>OZ005648.1:18036238-18636238 GCA_963930645.1 Salticus scenicus | reverse complement strand
AACTTTGTTTATAAAAATCGTTTCTCCAATATATAACCAAAGAACTTCTCTTTGATAAAACTACGATAAAAGAAAAAGTAAAAATTACCCTTAAAATAAAAGTGGGGCTAAAAATGCTCCAGGAAAATTAAAGTGTTGACAACCCTGCAATATCTAAGGTACAAAATAGTTTTGTAAATTTCCTTTCATTTGTTAAATGTCAAAACGGTATGTTAATACCTATGAGTTTTCCTATGTTATTTATTTATTTATTTTTAAATAATACTTAAAAAAAAAAAAATCATTTAATTTCCCAGTAAAATTGATAACACAATTAACTCTGAACTTTATATGAATCAGTTTCGAGACCGAACAAAAATCAAATATAGTTTTATTTATTTATTTTTATTGGACTTTTTTTTTTTTTTTTAACGGAATATTTAAAATAGTGTATTCTCCTTTCAAAATGCAGCATCATTAAATAAAGTTTATAGTAAAGCTGAATACTTAATGAGAACAGTAAAAAAAAATTAAAAAATGTAATGTGACTAATTAAGCCACGGCAGTCAAGCCCACTGCTGCCAGACTGAAGCAATTTTTTATTCAATACTCACCACTAAATTTTGATTTTAACGATTGGATGATTATTTCGAAAACATCTTACTCCAGTAGCAGACTTTTCTGTATCAGTCTACATCAAAAGAAAACTTGTCTGCGATCTAAGAATACTAGACCAAGTTTAGTAGCACAAGAAGTATTAGCTAGCAATTCATAAAGACAAAATATGTAAAATTTGCATCTACAAAGAAAATAAATTGAAAATATACAACAAGTACAATAATGGTGAAAACATAAATGTAAATTACATCGGTATTTTTTAAACCTGGCATTTCTTATTGAAATATTAAATTAATCTGCAGAGCTTTCTGTTGTGCTGCATTGTTTCTGCTACTGGGCATCTTAAAAAATTATTAGCCAACCGTTTCAATTAAAATTTAGTGGTGGACATTGAATTAAAAATTATCTCAATCTGGTAGCACTATCCAAGCCCCACCCCATCCCCCGAAATTTGGCGAAAATATTCAAGTTATTCTAACATTCAACAAGTGTGAACTACCTCCGAAAATATTTTTTGGCTACGGCTTTCATGACATTAATTATTTGCAATGCTATTTGCATTATTATAAAATTCTAGTTTTGCATTACGTGAGTTTATACCTCACATATGATTTCAGAGATACTTTTAGCATACAGGTAATAATTTTCCATTTAGTCACAAGTATTTATATATTAACGCATTCAATTACCGTAACCAGACTTGCTCTGTTGCACGTTTAACAGCTTTTCGGTAGTTTTCAGTATAATTAACGTTGAATTGGTTTCGAAATTAAAAGTGTACTTATATCTTAGCATAAATGATTATTTTTATTTCATTTTATTGTCTTAAAAACTTATCTTCCTATAACAAATCAATCGGACAATCCAATTATTCCTATTTTAACAATGATACAAGGAGTTACACCATTTCTTTTCAAAGTGAAACTTATTGCATATTCATTACGTATGTAAATGCGTAGAAAATGAGAGGTATTGTTTTCCCCCTTCATTTTGTATATAATAACTGTTCATTTCCTTAAGAATAAAAGAGAAGTTAAGGAGACAGAGGAAAAAAAAAATCGGTATGCATTTAAACTTTTGATAAGTTTTTCTTCTTGCAAAACCTTCTCATCATCGTCCAAGTTTCGCAAGAGCACTTCCCCAAGGAAAAGCTGAAAAAAGCACCACAAAAGGTAAAGAGACAACAGATGCAATAGTATTTTTTTTTTTTTTTCTATAACTTTACTGTGAGTCGCCTTTCTGCTTTTGGCACTGAACGAGACCTTCTGTTTTGAGTTTTTCTGTCTGACCCGAACTCATTTGACCTAGAACTCACTGAGCAGGAATTTATAGTGTTTTTACCTCAGTAGGAATGTCCGTAGGATTATGGTTTTTATTTTATTTTATTTTATTTTCTCTTTTTTTAAATTCAGATTTTTTTTTTTTTTTTTTTTTCATTGACGACTTATTGCGTCTATTGGAACATCACTTGATTTGTGTTTGTTTGCGTGAACGTGTGGTTACGTGTAAGTGCATGGCTAAAACGCTTTTAAAGAAAATCTTTCTGATGTGTGTTTATGGGTTAGGGCCGATTATCTGCCCTAGGGACCTAGACTGGGAAATGTACTCCATGAGGGATGTCCCTACTCTGCATTTATTTGATCGATAATAATAAATGCTACAGTCATTTTCCTACTGCGAAAAGATTATTATTTGCTTTTTTATTTATTTTAGGAAGTAACTTGCTCTTCTTTGACATTATAGCAATAATATAATTGGGAATTTCTCATGTCGGTCACGCTTAATATTAAAATAACACACTCCGCTCCCCAGCACACACACGCATTCAATTAAAAATAAATAAATAAGGAAAACGTTTATGAATATTGGTATATTATCACTTTTTAAGGAAAATTGTTCTTCCTACAATAAAACTTAAAATCTTCTTCACGCACCATAATATTAATGTAAGCACTAAAGGTTGTGAAAGGACGTGGTTTTTCCTCTTTAAGTGCAAAAAATATGTACTACTACCTTGGAGGCAAAAACAAGACTATTCTTCTAATTTTTATTTTTATTAGAGAACTAAAAAATGATATAGTTAAAAGGTAAGTAATTGATGAAATGTTTACATTATAAAATAATGTTTAACATTATACATTTTATTACAAAAAAAAAATCCTTAATTTTAAATTAACGGACTACTACGTGATGCTATATATAATGAAATTACTTTAAAATAAAGGATAAAACTGAAAAAAATCTATAAGTGGCCAGCGGCCATAAGAAGCAGCTTTTAAAACTGGCCCTATTTTAAAAAAATGGTAGCCCTTCTGTTTTTTTTTTTTTTTTTTTTTTAAAGTTAGAAATGATAAAAACAACGATATGTTTTAAATTTTTTGTATTGGTTTGTAGCAATATATGATTAAACAATCCAAATAAATTTGCTAATATTAATAAAGTTATACATACTTTTAAAAAGTTATTAAGAGACAATTTCATGAATAACTAACTGACATTCACAAAGCAAATATTTTGCTATATATACTTCACAAAAATGCAGTTTTCAAATAATTTGTATTTTCTCAGTTGATTGACTTTTTTAGCAGAATTCATTGTAGGGGAATTAAAACTTTAAAATATTTTTTAGATAATTTTTATGAAATTAGTAGACTGGGGCTGCATAAGATTTTAAACGTAGGGTGAAAGAATGAAGAAGTCAATTTTAAAAGTTATGACAATCTTCTAATTTTGAAATGTTAATGCGGTTAATTGATTGTAGTGTGCAAATTATAATTAAATATAAGACCAAAACCTTCTTCTGAAAGTAACTATACACCCCAATATACAGGTTTCAACCCAAATTAATCTGCTGTAGGAAACTAGAGAATAGCCATTTTTTTAAGCAATGAAGAAACCAGCAAGAAAATGACCATTGTAGTGGCAACCAATAGCAAATTTATTAGTGGGCACTATATAGCTGTAAATATCCATGTGGCCGATGCCTTGCCTACTGCTAATTTTGCCCTATACTTTATAAAGTAATCAATTATGCCTATGATGTGGATTTTAAAAAGTGCTAGTCCAATGATATATATGACAGTGCGTCAAAGCTATGTCAGTCATGATGACTTATTTTTTTATGAAAATGTGGGACGGGGGACGAGAGGAAGAAAAAGAAGATTCTTTTTTTAAACAGCAATAATTAAATATTTAAGTTTTTTATTAGTTAGTTCAGTAATTTCCCCCCCCCCCTTTTTATTGTTATTGTTGTTGTTTGTACATACTTGCCAACCATCTCATTAATAACCGTACAATTGTTAACGCCCCCTGAAAAAACGCCCCTTTTCTCACACTACTATATTTCTAGAGTTATTTTCTTCAAATATTGTTACGATTAAATAAGACTAAAATTACTCTAAAACATTATTGGTGTGAAAAAAAAGGCGGGTACTAAAAATTGTACGGTTCATAATGACATGGTTGACAAGTATGTTTGTATAGTAATATTAATTAAGTCTTAGATACAGATTTTTATATTATTTTAATCATCTCTTGAAACACTTTTCGACTCTTGTAAAATTACAATAAACAAAATAAAGTTTTTTTTTTTTTTTTTTTTTTTTTTTTGCGTGTGTGTGTGTGTGCGCGCGCGCGGTGCTGCCAGATTGCGCGACTATTTTTTATTTAATAGTCACCAATAATTTTGAGAAGTGATGTTGGATATACATTATAGACGATGAATCGTCGATTATGTACATTAAATATCACTTCTCAGAATTGTTGGTGACAGTTGAATAAAAAAGTCGCGCTATCTGTAAACACTGTGTGTGTGCATGCGTGTTAAATGCCAAAATTATTTTACAAAAAGCATTTTAGATAATATATTATTGATAGTCATAACTTATAGGGTAGGTGCTCCAGTGATTGGCATGCTCCAGTAATTGACATCTATCCCGAAATAATTACTAAGTAAGAAAAATAATAAAATCATATATTTTACGTACAAGAATTTTAACATTTTATGTCAAACACTGGGGCATAGGGTGCTAATAACTGGTAAAATGAATAACTAGCAGTGTCAAACACTGGAACATAGGGGGCCAATTACTGATCAAATGAAAAACTGTCAGTGTCAATTACTGGAACATTGAGTGGGTGTCAAATAAAAATTCATAAAATAATAATAATAATAATAATTGTTATCAAATGTATATATTTTAGCATATATGTGGTTCTGAATGTCTTTCATGCCATATGTACTAACTTAAGATTTCTAAAAATATTTTCTGATGACTAGAATATTAAAAACATAAGAGATTGCTCTAAAAGTGTCAATCACTGGTGCACTTACCCTATGAAGTCGTTTTTTTGATACCTAAATGTTTAACTTTTCACCGATTCCAAGTTTTACGGATATTTCTTTAATTTTTCTTTTTTACTTCTACAGCAAAGCCTCTTGCAAAAGAAAGAAAAGAAATTGCATTGCTGTGACGTAAAAGTCAACCTGAAATAGCACTCACTACAAAATATTACTATGCGTTTAGAATGGCGGGATCATTAGTTCTTTTAGTTTCTATTAGTCATTGTTGGCTGTCAAATAAAAGTAATGGAAGGAAACAGTTCTTTATATTTCTGACATTTATGCTTCTAGACATATATTTAAATGTAATTAATATTTTTCGGGAAATAGTGTTCCTAAAAGAAGCGTCTCTTTATTCATATTAACGCGTCCGCAACTTTCAAATATTGCTGAAGAAATGTTTTGTTTATTTTTAAATTTTGACTTCTATGTATAATTTTCGATTTTAAATTTGACTGTTTTCAGTTTATTAGTATGTTATTTTTAATTCTGTATCTTTTAAAATCCAAAATGAAATATGCATTTGACTGTTTTCAGTTTATTAGTATGTTATTTTTAATTCTGTATCTTTTTAAAATCCAAAATGAAATATGCATTTGACTAATATCAGAATTTTATAATTAATACATAATTATTTCTTAAGGAATATTATTTTTTTAAAAACCTTTGAAAAATCACTGAAATTTTTAGAGAGGAAGGTTTTTGTTAGCGATTTTTAGGTTTGGGGAGACTCATATGTAGTATAATTTTCGATTTTAAATCAGACTGTTTTCAGTTTATTAGTACATTATTTTTAATTCTGAATTCAGGGGTGTATGTGTTCAGGGGTTACCCCTGATTTCAGGGTTTTTAATCAATCCATCTGTATTTTCATATTTCCTACAAAATTATCTTTTGTTTTTATCAGTTGTTGATTTGTTGTCCTGGTGACGTGTGGACAATTTCTGAAGAGATTGAGGGCTTGTGGTCTAAATAATGAGTATTATTTAATATTCTAGGGGTTTTTTTATTCGAGGCTCTAATTTTCAGGGTTTTTACCTTTGAGTCACAATCACCCCTAGCAATATGTTTAATGCTAAAATGAAATATGCATTTTACTAACCTCAGAATTTTATAATTACTTCTTAAGAAATATTATTATTTAAAAAAAAAAAAAAAAAAAAAAAAAAAAAAAAAAAATTGAAAAATCACTGAAAATTTTAAAGCGGAAGGTTTTTGTTAGCGATTTCTAGTTTTGGGGAGACTCTAAGTTTTTAAAGTGTGAATTATACCATGCCACTCTATATTTGAAATCCGGGTACTTTTATGAATATTGAGGGGGGAGAGGTATTTGTAGATATCTTAACACTTTCACTTCCTTTCCAAAAATAAGGTAAATTAGGGCCTTATTATGTCAAATAAAATAGAAATAGCAATATTCTGCAAAAATAAAAACAACAATTAATTGTAGGGGCAGTTGTGGAAGTGGCCCATATGTGTTCCACTGGTTTTTCTAGATAGCACACATGTATCCCAGTAGAGTTGAGGTGACGATATAAAAGTTCCGTTCTCTAGTTCTAAATTATTTTTACAATACTTTTGAAAATATACACATAAAATTACAGTAATATATGAATGTAATCACAGAAAACCAGTGGGACATGCACTCTAATAAATTTCACGCTTATTTATCCCATTGGACGAATAAGAAATCTCCAGATCAATAACTTATTCTTACTATTATACTTATGAATATATACTCATAAGTTTTTGACTGTTTTATAGATATTTTATGAATAAAAATATATTTAATATACATATTTTCTATATTAAATCCTCATGAGCCCACCGGAAAAAAGAATTACTACATGTATGTGGTTCATGCATTTATATAATGTGGCCCGCTTGTGTAAAATAGATTTCCAATGCGGCCCGCCAAAAGTTTTAGGTGGACAGGCCTGGTTTAGACCAAAACAAACAAAAGAACGAAGCTCATCAGAATTCTTCGTGTAAATCTTGAAATGTTTGATTCTTAAAATTTTACTTTTATTTTATTATGTTGTCACCAATACTACCAATATGGATTTTCTCTTGAATATTTTTGACTGTTTCAACGATATTAAAAAGTACTTTTTTAAAATTGTGGTGGCAATAATAAAATAAGCGTAAAATTTTAGAAACACTGCGAGACTTGGGCACCCTTAAGGTGTTTTAATTCAGATTATTTTTCAATTAAAAATTAGAAAATTAAATTAATTAATTAAAACGGTATAGTTGTTACAACTACTTCCCGCTTCATTTGTTACTTTGTAAGAGATATTTAACCTCTGATCTCAGCCAAGCGCTGGGGTTACATTTTGTTTAACCACAGAGGCGCGTGTTTCTTTGATTTATTTCGTACTTAATTAGTTCTCTTCGGCCCTAAGAGAAAACCAAGATGCACAAATTAGTCATCGGTAAATTTTCGAGTAAAGTGCGCGTGGGTGGTGGTGAGGATTGTAAAGGTTCCTCCGGTTCAGCATCCTCTTTATACTCATCGACCCAGCTGTGTTATTGTAATAATTTGCTGGGATGATTGGGCACTGCCTATTTTTAAATGTTGTCTTTTCTTTCGTGGGAAAAATATTAGTAGATAATGAACACGATGAGGCGCTAACAGGGTGAAGAGGCTTTGCATTTAGGAAAAATCTCTGAAAAATATGATTTTGGTGAGAGAATTCAGTTCGCACTCAGTTCAGAGGTTATTTTATTCTGTATGAGATGATATTAAACACTTTATTCTTCGAAATATCTTGAAAGTAATCCATTTTCATAAATTTCAGGCATGTGTTTTCCCACCTTAGAGAAAATTTGCAATTTATAACCTCTCTGTAAAAAATATGTCCTGTTTGCTGCCAGAAATTCTCTGTAATTTGAAAAAATACTACGCTTAATTTACGAAAACATTACGTTGTCAGAACGTATTTTCTCAAATTACAGAGAATTTCTGGCAGTAAGTAAGACACATTTTTTACAGTGCTGGTATATTCTGACATTACAAAACTTTCTTCTGTATCATTTTATATAATAGCACCACCAATCGTTTAAAATGTACAAATATTTAATCGTAGCTTTCTACAATAAACATTTGGCATATGCAGTTTGATGTAATTTTAATCAACAGATGCTGAAATACAGCCATATGGAATACCGTTGATGGCGAGTAATAGAAACGGTACCTGTCGACCTATATAGACATAAATTAAGTCAGCAACTTTTTTCATAATTTTCATAAAACCTGTCTCACGGATCACGTTCGACTCATTTAAACACTATAGAAATTGAAATATTATAGCATTCCTGTGAATGGAAATTTTTTTTTAAATGCGAGCGCCATCTGTCAGCCAGTATCCATCCAAATTAAATCAGTATTATTTTTCATTATAGCCATCTCACAAATCTTGTTTGGCGCATTTAGACGATACAGAAATTGGAATATCCTAGCTTTCATTTAAATGGGAATAACTGCTGAATACCAGTGCTAAGTATCGGTCTCTACATACACCCAAATTGAATCAACATAGTATTTCGTAATGACCCCTGTACACATGAAGTTTTGGCGAATTATACGTAATAGAAGCTGACATATAATCTTATCATAAATGGAAGAAATCGCATCATTACAGTATCACCTGTTGAGCTATTTGCACCAAAGGGTACCAATTTATATCAAAATGGAACTGAATATAAGCTTATATGAAATTCTGTGCATTCATACTTGAACTAGAGCTGCCACAAAATTTTTATCACGCTTCAAGTATTTAAAAAAAAAAAAAAAAAAAAGGTCAAATCGTATTCTCAAAATATGTAAATTCATGGAAAACTGAAAGCCCGAAAATTTTTACGAATGCAGTACTTTCTTTTATTGAATGTATCTGAAAGTAACAGTGCAGAAAAAAAATGTATGCAAGTAATCCATGAAAAAAAGCAGATAAATGATATATAAATATTCTTTAAATGATCATTTGTTTATCAAGCATTTCAATTTATAAAGTTACTGAAAAAAATCGCAAATTTTATTGTTAGTAAAATAAGCTTTTTATTTGAATTACATTTTTAAAGAATAAATGTGATTTGATTGATCTCGTATTTTTCTTAAGTACATTTTTTTTTTCAATGCTATATATCCTGGATATATTAAAAAGTTTTTATATCAAAAGAATAAAAAAATAAGTATTATAAGTAAACACATAAATACCTAAATTTGTCGAAAAACATCCAACTAGAGTTTTTACGAAACATGAACAAATAATGACAAATAGGAGAACCGAATTCTATGTAGGTGCAAAATGAAAGGTGTTATTTACATATTTCTAAGGTAAAGAATATTAATTGTCTTATTACTAAACTATTAATTACTTTTCTTCTTAAAGATAAAACGCTAATAATTATCTGGTATGCGATAAAACCCGTCTTAGGGAACACGGAATATAGAAAGTAAGTTACTCTCTGTCGTTATATGTTGAGTACTTAGAAATAATGATGACTCATTATTGTGCTTCTAATGCTACACGTACATCACCGTTTTATTGTTGTTTTAGTTATTATATCATTCTACGTACAGCATTTCTTCTCAGTAACAATTAATGAAAACGAAATTTCCCACGAAATTTCTTGATATCATTCTTCAAAGCACCAGGACACTTGAAATTTGATGCGAAATGAGTAACAACCTATCATCCGACGAGCTGTTAAATACAATAGGTACTATGCGGTTGTCAATATTGTGTCGTCATCCTATCTTATCAGAGAAACACGAGGTTTTGATGTGAAAAGAGAAAAAAAATATTTTCACTCCTTTTTAGAAACTTCACTCGGCACCCCGCGGAAGCTTTTGCGATAGACAAGAGAACAAACCGCTCGATGTCGGAAACGGGCAAAAATTAAGAAGGGGCCGAAAAATGTTATAGAAATCGTTTTTGGCGAGTGATCTGGCTCAGAGTTTCAGGAACACTTGTGTTTTCTTATTCTTATCTGTATGTTGTGGTTGAGAGAAGGGGTCGTCCATAAATTGAACATTTAATTCGTCCTGTTTGTTAAAGAATGATCAAAAATATTTGAAAATCTTGTTAATGATATTTCTTCCACTCCATTCTTGTTTGATGCTCGGAAATTACTCACATGAGTTCGATTTTCGTTTAATTTTGATATTTTTTAGATTTTGTTACATATTTTAATGTTATTTGTTTATTTATTTTCTTTTTTTATTTCATAATTCTGCACACACCAGTATTTATATTTACATTTGTCTTTATGTATTTTTGCTCTTCCTGTAAAACGGTTTTTTGCGCTGCCGCTTTGACTGTAGAACTCGTGCCTACTTTTGTTCACCTGACGAAGGGTCGTGTGTTCTTTCGACCCGAAACAATTGTTGCGAGTTTATTGCATTTTATGGTGTTTATTCAAAGTTTTGAATTATTACTTTAAATCCCCAGTTCTGTGGTACTTTCTTATTAAAAATATGGGATGGGCATTTGTAAACTGTTTAACCGTCAACCAAACTTGTGACACTATTTTTTATGATTTTGTAATTTTTGAAAATAATTAATTTAAAATTTCATTACATCGGTGAAACAAAATGCACATATTCCTTGAATATTTAAAACTGTTTGTGCATCGAACAGCTGTGTCTACTTATATTTGTTGAGTAGCTCTTACCTTTTATCTATTGGGTAGGTGGAATAGATGTTCTGTTGACGGTAAAAGATTTATTTATTTACTTCCAAAACTAATTTTCTGTCTTTTTGCATTTATTTTATAACAACTATAGCTGAAAATTTGTAGTTCTTATCCAGTGATGCTACTAAAAATTTTCAGACTGATTCTGGACAATATTCATATACTATTTCAATAACTTGAAAGAAAGTACATTTTTTTCCACCAGTCCGCGACAACACTATCTTTGGTATCAGGAAATCCTTCTTAACAACAGATTCATTGCCGATTTTTTGCAGTTTCTATCTTTATTAGGATCCTGGGCATCTATTCTCCGACCAGACTCCTACCTCAATTCCGACTGTGGCAGTCGTTATTTTGATCACGTGACGTCACATTCCGACTTTTGATTTGACGACTTTAGTTGTTTAAGGACGGTCGCTATGGCAGTCGGATCGGAGAATAGATACCCTGGTGTTTCATTTTTAAAATCATATTTTCGTACTCTTTTTTGGTTTCTTTTATAAATTTTTAGAGTATGGATTAAAGAGAATTTTCTGTCCTAAGAATAGAGACCTAGATGGAACACTCAATGTAAGAAGAGAGGAGAGGGTCCTATAGCGTATTCATGTCAGTTTAGGATTTATAGGATGACGAATGCTACCTAGGTTCGAACTAGGTATCTCCGGTATATCAACTGAAGAGCAAAACCTCTCGCTCACTGGTGTGGCAGTCGCATAAGGGGAGAATGAGTCGTTAAAAATAAACAAGCTTATTTTTCTCTGATGGTACCTTGATATGGGTTTTCGATTATGTAGAAACCATTAATATAAAGATATTAAAGCATATAAAGAAGAATAGTATACAACACATAAAAGTATACTACTTTTCACAAATGGCAAAATGCATTCTTCTTAACTAACAAAAGTGAAATTCATTAAAAACCGCATTTTTATCAAGCAGTCTGATATAAAACATAAAGTACAACCAGAATTTTTATCACATCATAAACACGAATACAGAGGTTGATAGAGATTTTAATTTTTAGGGCCTTATTTATTTTTTGTGAAATTTCTTTTTATTTTCCTGAAAAAAAGAAAAAAAAATATCGTGTAAAACCTCCCTTTTTCCAGCCACTCTATATAATGTATAATAATATATAAAATAATGTATAAAATAATATATAAAATAATGTATAAAAATAATAACTGGTTTATTGAATAAAGAATAGGCAGTCTGAAACGTCCAAATAATACTTTAAACATGGAGAAAAATTTTACATAAAGAATATTTTTATAAAATAAAATCTTGTAAAATAATTCCATTTTAGGGGTAAGCATTTTGGAATGGGACTTTTTTTATGATGTGGAATTTTGTGAAGGGCAGCGAAAGAGCCGCAATTTTTGCCTGGATCGACCCCGGGCAAAACGATTTATTTCTTCTAACGAACAATGCAAAAATCCGACTAGTTTTCTTCACCCACATTTTATTTATTGGCATCATCACAAAACATCTACTAAGCATTCATACACCGACACCTATAACTCAGCTGATTCATTTATTTTTCCGTTAGCTATGAATTATTACGTTGTGCGCACAACCCCCGCATCTACAAACCATCCTCGTTAGAGAAGAACGACAACCCTCCCAAAAGAAAGAAGAAAAAAAAAGCTAAGAAGAAAAAAAAAAAAAAATTAAGAAAGTGAGCGAAGTTTGGAGAGGAATCGCCCATCCAAGAGAATGGCCCGTTGTCTGTTCGAAGAACAATGTTCACTTTGGAAGTGTGTTGAGAGTTGCTAAGAAAAAGTTTTACAGATATTAATTCGGTATTGTTTTGTCGTGATTGTCCGGAAAAGTTATGTCACAAGTTTTGGGAATGTTTGCCATTACTGGTAATTTAATCTTCTGCTTCAAATCTTTTTCATGTTTCAATGCTTTGTTTTTTAGAGATTGGAAATTTAACTGAATATACTTTTTTTTTCTTATCTTTTATCTAGAATAATCATGGTATTTAAATATATTTTTAAATGCATGTGTCTCTATGTCTATTAGAGTATTAAAGATCAAAGACATTTAGATTTTGTTTTTATATAATACTAATAAAATGATTAAATTATATTTGTTTTTACTTTATAAAGTTAAATATTCTGATGTTCCAGCGACATGAAAAGTTAATAATGCATCACTTCATACTGCTAGTAAAATTTATTACCATAGTAGAATATATAATCGCTTATACAAGAAAAGGAGCCCGTGGTCTCATAGAAAAACATTGTTCACTTTATAAAATATGTTAAAATAACTTACTAGGAAAAGTCTGCCATTGTTATTAATTCAGAACTGTTTTGTATTAATTGTCTGAAAAAGTATGTTAAAAGTTTTGGGAATAATTTTTAATCTTTTATTTAAAATCATTTTTATGCATCAACCTTTAGTTTAGCAGTTTTGAAACGTATATATATATATGTGTGTGTGCGTGTATTCCCTTTATCTAGAAATAAATATGATCTCAGAATCAGAAGTTTAGAAATACTTTAAATATCTTTAAAACGCATGTCAGTATATTTATTGGAGTATCTCATCCATTTATTGGGTGAGTATTCTACATTGTAAAAATTATATAGTTAGTCGTATTTAATAATACATATGTATCTAAAATTATTTTGTTTTCATTTCTAAACTTATTGTCAAATTTAAATTTTATTAATATAGGGTAAGTGCACCAGTGATTGACACTTTTAGAGCAATCTCTGATGTTTTTAATGTTCTAGTCTTTAGAAAATACTTTTAGAAATCTTAAGTTAGTACATTGGTATCAGAGGCATTCAGAACCACATATATATGTTAAAATTTGATTACAGTTGATAAAATTTGATAACAATTATTTTTTTTTAATGAATTTTTATTTGACACCCACTCACTGTTACAGTAACTGACACTGCCAGTTTTTGATTTTATCAGTAATTGACCCCTATGTTCCAGTGTTTGACACTGCTAGTTATTCATTTTACCAGTTATTAGCACCGTATGCTCCAGTGTTTGACATAAAATGTTAAAATTCTTATATGTAAAATATATGATTTTATTATTTTTCTTATTTATTAATTATTTCGGGATAGATGTCAATTACTGGAGGATGCCATTCACTGGAGCACCTACCCTATATATATGCATATTGAAATAACAAATGCGTGACTTTTAATAATTTATGTTTATTGGCTATTGCTTTAATTTATCACCGAATTGGGTCATTCTACATGAAAAATGTGTAGTCAAAAACTGACTTTATTTACATTTTATTCTTTGTTGTTATTGTGAAAATATTTTATTTATTGGCTCACAAACCCCACAAAATTACTTTCAGTCTGCAATAAAAGCGCTGTCACATTTTTAATGGCCTACTTTATATAAAGTAGGATGAAACACTTAAATAGATGACATATTTGTATTTGCTACTCGTAGAAAGTAAAAATGTGGAATTTAATTTAATTAATGTAAAAGAAATTCGTAGTATAATAAAAATAACCATACATCATTCATAAAATCTGAAACACTTTCCCATGTTTGCCATGGAAGTAATAACCCACTGTGAGCAAAACTACTAAATCTACAGAAGACATTTTCAGTTTATTGATTTATTTTTATTTAATTATTAAATTTATGCGTAAAATTAGATACATGAATTATAAGAAGAAAAAAAAAAAAAGGAATTGAATTTTTAGCCCCCTCCACCCTTTTTTTGTATAAATATATAAAGAAACATCTACTAAAACTTAAATATTTATAGGCACAAATATGAATAACTTGACTCTTTTTAAGAGAAACACTTATTTCTCTCTCTCTCTTCTTTTTCTTTTACAAATCTGGGGAGAGAGAGTCTGACAGGTGCAGACACCGGAAGTTTTTCTCGTATTCTTACAAACTTCATTACTGGCCTGTGAGAAATTTTGCGTATAAACATAATGCAATGTTAATATACCCGCAGTATATATATATATTTACCTTAAAAAATATTTAAAATAACACAAAATATTTTTATTTTGCATTAAGTGTTCCTAATAAAGCCTTGTGATTTGTGACTGTTGAAGAATTTGTTTTAATATAAATTCTGTAACATTTATTTTGAAGACGTGTCCTGTGTATTTTACTTTAAAGTGATTTGTTGAGTTGAAATTTGTTATTATTCATGTATAGAAAACGCAGAATTTATTTCATTTTACACTTGATTAAATGAAAGAAATCAATAAAATCTACTCGCATTTGCGCAATTTTGGCCGGTTAAATTTAAAATTATTTTCGACTTTTGAAGTATTTGAATTTCCTGTATGAAGTGGAAATTGTGGTAATAATTTTCGTGTATTTAACATTTTGTCGTGTATAAACTTCAGTAATTTTAATATATTTCTTAATTTATATTTTACTAAAATAATATTTTAGGATAAGAAAGAATTATTTTGTAATACCTTGCGTAAAATTCACATATCCGAATAGGAAATGCATTTTAAAATTCAATGTTAATCAAAGTTCGATCATTTACTTTCAAATTATTCAATAAGTTTTGTTTAATTAATATTAATGTCACATATAACATTTTAAGTTAGATGTCCAAGTCTTTAATTATTTTTAATCATTAAATAGTAATAATAATAATATAATAAAAAGGTGTGAATAATTAAAAATTATCATTTTATTTTTATTTAATTATTTCATATTTTTCCTTTTTTTTTTTTTTTCTTTTTCTTTCTTTCTCTCTTTCTTTTAATTTTTTTTTATTCTCTCCCTCCCTCTCTCTCTCTCTCAAACCCCCCCCCCCCCCCCCCCCCGCTTTTGAAAATTTTCATGCAAAACATTTTATTAAGAATAAAAAAAATTTCTGTGAATATTGCATAATTAAAAGTTATCCGTTCTAAGCATTTTCTACAATTCATGTTTTTCGCTTATACAGGGACGGGCAAAAGTCCCCCCCCCCCTATCTCGTAAATGCGTCGGAATTTTGAAAAATGGCGAAACACCTGTTCAAGGAATTCAAAGGGTACTTCTTTTGGGGAAAATATTTTGAGCGCGGGGAGGGGGGGGGGCAGAACCACTAGGGAGGGTAACTGTAATATTTCAAATGTCTTGTGACATATCCCTGGAAACTTCTCTTCAAAACAATGAATTTGACATAAATAGTTTTGTCCTGCGATAATTATTAAAGGAGATACATAAGTTTTAAGAGTTTTGAAATGTGGGTTTTATACTTATCTTATGTATCTCCTTTAATAATCATCGCAGAACAAAACTATTTATAGCAAATTCATTGTCTTAAAAAGATGTTTCTATGGATGTATCACAAGACACAGACTCCTGGTTAAACTTTTAAAGTTGCGCTCCCTAGCGGCACCCCTACCCTAACCCTTCCCCAGGCTCAAAATTTTTCACCAAAAAAGATCCTCCCTCGAAATCAATGAACTCGTTTCGCCATTTTTCAAAATTCTGTCGCATTTTTAAGATAGGAGGGGTTGTGGTACTTTTGACGATGACTATATATTGTTACATGTATATTGCTTGATGAATACGTTGACTCGTCGTGAATATGCTTTGTGAATTATTCTTTGTGGGAAAAAGAAAGGTAGCCCACCAGTGGAACACAGTTTGACTGCTGCAGTCAATGTATTACGGCGACAGCAGACTTACAAAATGTTAAAGTTGGACTAAAAATTCGATATTTCAATTTTACTAAAACGTGAAACTATATAACAGTAGTAATGTGTGGCAAAAGGTATTTGTTAATTCCCATCATTCTGTGTTGAGTTAAGCATCATTTTCTCGAAAGTAATTTTTACGAAGTTGCGTAAATGTTTCTTGCTTCTTTTTCTTTTTTTTTTTTTTTTAAATCTTCATAAAACTTTATGCAAAGATTATATATATATATATTTAGCTCAAAACTTAATTACGAATTTCCACGTTTTGTTTTTCAAAACTTAAAATTTACTTTAAAAGGCAAATAATAATAATAATAACATTTTTTTTTTTTTCTAAAAAACTGAAAAGAAAAAAAAAATAGCATAGTTATGATAATAATAATGATAATGATAAATAAATTAAATTTTTTTAAAGTCATCTAAAGTAAGAAACCTGTAAAGAAACCACAAATTTTAAAGTGTAAAAAAAAAAAAAAAAACTTTTTTCTTTTATGAAAAAAAAAAAAAAAAATTAAGCTAATTTTTATTAAAGTCATCTAAAGTAAAAAAAAGTTTAAAGAAAGAAAAAAAAAGAAACCGCACATTAATAATAATAATAATAATAATAATAATAGAAGTCTAAGCCAAAAGTTACTGGGCAAAGGGCATTTTGAAATTTAATGATTAATTAATAATTTTAAATAATATTTTAGTTGTAATACAATTATGTGTTATTTTTAATATGATATTTCTTTTCTACAGATAATACTATATGAAATTGTAACTTTTATCAGCAATTAAATTTTAATTGCAGTTTTTTTTTTTTCCAACACTGTCACCTTAAGACAATATAAGACATTATGAATTATTAAACAGATTACGAAAAACGTTTAATTTGTTTTAATTGTTACACTGTTTCTTTGTTACAGGTTACGTCGGTGTCGGCAGCAAGGGGCCCTCTTCCGTAAACAGCTCTCGATCTGGGTCCCCTCATACATCATCGCCATCCCCAGCATCTTTCATCCCGCAACCTAAAGGAGCAGCCCAGCAACGCATCGGCCTCGACAAAAATAGATCCAGGTAATTACAGCCAGACAACTGTTACTCCGCTAATAGTCGAGAAAATTCTTTATTTTTATTTGTTTATTTATTTTAGGCTTTTACGTATGTCATCGGTAATTTTTTCAATTTTTACATTTATTTTATTTTTATATATCGTTATGATATTTTTATATTATACTCTTTCGTTTATTTTTCATCTTGTGCATTTTTATTTCTTTCTAATTATAGAAAAGGGTGTAATAAATGAATAAAGAAATTAATAATAATAATAATAATATAATTGTAAAATTTATTTTAAAATAATATAATTGTAAAAACGACGAATGCAATGCTGTTTTGGTTAGTACCACCTAACTGTGAAAACATTTTACAATTTATAAAGAAGTAAAGAATAACAATTTCCTATTTATAAAGTAATCTCCTTCAATAACGTAAAAAAAAAAAAAAAAAGTTATTTATTTTAATCAATATATACATATATACATATATATATATATATATATATATATATATATATATATATATAAAAGTTATTTATTTTAATCAATATATACATATATATATATATATATAAATAATAGATATCGTAATAAGATTAAATTATAAAATTCAGCTATTAATAGAACTAAGACAATAACAGCACACTAAAATATAGAACTGAATTTAACACAGAGGAAAGAATTACACAAAAAGTTGCAATGTAGATTAAGAACCAATGAGTTAGGATAGTAACTTAAAATACTTATGCCTACCAGAATGATAATAAAAATGACCATTAAGCTTATGAGAGTGAAAACGATTAATAAATAATAAATCACAGAAATATTTGGATGTAAATGCTTAAACGTAGAAACATACTTATCAAGGGGTGCATGCTTCATAAAGCTTAAAGAGCCGCAACGATTTCGTACAACGATATTGCTAATCATAGCAATTAATATCGTTTCACACCCCGATCGATGCAGCAAAACCAAAAAGAATTAGAAATAATTGAAATATTAAATTAAAACAAAGATTAAAAAAAGATTAAATTTAATCTTAATGGAAACCAAAGTGAACACATGAATGAAGCAAAGCAACCACATGTATAACAATTAACTCTAACAGGAGAAAAGGATGATGCCAAAACTTAAATTGAAGTAAAATAAAATCTCGACAGATATCGATTAATCGAAGAAACTTCAGAGCATTTTCATTAAAGATAAATTACACAGAGTTAAAATTAAATGATAATGTTAAAATAGATTTTATATCTAATTAATTTTAAAACTAGTAGAGTTGAATTAAATCGTACCATATTCATTAATAATATATCATTAAAGTTAAAGACAGAAGAATAAAATCATAAGACAGAGTGCAAGCGCCATCTATCGGTGAGCTATAATAACATTAAGTCAGTAAAATTATTTCAGGAGAAGAATCCAATGCAATAAGGGAAATTAAGATGTAGTGACTGAAAGATTAAGGTAATTAGAAGTATTGACTGCAAGATTAAGATAATTTTTAGCGCCATTTAAGTAATTAGAAGAATTGAACTTTTGTGATTAACCCTATATATATATATATATATATATATATATATATATATATGTATATATATATATATATATATATATATATGTATATATATATATATGTATATATATATATATATATTTGTTTATTTATATTTGGCCTAGTGCAATATTAAGATTTTAAAATATTATTAACTAATATTTATTATCTAATATTTTATAAGAAATATTTCATGTTTAAACACTTGTGATTTTGCTATGTCTTAGATACAGTTTGAAAAAAAAAAAAAAAAAAAAAGTCTAAAGATTAATTTTTTTTTAATTCATACCAAGTTGAAATAAAATGAATGGGAGCTGTTTTTAAAATGCCTATTATTCATATTGTTCAAGAAATCTTTTTACAGGCTAAACTGAATGTAACTTTTTTTTAAATTTAACTGCAATTTTACATATTTTCATTGAACATATAAACAAATGTGTAGGAAATATAAATTTTTATCAATTTTAAATGAAAAAAAATAAACAAAATATTAATTATTGATAAACGAACCATTCCATCATGAAGATTATCTTTGATAGCGTAATTCAATAATAAGTCGGTTTATTAGATTCAATTATGTATTTAATTACTGATTGTTTTGCACGATACTCTATACAAGAATACTTTACTGACTATGTCATTTGAAGCCATTAACTGTAACAATATACAGTCGAACCTCGTTAACGTGATCCTCAAGGGTGTTAAAAAGTTTGTTCATGTTATCAGTAGTTCATGCTATCAGTAAATAATCTTCATATAACTAAACTAATCTTCATTTTGGCAGGGATTGTGGAAACAGTTCGTGTTAAAAGTAATTCACGTTAACGAGTACAGGAATCGATTTTTATTTCAAAAAGAACCGAGGACACGGTTTAAAGTTGCAATCTGACTTGGTAGAATAATAACTCTTTCTTTAAATTACTTTTCGAAAAATAAAATTAATTAATTAATTTCTAACCATACAGGTATGCATGAAAGTGATACTTAAATTATTTTTATGGATCTTATTCTCATACAATACCAAGCCTGTATCAAAATATAAATACCACATTAAACTTTCTCATTCTATTTAGGGGTTCCGGGGAGGGTGGGGGATTACTTTTGTTTACCAAGGTTCGAGTATAAGATTTAGTGCAAGAAGGGCCGCATCGTACAGGCCGACTAGGCCTCGACCTAAGGCACCACTATCTAGGGGAATCAAAATAAATTTAATAATTTTTAAATTTTTAAATGCTATTTTTTTTTTCAAGACTTTCCTTAAAAAAATAACTGAAAGTTAGTTGATGATAATCTTTTGTTGGAATCCGTTCTTCTCCATGGGGGATCGAAATTGTATGGCATATCTCCGGACCACACCTAGAAGTGGATCCTAAACCGTCATCAGTTTCCTACTACGTAGCTCTGGCGTGAGCATTAGCTAGATTTCTCTCATGATAATTGATAAATGCACCAATTTCCATAGCGATTCGTTGAAATATGTAACTTTGCTTACAACGAACCAAAATATCTAGAGAAATATTCACTGACAAACTTATATATATATATATATATATAGAGAGAGAGAGAGAGAGAGAGAGATTAAAAACTTTCTTTTGTTTTAATCGAAAATATTTTTGTCATCTGTATTTAGTCATGTGTTAATATTTACATACCACTAATTTCATATGGTATGAATAAAGCAGATTAGATTAAAGATGAATAAAATAATAAAGAATATCTTGTAAAAAATTACATTTATATGCAAGGGAATTTAAACAATCTTAGAAAAGAGATAGCATTAAAAAAAAAAAAAAAGAGAGATTTCTTTGCAAATATATATATATATATAATAAAACTAATTTCTCATGAAAGCGATGCTTTAACTTTGTCACCAGCATTCCCACTTCCTGCACAAATTAGGTATTTGTTTTAGAAAATTGCTTTAGTTTGCAATGCTTATAGCTACATTGTAAATTGAGTAAAATCTTACTGAATTTTTAAATTGGACTGGTTTTAAAGCATAAACAGTTTTAATATAATTTCAAGTTTAATAATTTTAAGTAAACATAATAAATGGGATTGTGCGTGCAGTAAGTTTTTTGAATTACCTATGCGTGAAATATTTTTGAAAGCACTTAAAAAAAAAAAAAAAAAAAAACTCAATTAATTTCTATATTGGTTTAAAATGTTTTTAAGGAGAATTTTAGCAACAAAGTTCTTTATATTTTTCTTCGGACCCCCCCCCCCCATCCCCATGCCCCTACCCACCCATATCTACCCACCAATCTTTACACTTTTCAATAATACCTCTCTCTCTCTCACACACACACACACCAAAAAAAAAAAAAAAAAAAAAGAAAAGAAAAGAAAATGCAGAACAACACATTATAGATTACTAAATTTTGCTAACTCGTGTTTTAATACTTTCAAAAGATTGAAAATATATTTTTCTTTTCTTTTCGTGTTTTTTTTCCCTTGCATGTTCCTTAATTTACGTTGTCTCAAGTTACAGATTTCTTACATACTCTTTTTCAAATCTTTCTCTTTCTCTTTGTTTTTTTTTATTCTTTCAGCATAATACGCCAATTTCCGCTTATACTGTCAGTTTGAATTTCTTTCACTTGGGTCCACTCATGGTTTCCTAATTGACGTAATCAAGAAGACAATTAACTTACTGATTAATTAATTAGTAACTCTTGTGGGAACAAACGTAACTCACAGTTAGAGTGAACTCCTCTTTCACGCATTTCCATTGGGAGTTCATGAAAGTGGCATATTCATCTTCTGCGAAAATATGAACTATTAGACGTATATTATTCCAAGAGAAATAATCATATTTGATAGATGTTACTTTTTTTATCATCTTGCTACATTGAAACTTTTATCTTTAAACTGTCGAATTTCATCAAAAGATACCTGTCTATATATATATATATATATATATTAAAAATACGAACACTTAAAAAAAAAATTATCAAAGAAAATACATTAATGCAGTAACATGGGAGTTAACTGTTATTTCATTCTTATGATGAAGGTTACCAAAACAATTTTTTTTTCCAAAATGTTTTTCTTAACATTAATGGAAATATATGTATATATATATATATATATATATATATATATATATATATCCTTTAACATACATAGCAATAATTTAAGTAAAATATCATAATATTATATAAACAATTTAAATAAAATGTGTTGATGTGAGAAGAGTATTCATGAAAATTTTCAACCTCCGTTTTTCGACTTTTGTAGCATATTTTGATGTGCAAGAAATTAGAAAATTATAAAATCGATCCCGGATTAGTCAGCTGGTTAGTCAGTTTGTTAATTTGTGCAAACGATATGTCAAGAGTGAATGAGAATAAAGTGGTCAGATCAGTTTTAAAATATTATTTATATTAGTAACAAGAACCCTGTTTATTTTTAACATTTTCCTTTGAAAACTTTGTAATTATTCGAAATTTATGATTTTTCTTAATTAAATTTCGTAAGCAAAATTTCGTAAACGGGCATTATGAGGGATCGAAAAGATGTCGAATCAGTTTTATGCTGGTGGGTGTACCTCATTAACTATGAACATTCCACTTTGATAACTTCATAAATTATTCGAAATTTACTTTTATTATTATTATTATTATTATTATTATTATTACATAAGAATCGGACAAAAAACGTTCATAGATGTGCGTGATGCATACAGGTGCGTATTACATTGGATTACATTCATACAGGTGTGTATTACATTGGAAATAGTATAGAATTGCATGAAAACTAAATTTATCCTAATAGAATTTATCAGCAGAATAAGATAAGATAAATGCATCGAATTAGTGGTTGGTTTGCCTGATAGGTGGAGGCATTTCTGTCTGAACTGTGCTGAGTGATCGGCTAGGTTCATTTTTCTCATATGCTATATAGTAAAAATTTATGAGAGCAAATAGGGGTGATCCGTGTAATATGGATCCCCTAAGCAAGAATGCTCATAAAACTAAAATTATTAAAATAAAAAGATTTAATTTGATGACTGCTTATTACAATTGTATAGTTGCATAGTTCAAGCTTAGTAAAGCACTCTGGGAACTATTAATAATTGCGGGAAAAAATTATTTTATTTATTAATCGGTGGTCCATATTACACATACGTTCGTGTAATATGGAGCAAGTGGTCCATAATGGTCCTTCCCGAACAGTTGGCACACTTGGAATTGTGAAACGAACTGTCCAGCATATTTCCTCATACACTTGTCCATCTCTTGGGAATCGTAAAAATGGACGAAAAAAATAATAGTTAATGGACGAAAAAAAAGGGAGGTCCAAAGGCTATATTCAATGGGTAGTATGCAAAGGAAGTGATAGCTTGATTACCCCCTGCTTCTCTGGCCTATTCTATAGCCTCAAGATTTTGAGTGGACGACATATGTACGCCGAGTATTAACATAACCTCTCTGTTTTTATCATGGATTCCTGGTCCATATTACACAACAGAGGATGGTTAATATTACACGCATAAACGGAGCAACGTTGTTTCCAATTATACAGGGTGATCCAAAAGTCAGGACCAACTTTAAAATTGAATAATTCGAAAACGAATCAAGATACAAAGATACGGTTTGCACCAAACGGATCGAAAAGTAGCCGGGTTTTTTGTGGCAACGAAAAAAAAAATGGTTCTGTTGGCGACCAACAGATGGCGCTGACGTAATTTTGATGTAGGATTATCCAAAGCAACAAACGATATAAAAAGGAACAACTACAGCAGGTAATGGTAGTCGAAGCTTATATGCATCGAAATATCTCATTCTCAGTCGCTACTTTAATCACACATGGCCTCCAAGATCTCCCGATCTGACACCCTGTGACTTTTGGCTGTGGGGATTCTTGGAAGTCAAAAGTGTACCGCGACCAACCGGCATCAGTAGCAGCACTGAAAAATGCCATCCGCCAAAATTTGTCTGCCATAACGCAAGAAATGCTACTAAATGCTGTGAACGATGTGGTGAATCATCTCACAGCTGTACTTCTGAATGATGGACATTGAACAGTTACTGTAGTAGTACTAATTAACTGTAATTAAGGTGATTTGTAAGTTGTCAACATTTTTTTTCATTTGTAAATCATCTTTTGGTGAAATAAAACACTATAGCGCCATCTGTTGGTCGCCAACAGAACTAATTTCTTTCCTTTGCCACACAAAACCCGGTTTCGTTTTCATCCGTTTGGTGCAAACCGTATCTTTGTATCTTGATTCGTTTTCGAATTATTCAATTTTAAAGTTGGTCCTGACTTTTGGATCACCCGGTATATCGCTATGCAAATTGGCGCCCATGAAACACATGTCTAGATTGTTCAGAAAATAAGTTCATTTGCTACTGTCAGCGCGAAAGTTATATCACAATAACCTAAAAGTAGAAAGTAATACTTTCATTTTAATATACTTGTTACATCAATGATCATATAAACCGAAAACTCAATTTCATAATCGTCCAAATACAGGTACGCACGTACAAGTCACTTTCCTGCTTTGGATAACAATAATACTCCCTAAAGGCAACGAGATAGTTTCACCATCTAGTGTTGAACATATAAATTTCCTCATGGTCCGTATTACACGATGGTCCATATTACACGGTTCACCCCTGTATGACGATAAATTGAACAAAATCCACCAACTAGTTTTCTTTTCTTTTCTTTTTTTTTTTTTTTTTTTTTTTGTACGAAACTTATTTTAAATTTTATACTTTTATAAAAAAGAATTAATTCAAAACAATTTTTTATAGTTATTTGTCGTTTTTCTATTGGATAAAAATAGTAATACCTATATTTAAATGCCTATTTATACAAGGAAAAATTAAATTTATTTCCTTTATTCAAAGTGTTTCTCTAAAAATATTAATAAATTGAACTAAAACAAATAAAGTAAAATAAAATCATCATACATATATTGTATCACACATTTTCTGATACCAGTATTTCCCATTGTTTTATAGAAATGGAACTAAACTGAAAAAAGTCTAGAAAATATCTAAATTATCTATTTCAGTTATTTTCTTTCAGTTTGAATATTATGCATATTACACTTTGAAATCGTTAAAAGAAATATTTGAATAAGGCTATAAATAGTCGTTTTTGTAAAGACTAACATTATTCCATAAATGATGATACATTTCCTTAAATTGCTATCATTTTAGACAATAGTCTTCCTCCTAAACAAGAGGAATTTCGGAAATTGTGTAAGGTATATCGTTGCAAAATATCCCATCTCGTATAGAATAATATGTATTAAAATAAAAAAGAACTGAGAAACATTATTATTTAAATGAAATGTTTGAGATAACTGCTATTTGTATCTTGAAAAGTGAAAGTGTGTCTATTTTTCTATACGTCTTAAGTTTATATAAATTTATTGCAAATTATTCTGAATTTAATATGAAAATGTATGATAAATTTTGATGAAGTTAATGCAGTAAAAGTTAAAATTCCCCATGCGCAAAAGTGATTTGATACCATTAGTCTACAAAATTATTGATTTTTTTATTGGTAAAAATTGTATTTTGCAAACAGTTTTGTATTATTTCTAAATATATAGTTTTTTTTTTTTTCCCTCGCCCTTGGCATCAAGTTAAAAGAAACAGTTTACAACCGATGTCAAAAGAAAATTTATTATACTTATTGGTATTATTATTACTTTCTGTATGAAAAGATAATTACATCAAATTATTCAAAATTACGTTATTGTGACAGAGCTGTACTGAATACTCAGTATGTACTCGGCACTCCACCTATTCGATCAGTTTGCCGAATTCTCGGTATTCGCATTCAGGCCAAATTTTGACTGTAAGTACTCGACTAATACCGAGTAGCTGTAAAAATGTCATTATTTTTATGTTTTTATTGAAGAAAAATGTATTAATAACAGATATTTATTAAAACTAAACTAATACATTACGAAAATGTAAATGCAGTGTCTTTATAATGAAATTTTTGCGATAAGCATTTTTCTTGGTTAAAACGTGCAAGTATAGATCGTCATCAAATTCTGAATAGAAACGGTTCATGTGATGAGTTTGTCCATTTTAGCTACAGAAGGCTGTTTATAGCAGAAATTTAATTACATATGTCTGCAATAAATGTAATAATATAGATAAACTTTGTATATAAGTTTGTATTTATAAAATTGACAAAATGTTTTAGAAAAATACCGTTACGTAAAATTAATCCAAACAAAATTCTTGTTCTATATTTTTGTATAAATGAAAGTAAGCCACTTTTAAAACTATAAAAAAGACTGATTTCGGATTAACCCATTAACGCCCGAATTAATTTTTCAAAATATTAGTAGCTGATTATTTCACTTCTGAATTAATATAGACAACCGACAGTAAAATATATTAACTTAAACAATTCTTCTGATAGTTTTAATTTTAAAGCCTATCCTCATTTATTGACGTTTAGTGTTCTAGCGAGAAAACCTCGAGATAGAAAAACTTTGAGATAACAGATTAATTTCTTATTGTGTGTTGACAAAAATCTCGAAAGTAAAGTATTATAGTATATATTATTATTCAACTTGATTTAAGTTAGTATACCTGCGCAAAAAGCAAATATAGGTGCGACGAAGGAAAAATTATAAAATGACTATCGAAATTATGAAATAATGATTAATAGTAGGCACATAAAACTTTCAGGGATTATTTAGTGACGCTATAAATGTCACTAAAAAGCAGAAATCATTCCAAGAAACCACAAAAAATGTACGTGCCATTTTATTAGCTGTCCTCAAATGAGGACACTGGGCGCTAACGGGTTAAAATAATAATAATAATAATAATAATAATTGTATTTAAAAAAAAATGTTAATAAAAATTTATTTTAATAATTAAATCTGTTGTTTTCCAAATTATGGCTCCAAGCCATATTTGTTCCCATTCCTTTCATAAGTATATTTCATGGATCTTAAAAAGTCTCAGTGTATAGGAACTTTTGTATTCTCTAAAAATTATCTGAGAATGAAAATTCCGCACCTTTGAAAGATTTTAAGAATAAAGTTATCAACTATGGTTTAAGTAATCTACTAAGCTGAATGTATCAAATATAGTAATGTACCTAATTATATATCAGAGTTTTCCCGTGTTTAAAAAATGGCAGCATGCTGCTAGTAAAAAAAAGGGCATTTTCTAGATTCATGAAGGCAGTTTTGAATTCTTAACCTCTTGAACTGAAATGACGAGTCCAGCTCGTCATGAATTTCCTGACACTAGTTATGTTCTTATCTTCTATATTAATAAAATCAGAGTTTTGTCTGTAAATTTGTCGGAATCGAAAAATTTTGTATGTCATCGTGTCCGAATGTCGCTTTTTTTGTCCGGGCATCACTCGGGAACAGCTGGACGGAATTCAACGACGCTTGGCAGTAATTTAGGTCTTCACCCAACTTAAAATTATATCTATCAACTTTTCGGAAATTCCCCCCCGTTCCCCCCCTAGGGGGTAAAAGACTAAAACACGTTTGTCCGGGCATCACTCGGGAACGGCTGGACGGAATTCAACGACGCTTGGCAGTAATTTAGGTCTTCACCCAACTTAAAATTATATCTATCAACTTTTCGGAAATTCACCCCCGTTCCCCCCTAGGGGGTAAAAGACTAAAACACGTTTGTCCGGGCATCACTTGAGAACGGCTGGACGGAATTCAACGACGCTTGGCAGGAATTTAGGTCTTCACCCAACTTAAAATTATATCTATCAACTTTTCGGAAATTCCCCCCCGTTCCCCCCTAGGATGTAAAAGACTGAAACACGTTTGTCCGGGCATCACTCGAGAATGGCTGGACGGAATTCAACGGCGCTTGGCAGAAACTTAGGTCTTCACCCAACTTGAAATTATATATATAGAAATTTTCAAAATTATAATTAGTGTTTAAATTGTGGGTAAAAAACGCCTGCGCATGCGCCATAAATATCTTTTCACTAAAATGCTTTGAATGAAAAAATGAAATATAAAAATAAATTTTTAAGTTAAAGACTTTTGTATTCGCGTGATTTTCACTACAAATTATGAAAAGATTGAAATGAAGTGTTGCCATCTAAGTTTCATACTTTAGTTAATTTTAAAAAATCTAATTGTCGTATCGAAAAACTGTTTGCACCCCAGGATTCAGAAAAATCACCTCTTTCATTTGGTACTGAATTTGTAATGATAGGTCCTATATTTCTAATTTATTTTTCCCTTTATCCGTTTTTCCGTTGCCACTTAAATTTCATACTTTAGTTATTTTTTTTAAATCTAATTGTCGCATCGAAAACCTGTTTGAACCCCTGGATTCAGCAAAATCGCCCCTTTCATTCGGTATCAAACTTATAAATATAGGTCTGATATTTCTAATTTATTTTACCCTTTTTCCGTTTTCAACCCAGATTCGATATGGAACAGCTTTAGTATTGGATCCCTTTGGCAAAATTTGAAATTCGGCACCGAAGTAGCTCGGACGTTTCTCGCCAAGATCTTTAATTGCACAATTGAGATAGCCAATTCAGTTCATTGCAAAAATGACTTAAGTCCCCAAAAGGTTCCGATACTTAAGCTGTGCTTTTGGTATTTATTAGTGCTAGAGGCCTATTTCAGTCGGTACAGTTGTCGAATTTTTATAGGTCACTCTTAATTAGTGCTAGAGGCCTATTTCAGTCGGTTTATTGAATGGGGATTTATTGAATGAAGTCCCCCCAAGGCACAACTTTGACATGAATCCCCCCCCAGGCCCAACTTTGACATGACTCCCCCCCCCAAGATACCCCTATTTCAGTCGGTACAGCGTTGTCGAATTTTTATAATACACTCTTAATAGTGCTAAGGGCCTATTTCAGTCGGTTTATTGAATGTGGATTTATTGAATGAAGTCCCCCCCAAGGCACAACTTTGACACGAGTCCCCCCCAAGGTACCACTATTTCAGTCGGTACAGCGTTGTCGAATTTTTATAATACACTCTTAATAGTGCTAAGGGCCTATTTCAGTCGGTTTATTGAATGGGGATTTATTGAATGAAGTCCTCCCAAGGCACAACTTCGACATGAGTCCCCCCCAAGGTACCCCTATTTCAGTTGGTACAGCGTTGTCGAATTTTTATAATACACTCTTAATAGTGCTAAGGGCCTATTTCAGTCGGTTCATTGAATGGGGATTTATTGAATGAAGTCCCCCCCAAGGCACAACTTTGACATGAGTCCCCCCCAGGCCCAACTTTGACATGATTCCCCCCCAAGGTACAACTTTGACATGAGTCCCCCCCCAGGCCCAACTTTGACATGAGTACCCCCCAATGTACAACTTTGACATGAGTCCCCCCCCAAGGCCCAACTTTGACATGAGTCTCCCGCAAGGCCCAACTTTGACATGAGTCCCCCCCCAAGGTACAACTTTGACATGAGTCCCCCCCAAGGCACACCTTTGACATGAGTCCCCCCCAAGGCACACCTTCCCCTCATTGGGAAAAAGAGAAAAAACGTTGTTTTGCGGCTATAAGACAGTTTGGACTTCCAACGTTATTTGTTACAATATCTGCAGCTGAAACACATTGGTTTGATTTAATGAAAACTTTATCATGGAATTTAGATCGTCACGAATTAACTAAAGAAGAATTTGTCGATATTAACAAGTTTAGCAGTAGGCCTCTGTCACTAAATTAAAATCTGTCAATGTCTGATTTTCATGTTTTAAATAATGAAATAATGTCGTGTCTGTATAATTTTTATTTTTTATTTATTTTTTTTTTATTTATAATGCTGTCTATTAAAGCCTTCTGTGGTCACGAAATTTGGTGCGTAAATTGTTTGTATGCATCCGGCACTTATTGTAACTGCATTTCACGAAATTCGAAATCCCCCCCCCCCCCTTCTCGGAGTCGGATGGCAATAAACATGTGTAAAAACATGTTTTTCCGTTTGAATTTGCTTTGAATTATCTTAGAATGGCGAATTTTGGTGTGTGGATATTGATTAAGTGTACGCATTATGTACATTAGTGGGATTTTGCAAAACTTCGAACTCACCCGCTGAGGGTGGGGAAGTAAGAAGTGGGTAAGTTGTGCCGAAGACAGTGGGAACCCAGACTCCTAACATTGGGAGCGAGAAAAAGGTCCTCGCGAGAAAAAGGTCCAATCACAGCGAGAACTTAGGTTATTAATAAAGATATGGCATTTTGACAAATCATTTAAGTTTAACGTCCAGCGAAGCGGGCAAAGCCTGCTAGTCTATATTAATAAAATCAGAGTTTTGTCTGTAAATTTGTCGGAATCGAAAAATTTTGCGATATCTTCACGTTTTACACCCCATGAAAGCCGAAAATGACTTCAGAAAATTTTGCCTGTGTGTGTGTGTGTGTGTGTGTGTGTCTGTGTGTATGTCATCGTGTCCGAATGTCGCTTTTTTTGTCCGGGCATCACTCGAGAACGGCTGGACGGAATTCAACGACGCTTGGCAGGAATTTAGGTCTTCACCCAACTTAAAATTATATCTATCAACTTTTCAGAAATTCCCCCCCCGTTCCCCCCTAGGGGGTAAAAGACTAAAACACGTTTGTCCGGGCATCACTTGAGAACGGCTGGACGGAATTCAACGACGCTTGGCAGGAATTTAGGTCTTCACCCAACTTAAAATTATATCTATCAACTTTTCAGAAATTCCTCCCCGTTCCCCCCTAGGGGGTAAAAGACTAAAACACGTTTGTCCGGGCATCACTCGAGAATGGCTGGACGGAATTCAACGGCGCTTGGCAGAAACTTAGGTCTTCACCCAACTTGAAATTATATATATAGAAATTTTCAAAATTATAATTAGTGTTTAAATTGTGGGTAAAAAACGCCTGCGCATGCGCCATAAATATCTTTTCACTAAAATGCTTTGAATGAAAAAATGAAATATAAAAATAAATTTTTAAGTTAAAGACTTTTGTATTCGCGTGATTTTCACTACAAATTATGAAAAGATTGAAATGAAGTGTTGCCATCTAAGTTTCATACTTTAGTTAATTTTAAAAAATCTAATTGTCGTATCGAAAAACTGTTTACACCCCAGGATTCAGAAAAATCACCTCTTTCATTTGGTACTGAATTTGTAATGATAGGTCCGATATTTCTAATTTATTTTTCCCTTTATCTGTTTTTACGTTGCCACTTAAATTTCATACTTTAGTTATTTTTTAAAAATCTAATTGTCGCATCGAAAAACTGTTTGAACCCCTCGATTCAGCAAAATCGCCCCTTTCATTCGGTATCAAATTTATAAATATAGGTCTGATATTTCTAATTTATTTTACCCTTTTTCCGTTTTCAACCCAGATTCGATATGGAACAGCTTTAGTATTGGATCCCTTTGACAAAATTTGAAATTGGGCACCGAAGTAGCTCGGACGTTTCTCGCCAAGATCTTTAATTGCACAATTGAGATAGCCAATTCAGTTCATCGCAAAAATGGCTTAAAATAGTTAAAGTCACCAAAGGGTTCCGATACTTAAGCTGTGCTTTTTGTATTTATTAGTGCTAGAGGCCTATTTCAGTCGGTACAGTTGTCGAATTTTTATAGGTCACCCTTAATTAGTGCTAGAGGCCTATTTCAGTCGGTTTATTGAATGGGGATTTATTGAATGAAGGCCCCCCAAGGCACAACTTTGACATGAGTCCCCCCCCAGGCCCAACTTTGACATGACTCCCCCCCAAGGTACCCCTATTTCAGTCGGTACAGCGTTGTCGAATTTTTATAATACACTGTTAATAGTGCTAAGGGCCTATTTCAGTCGGTTTATTGAATGGGGATTTATTGAATGAAGTCCCGCCAAGGCACAACTTTGACATGAGTCCCCCCCCCAAGGTACCCCTATTTCAGTCGGTACAGCGTTGTCGAATTTTTATAATACACTCTTAATAGTGTTAAGGGCCTATTTCAGTCGGTTTATTGAATGGGGATTTATTGAATGAATTCCCCTCCAAGGCCCAACTTTGACATGAGTCCTCCCCAGGCACAACTTTGACATGAGTCCCCCCCCAGGCCCAACTTTGACATGAGTCCCCCCAAGGCCCAACTTTGACATGAGTCCCCCCCAGGCCCAACTTTGACATGAGTCCCCCCCAAGGCCCAACTTTGACATGAGTCCCCCCCAGGCCCAACTTTGACATGAGTCCCCCCAAGGCCCAACTTTGACATGAGTCCCCCCAAGGTACAACTTTGACATGAGTCCCCCCAAGGCCCAACTTTGACATGAGTTCCCCCCCAGGCCCAACTTTGACATGAGTCCCCCCAAGGCCCAACTTTGACATGAGTCCCCCACAAGGTACAACTTTGACATGAGTTCCCCCCGCAAGGCACACCTTTGACATGAGTCCCCCCAAGGCACCCCTCCCCCCCTCATTTGGAAAAAGAGAAAAAACGTTGTTTTGCGGCTATAAGACAGTTTGGACTTCCAACGTTATTTGTTACAATATCTGCAGCTGTACAATATCTGTAGGCCTCTGGCACTAAATTAAAATCTGTCAATGTCAGATTTTCATGTTTTAAATAATGAAATAATGTCGTGTCTGTATAATTTTATTTTTTATTTATTTTTTTTTATTTATAATACTGTCTATTAAAGACTTCTGTGGTCACGAAATTTGGTGCGTAAATTGTTTGTATGCATCCGGCACTTATTGTAACTGCATTTCACGAAATTCGAAATCCCCCCCCCCCCTTCTCGGAGTCGGATGGCAATAAACATGTGTAAAAACATGTTTTTCCGTTTGAATTAGCTTTGAATTATCTTAGAATGGCGAATTTTGGTGTGTGGATATTGATTAAGTGCACGCATTATGTACATTAGTGGGATTTTGCAAAACTTCGAACTCACCCGCTGAGGGTGGGGAAGTAAGAAGTGGGTAAGTTGTGCCGAAGACAGTGGAGACCCAGACTCCTCACTTTGCGAGCGAGAAAACCTCTACCACTCACAGCGAGAACTTAGGTTATTAATAAAGATATAGCATTTTGACAAATCCTTTAAGTTTAACGTCCAGCGAAGCGGGCAAAGCCTGCTAGTATGTATATATAACAATAAACATTCATATAAATGTGTGAAACAAATATTATTTTTAATAATAACAAATTATTTGAGCAACAAAACCGTAAGTTTCAATATTAATCCCTCCACTTAAAACTAAGAAAATTAAATTGTCTGCAGGAGCAGTGCTGACTGAAAATAAATTGCAGTTCAAGGGGTTAAGAGCACATTTAACATTTAAAATCCAGACACTTAATTCCAAAATTTAGTTTTAAGTGTGCATATAAGAAAAAAAAAAATCTAACTTTTTTTTACTTTTGCTTTTTATTAATGCTGGAACGATTGTTGATCGTGATACTCAAAAGTATTATTTATATTTACAGAATGTTTTTATTTATATTTATAGGATTTTTTTTTTCCTTGGTGAAGGGGTAAGTGAGTGCATTATGCCGATAATCTACACCCCACGACAAAAAGGTAGGAACAAAGGGTTTTTTCTTTGATTTTTCCTAAAATAACGTTATCTAAATTGTGCTTATCATTTATTATTATTATAAAATAACACTATTCCCGGACTAAGTTTTGTTTTAAGACTCATTTAGAAAAATTTTCAGACTAAAATTTTCTAATTTAAGACTACACAGCGCGACAAAAAGATAGGAACAAAGGGTTTTTTTTTTTTTTTTTTTAATTTTTGAATATGATTATTTTGAATATGAATATTTTGAATATGATTCAAATATTTAATATGTTTTTGATATGATAATATTTTGTTACGATAATAAATGATCAGCACAATTTAGATAATGTTATTTTATGAAAATTTAAAAAAAAAACCTTTGTTCCTATCTTTTTGTCGCGGAGTGTAGTCTTAAATTAGAAACCTTTTAGTCTTAAAACTTTTCTAAATTAGTCTTAACACAAAAATTAGTCCAGGAGTAGTGTTATTTTATAATAATAATAAATGATAAGCACAATTTAGATAACGTTATTTTATGAAAAATCAAAGAAAAAACCCTTTGTTCCTATCTTTTTGTCATGGGGTGTAGTACCTACACAAGGAGTCTTGGCTATAGTCGTGTGTTTTCTGTGAGGGTCTTTTTAAAGTGTCAGAGTTCGTGTTGATGAGAACTTCGGTAAAAACTACGAAGAAATCCGAAGTACCTTTTGTCTACCAGTTTTGAGAGCAGAATTTATCGGGTATTAGTGGGGCCGGAAGGTGGTAAGGAAAATCAGAAAAGCATCGTGTGCCATGGTGGGTTTTTTTCCTCCCCTTTCAAAAAGAATGTTTGCCTAAAGCTCATACTGTATCTAAATTATACCGTTGTAAGTTTTTCAAAAGCTTAAAAATCTTAGATTTCAAGAGTATTTTTTTTAACTAAAAATCGAATTTAGCTAATAGTTGGTATATTAACTAAGAACTTCAGTAAAGCTTTAATCCTTGCAATCTAAAAACTGAAGATAGTTCAATATACCTTTATCTTCATATATTACAATTCAACAGGCAAAATGATAACTCTCCGTTATTGTTTTTTTTTTTTCCAAACTTGCAGTAACGGAAACTAAATCTTGGAATAACTGTCTCGCTGATTTTTCATACATCTTCTGGATGAGCGAACTTCCGGAGGCGATGATGTTTGTTCTCTATTGTTTATCCTATCGGATTCTTTTAAAAAGTATCATTACGGATATATTTTTACGAAAGAAGTTTTGTTCCGAAAAAAAATTCACTTTGCAATCGAAGCATGGGGAGTTTCTTTCACCGTTGGATGGTTGCACAATGGCGTCAAGCCTGTATATACTGCACGTTCGAGTTAGCAAAGTGTCCGGTTCCTCCTTTTAAAAATTAGCGTTCATTGACATTGGAATACGATTTTTTCGGATTTGTTTGATCAAGCGAAAGTTTGGAAGGAGAGCGGTGTATTTGTCTTTCATTTTCGTGGTCGAGGAAGTTTTTGACTTCGTTATGCCTTCTTGTGATGAAAAGTCGTTGAAAGTGAACTGAATATTAAAACTAATTGTTCTTTGTTTATGTCAGTTGATTGTTAAGTAATCTTGCTGCCGGATACAGTGTTAGGTCAATGTTGTTATTAAGAAACTCTTATTTTCTTTCATACAATATACCGTGTATTTTGTTAGATAGTGCTTTTTTTGCATTTACTAAGTGATAATTATTATAGGAATAATGTGTTCGTTTATTACAACTAAGTGTATTTGTCAATAAAATCGCAAAAGCTGAAAAATAATTTAGTTTGTTCTAAACATCTTTTGCGTAACAGATCTCGAAATCTTTTTTTTTTTTTTTTTCTCTTTTTTCTTTTTAAGTAAATAAAATTTTGAATTTTCATTTTAATTCCTTGAATCAAAATTATTCGTTAAAATACCTTTTTGTTTTTAACCTTTTTGTAAGGCTTAACAGAGAGTCGAAATTTGAGACTATTATTTTTAAGTAAGTGCATGTGAGAAAAAGAATTTTCATAATCCGAGTAAATTGATTCATTTATTTTATTTTATTTATTTATTTATTTTATTTTTTTCTAACTAAATCAAAAAAATAAAGTAGCCAAAACAAATATCGTCAGGAAATTTTATCAACGAATTGGTTTTAAATAAATTCATGTAAATGTAAAAAAAAAAAAAAATATTTGGTTATTGGTTTTATATAAATTTAAATGTATGTAAAAAAAAAAAAAAAAAAAAATGCACATTGTCGGAAACAAAGTTGTGAAAATTTGAAGATAAAATTAAAATTATGATTTTAAATCTCATCGTATGGTGTAAATTATATTCTCTATTGTATTCACATTGAAAAGTGGTAAAATGAAACTCGTAGAAAAAATAACTTAAATATTATTATTATTTATTTTTTTAATTACGCCTTTGTACTTTCAGTTATCAAAAAGTATGCACTTTTGCTTTAATATGTTTTCTTTTATAATTCGGTTACTTGTGGTAATATTTTCAAGAAATTTAACATTGTTAAATAATTATAATACCACAGATCTTTGGACTATAAAATTTACTATATTATATTTGAAAAATATTAAAATCATTTTATGGTAAGGCTATATTAATATTCTAAATGAAGACACGAGTTTTTTGTTAATCAATGAGACTTTTGAACAATTGGGGAATAATATTGCCATATCACTATTTATGGGGAAAAAAAAAAAAAAAAAAAAAAAAAAAAGGATTACCTGTTCAATTTTATGTTGAAGTAAATAGATTTATTATTATTCTTTTCTTTTTTTCTTGAAGGAAATTAGTCTTTGACGTTACATATATACATGCGTTTAGTTCACTATCTACCAATGAGTATTTGGACACTCTGAAGTTTAAATGTTTAGTAAAATATCTAGAAAAAAAAATTCTTTACAAATTATCTTGAAACTTTGGGAGTATAAATAACATGTTATTCCTCATATACACTCTATAACAAAAAAAAAAAAAAAAAAAAAAAAAAAAAAACGACGCACCAAGAAGAAGTGGGGACAAAAATTGGTAAATGGGGTGGAATGGGTGGTCCGAATGCGGCAAAAATTGGTCGATGTGATGTTCACGTGGAGAAAAACAATTGATTACAGTTTCAGAAAATTTGAATGATTTAATCAAGAGAAAGGGCCTCACAAAGTAAACAAGTCAATGGTCCACTTCTGGCCCTTATGTACGCAGTTATTCGGCTTGGTATTAATTGATAGAGTTGTCAGATGTGCTCCTGTGAAGTATCGCGCCAAATTCTGTTCAATTGTTGCGTTAGATTGGTAAAATCCCGAGCTGGTTGTAGGATCCTTTTTATGATGCTCCAAACGTCTTCAGTGGAAGAGTGATCGGGTACTGGGCTCAACCCCACTGGGCCGCCTATTAAGGGTATTTGAAGTCACTGAAATACCAGTTGCACGTAGGATCGACGATAGTGATGAATTGGTGCTTGATTCCATCAAAACCTGTATGTATGTCAAGTTGTGTACAGTTTGCATTACTCCTTGGTGCGTCACTTTTTTTTTTTTTTTTTTTTTTTGTTATAGAGTACATTTCAGCAAAAGTTTTGTCCTGAACGAAAAAGGGGACCACTAAAAAAATAAACAAAAATTAAAATGTTTGGAATCACCCTGTAAAAAGTAATGTTTGAAATGCATTTTTGCTGCTGCAGGTGATTAGAAAAGCTCTTCTAATTATCTGTATACAATTTTATGACGCTACCACATATATTCCTATAGATATAACGATTTCTTTAGAAAATTGCAAAAAAAGTTCCATCTTTTTTAAATATAACACGTAGGGTATTAGACCCAGTGCAAAGCCATTTTTAGGAAACTTGGCGATCTAGATTAGACACAGCAAACATTCAGAAAGCGAAAATGTTAAATACATTACGAAATAGGAACATTTTTACTAAGTAAATTTTAACTACGCATGCGCAAGTTTTTAAAAGATTTCATTTACATAATTTAATTACCAATAGGAGGTGAGGTACTTATATGAAAACCCCAAAGAAAGAAAGTGCAAATTCAAATCGTTACTAGAGATAGAATGAACAGAATTTCAGTTCTCTCAACATAAAAGCTAAACTATAAGGGGTTTTACTCACATTTTTATTTTGATTCAATCAATACCTAATGGTAATACAATGTTCGCTGATTGTAAATAAATATTAACCCGTTAGTAGTCGCTAGTTGGTCGATTTGCCGCCCATCCTTCAGTTTTTCCAGATTTTTTTATTCAACAGCTACCAAAAATTTTTAGAAGTGGTATTTGATACACATGAAACGCGATTAAAATCGATTTAACGTCGATCACATCACTTCTTAAAATTATTGGTGACAGTTAAATAAAAAGTTCGTAATCTGTAATAGGTGGCGCTGTCGATAGCGACTACTAACGGGTTAATAGAAACCCCTATCATCTTTCTTTCTTTTTTTTTTTTTTTTTTTTTTTTTGAGAAGAATTGAAATTTTGTTGATTCTATCTCTCATAACTTTTCGAATTCACACGATATATGTTTGGTGTTTTCATATAAGTAGCTCAATACTTTTGGCTATTAAATTATTCAGGTGATTTTTTTTTTAAGCCTGCGCATGCGTAGTTAATCATTATTTAGTAAAAATGTTCATATTTCATAATTTTTGCATTCTGATTGCAGCATGCTGTGTCTAATGTAGTATGCCAAGTTTCCTAAAAAATGACTTTCCACTGGGTCTAATATCCTACATGTTATAATAATAATAATTATTATTATTATTATTAATAAATCGTTATATTTCCATGAATATGTATGGTAGTCTTATAAAATTTTACACATATATGTAAAAGAATTTCATAATCACATACTGCAGAAAAAGCACATTTCAAGCATTATTTTTTACAGGGTAACTCAAAAGATTTTTACTTTTGTTTATATTTTTAGTGGTCCCCCTTTCCTCTCCAGGACAAAATTTTTACTGGAATATATGAGGCATAACATGTTCTTTATATTCACAAAATTTCAAGGTAATTTCTGAAGAACTTTTCTAGATAATTGACAAAACGTCTAAATTTGAAAATGTCCAAATACTTATTGATAGATAGTGTATAATACATAAAAATGTATGCATTATTATATGTTTTTTTTTTTTTTTTTTTTTTTTTAACCTTCGGTACGATTAAGATTTCGAAATCATATTTAAAGAAAAATCTGTACGTGATAAAGAAAAACTGGCTTCATTTTCGGATTCAGCATACCAAAAAAACATAAAGAACAGCCAAAATTATAAAATCAAAATTTTACATGGCGACCTGTGTAATCAACAAAGGTTACAAAGTTGTGCCATTAAAATAATAATAATAATAATAATAATAATAATAATAATAATTTAAAGTTAATGAACGGTTTCCAGAAATTTAAATATGATTTCTAGAAATCATATTTAAAGAAATAAATAAATAATTAGCAAAGATTACGAGGTTATGCCTTAATAATTTTAATATTTTTTAATTTAAAGTCAATGAACTGTTTCCAGAAATTTAAATATGATTTCCAGAAATCATATTTAAAGAAATAAATAAATAATCAGCAAAGATTACGAAGTTATACCTTTATATAACTTTAATATTTTTTAATTTAAAGTCAATGAACTGTTTCCAGAAATCATATTTAAATAAATAAATAAATAATCGGCAAAGATTACAAGGTTATGCCTTTAAAACCTTAAAAAAAATTAATTTAAAGTCAATGAAGTCAGTTCCAGAAATTTTAAACTCCACCAGTGTTCGAAATGGTTCTGCTCTGGATAGACTGTAGGTGTCAGATTCGAACTGAAGATGCATTCTTCGGCTTTCGGAGTTCTTCGTGAATGTCCTCAAATCTCGCGTAAATACGGGCTAGGATCTCTCAGAATCTGCCCCACACGAGGGCATTTCACTAGGCTTTGGTTCCTTGGTAGAGAATTGACCTATATATTTTACACTATTTTAAATTCATAATAATTCATCGTTACATTTGCAATTATTTATTTCTCAAATTCAAATATTACAAATTTATTATTAGTATCCTCTAACATAGAGGTGCACAACCTGCGGCCGGGGGCCCAGTAGCCATTAATTTGCGGCCCGCGGAAGGACAGACATTTTAGGTCACATTCATCAACAGCAGAAGAGAAAAAATAAAGAAAGAGAGAAGGAAAAAAAATTGTTGCATTCGCAAACTGGCAAATGGTTATAGCTTTATCTATCTGAGAAGATTAAAAACTGAAAAATGTAACAATCAATAAGTAAATGCTCCTCCTTTCCCCCTTTTTTGAAAGAAAAAAATCTGTCCCCAAAATCTAATAATGTGTGTTAAAATTAATGATGAAGAAGCATAAATTTATAGTAGTAGTTAATTTCCATAAAAAAAAAAAAAAAAAAATTTAGATGTGCAGTCAATTGAATTTATTTGTGTCTAGTGACATAAATGATGAAAAAAGACTGATGGATGGCTATTTATTTTGTAGAACTGGTAAAAACCGTCCGTGATACTGATGGTGATTATTTATGATTTATGGGGGTTGATCTGGAGTTTATGAAATCTTGCTAGTATCATTAAATATCTCAAAACGGTATTTTCATACTCACTTACCTACACTAAAATTACTTATTTTTGTACCTTCTATCTGCCTTTACATTTGTGCTAGTTGTTTTTGAGACTCCTAATACAATTTTTTTTCTCTCTCTTCAAAGCATAATTACATTTATTTTATTTATCCTTTTGTACTATATACGATACTTTAATTTTTTTGCTTACTATTCAATAATTTTATGCTTATAATGCTTTGAGATTCACTTGACTTGCTAATTGAAAAATTATTATAAAGGGATATATGTGTGTATATATATATATATATATTATGTATATTTACATCTTAAGTAACATATGATAAAGTTCGGCATACAGGCACTTGACAATGATAAAATGCCACTTTATATATATGTGTGTGTATGTATATATTACACAGCAAGTATATCTGCTTAAGTTAATTATTTTATATTATCTCGTCTGTGGCTCTCCATGTCCCATTCAACAACGAGAGTGGCCCTCCAGCCAAAAAAGGTTGTGCACCCCTACTCTAACATATCCCTGCCTTTTCCTAACTCTCATTTTTATAAAAGCTATTAACTAACACTTTTCTCTTAGCTACGGTTGAAAATGATAGGAATTAGGAAGTGTGTTTTCATATCCATTTTATTCATAGAATTGGCCTTGACGAATCATTAATGAGATAATTTTACGCGTTTGATACGATATATATTTTTTTTTTTCCTTTATTTCATTCATACGTCTGTATTCATTTGTGAAAAACTGTTAGTTCATTTTGTAACTAAGCGTTGGTTGGATTTTCTATAAAAATGAAATAAAACAAGATTTTAACGTACGCCTCAGTATTTTTATAAACTTTTCCAATATCGTGGTATATATATATATATATATTTTTTTTTTAATACCGATTGATTTAGTTGAAGATTTTGACCGTGACAGGAAGGTGAAGCTGATACTCTTCTTTTGTTTGGTTTCTAATAGCTGTTGATAAGTTAGTTTTATATTATTTGATTTTATACATATGTCATAAAATTAATTTTTAAAATCATTGAGCAACCAACCTAAAAAATGTCATAAATTAAAAATTTTAAAATATCGGGACGGGGGAAGGGGGGTGGGAATGAAATAGTTTAAATCTTTGATTACGCTAATGTAGGAAGTGAATGTTTTGAATCTTTTTTCAGATTGCTTTTTACGTATATATAGTTAAGATTTGTTTTGTTTTTATATATTTTAGACTTATTTTTAAAGTGAAAACCAAGCATTAAGAAATATGGGTAAAAAAAGAACATTTTCACAAAATGTATGGCAGTCTATTGTAAAAAAAAAAAAAAAATTTACTTGTGAAAAAAAAAAAAAAAAAAAAAAAAAAAGGTAATATTTCATAATTTTTGTTTTAAGATATTTTTTTTTTTATAAATCATCCGCTAAACTGACTTAAAAAATGTGCCACATTAGAAATAAAAATCTGGTGTGAAACAACCACACAATTTCCATTACCCACTATTACAACGCTATTACACGAATTATATGCACTTACCTTTTGAAGATAATATGATCAGAAGTCAGAAGGCATAAAATTGACCTAACAAAGTAGAAACTTAAAAATTTTCCATTATGAGAAACTTTATACATGTGTGTAAAGACATATAAAACAAAGTTTACATAGCAAGTTAAAAAAAAAACATGAAAATCTGACATTGACAGATTTTAATTTAGTGCCAGAGGCCTACTGCTAAAATTGTTAATATCGACAAATTCTTCTTTAGTTGATTCGTGACGATCTAAATTCCATGATAAAGTTTTCATTAAATCAAACCAATGTGTTTCAGCTGCAGATACTGTAACAAATAACGTTGGAAGTCCAAACTGTCTTATAGCCGCAAAACAACGTTTTTTCTCTTTTTCCCAATGAGGGGGAGGTGTGCCTTGGGGGGACTTCATTCAATAAATCCCCATTCAATAAACCCACTGAAATAGGCCTCTAGCACTAATTAAGAGTGACGTATAAAAATTCGACAACTGTACCGACTAAAATAGGCCTCTAGCACTAAAAAAAAAAAAAAAAAAAAAAAAAAAATGGTAGAGTTATTTTTTGAAACACCAATTTCCAAAATAAAAAATTAACCTACCTAAGCAGGATGACTGTTAATTTTCCTGTAATAATCACGTAATACATGAGAAATACCTAAAATTGATTTATGTAACAATTTTCAAGAAAATCGTTAGAGTCGTTTTTGAGAGAGATACCAACTTTGACCAAAACTTGGCATTCTCAATTATTGACCAGAAAACAATAATTACATTCAAAAAGATATTTAAGAGAAAGTTAATGTGACGAGTTTGAAAAAAAATCCGTACAGTCATTTTTGAAGGAACGCTTTTGCGAGAACTTAAATTGAGCTATTTATACAGAACTCCTATCAATTTTTCTGAACTAACCAACTATATCATTAGAAAGGGCATCTAATAGAGTGTTTATATAGCTACTTCGAAGAAAATCGTTAGAGTCGTTTTTGAGATACGGACTTACGGTCCCACTTTTGGTTTTCCATTTTTCACCAAAATTTGAAAAATTTATCTGTACACCAGTCCTGTATCAATTATGCAGTTTCGTAGTTCTATCTTTATTAATTTCGAAGATATGATAGCCAGAAGATTCCCCACATGCATACACACATACATGCATACATACATACACACACACTGACCAATTGCCAAAAACTAATTTTTTGGACTCAGGAGACCCTAAAACGTGTAAATCAGGTGAAAAGTCGCTATCGAATAAAGAAACATTATAGAATACAAAGGTATTCCAATGAAAATTACAGCCAACTTTTCAATGCATTCTGACAATGATATTTTAGTACGAAGGACTATTAGTCTCAATCTACGAATAAAACATTGTCGTCAGTTTTACGATGGCTGGACATTTATCGAAATCGAAAATTTAATTGAACAGCGATGTTATAATTTGAAAAAAAAAAAAAAAAAAAAAAAAAAACTAATAGTCCTCCGTATTAAACTAAATTCTGCTTTTGCCAGAATTTCATCAAAATCATTTTTTTTTTTTTTTTTAAGAAAATGAAAAGAAAAATAATAATAATCAGTATCGAAAAAGTTGAAGAAGCCCTTTTTTAGACAAAAATACATAATTTATTTTAATTTTTAATTATTGCCAAAAAAGTTTACGAGTTGATTTTAAATTTTTTTTTTTTAATGTAAAGAAATTCACGCGTAAATATTAAAATTGATATAAAACTTTGTGAAACATTAAACTTGTAGGATAAAATTGACGTCATTTTAGCTCTAAAGGTATTTATTTATTTATTTATTTATTTATTTATATTTGTTCTTGATTGAAACTTTTAAATTTAGGTTCAATTTTTTTTTTTTTTAATTAAAACAGAGCGGCATTCGCACTACTTTCTTTTGCCTTCCATTTTAATACGATAAAAAACAGATTATTATAGATTATGAAATGAGGTAAGTGGTAGAGGGTGATGAGGTAGATGGTGAGGTAGAGGGTTCTATATTTCAGCGTAATTGGCGTACTATAAGAACAAAGAACAGTTTAAAAATAACAATAAAAAAAAAAACAGTTTTATTTGGCATAGTTTTCTACGTGAGGGAGCTAATGCTGTTTCCCTTTCCATTGTTTGAGTATTATATTTACATTTGTAAAATATTTAAGGCTGTTTTTAAATTAAAAAGGTATTTAAAATTTATGAAAGATCTTTTACCACAGCACACTTTTTTTATATTTACCGATCTTAGTTAAAATTAAAAAATTTCCTGTATGATATACATTTAGAATACGGAATTTGGACTTCCTACTGTTATGCTTTTAAGTAACGGAACAATCAGAAAATGTTCGGCCGCGCCCCCGCTTTTAAATGTACCAATTTACGGGGGGAAATATTTCATTTGAAAATTCAAAAAAATATTCGTGAAAAAAATTACATTTGTGAGAAAAAGATGCATTCGACTACTTTCGGGTAGCCCTGTGTTATCGTGTTAATTCAATGCGTACCCCGTCGTGTACCAAATTTAACACACACAAAAAAAAAAAAAAAAAAAAAAAAAAAAATGCGTGAGAGAGAGAAAGAAAGTATAACAGAATTATAAATACACTTCGTTTAATTTTCAATCACAGACCCTTACTTATTCAAATTTTTTGTGTGTCTCTGTAAACGAATGGTGAAAACTTTTTATAACAATCTAAGGAAAACATGCTTTTGTTCGTATAAAAAATATATGTTAAAAATCTTATAATGTACGTACAAGGAAAAAAAAAAGGAGAGAAAGAAAGAAAAAAATTGTATATAAACCATAATGTATTTGAAGTTTTTTCTTCTGTGTTCCTGTATATTAACCTTTTATCCAATATTAGCAAAATTTTCAACTAATATTACTATATGATGTAAATTTAGAATATTAAATTTGATCTTTCTGCTGATATCTGTTTTTGAGTAATATGCTTATAAGACGAACACACACATACATACAGACATGCACACAGACCACCAGTTAAAACCTGATTTTCTGACTTACGGGATCTCAAATCATCATATAGTTATAGCAAAAACTGAATTTTGAAATTTTGACTTTAAAAGAATATTTTCTTAACCTAAAATCATGATCACGTTAGAGAAAGAAAAAGTGATACCGTCACAGGCAAGTTCTCCTAGAGCTAGATTAATATTTCAGTCAGTACATCTCATCGTGTTAAAAATAGTTCAACGCTTAATAAATCCGTGAATTTAGCTTATTCAGCTTCAGTGCAGCTGTCATATTAAAAAGTAAATAAAATTATATATAAATTTCCTGGTACTGAATTTCCTTTGAAAAGGAGCTGGTTGTATGAACAATGCATGTAGCGTAACCAACAGGAAAAAAAATATCGATTTTATGATGTATCATCCGGGTGAGTTATAGGGTGTAATCTTCACTAATACAGTTTGCGTCATTTACTTATTCTTATTCATTTGATAAATTCAAATGCTACAACTTTATGATTAGTTTTTCTCGCGCTAGAGTCTATTTATTCTTTATATATATATATATATATATTATATCTTTAACAAGATTATATGTGATTACATATTTTTAGTTTTTTTTTTTTTTTAAACAGTATCATAAAAATGTATTAAAATAATAAAAATTTATTTTTTTTTTTTTTAAGAAAAAAGGAGAAAGAAAGAAAGAAAAGAAAAAAGAAACAGAATTTTTTATTTTCCTGCTTCGATTTTGGTTTTGCAATTCGTATTGTTATTTATTTATTTATTATTTTTCTTTGGATTACATTCTATCAAATTTCTAAATATTCATCATTAAAATTCAGTGTTCACGAACAAATAGAACTATTATAACTAATTATTTTTAACACTCTCCAAGATACTTGAAAAGTGCTTATGATTCGATTCGTCTGTCGGTCCGTCCGTTTGCGCTCTAGTTTCCGTTTAGTTTTTAGAATACCTTGAAAAGAATCTGTATAAATCTTTCTCTAACGTGGACCAGTTACGATTAAATTTTGTCGGAACCATACAATAGTAACGTCATGGGAGAATATATTTCTTAATATCGTAGTGTAAACTAAAAAATAATCAAAAAGAAAAAAAAAGTAGAGAGAAAGAAACACTGTGTGGATAATAATAATTTTCATAAATAATTTACATTTTATTTCTCGAATTCCTTTTGTCCTTTACGTTCGTGTATATAAGGACTCCCAAAAACATCCCAATACATTCCCGTCTATGACAGATATTTCTTTTAAAGAATATTTTAATAACTTTAGAATAAACAAAACCTAACAAAATAAACACATTTTTCAGACACACAAAAGCCTGTTCTGTATAGAATTTGATATGATTAACATTAACAGTTAGTTTACAGGGCGACACAAAAGTATTCAGAAAATTTGGGAATATCAGTGGAAATAGGCCGAAGTGTATTTTCAGTCATGTGTTTTTTTTTTTTTTTTAACAAAGTTGAAAATATTTTATGACTACGGTTCATTTTTCTGATTCGTCTGTCTGTTCGTGCTCTAATTTTCATAAATATTTTAAGAATACTCTTAAAATTAATAGGTTATTAAAACTTACTATGGTATGTTTTCTATTGCAAAAAGGTTTTGTAATACTACTAGTTTGTGTTCAAGAATTCGCAAAAGAATTCCGGTTCTTTATGGTCTATGAGAAGAATATTTATTTATTTATTTATTTATTTATTTGTTAAGTTGTTTATATACATTATGAGTTATAAGCGAAAATTGCTCAATGTAAATTTTCTATGTTAAGAGGAATTATCATTATCTTCATTAGTAGTTTATACAATCAATGCATCTGTAATTTTTAGACAATATACAAGACTAAACAAAAACTTTTTTTTTTTTTTTTTTTTTTTTTTTTTAAGTAAAGATATTATAAAGATAGCTTTTGAGAGATTTCTTTCTCCATAGTTACATTGGAGATTGGATATTAAACCATGCAACAGATAAATCGGGTTGGAAAATTTTTCATAATCTATGTAAATAGCTTTTTGTGTGTGTGTGTGTGTGTGTGTGTGTGTGTGTGTGTTAAAATAGTGTTGTAAAACTTTAAAAGTTGTAATAGTCACTATTATCATTATTATTATTATTATTACTACTACTTTATGTTGAAAATGAATTATTGAATTCATAGTTGTGTTATTGATGCAAAAAGCAAAATCTGCTAGATCTTCAATGAGTCAAGATTGCATCAGAAACTTTGGAGATAAATCAAGCGTGATAAGCTTGTTAAGCTTATTCAGTTAATATTCATTTAATGAACTCGTGAATTCATTCAAAGTTTCTGCAACTAATGTCAGGGGGTGGGGGAGAATTCTGGTGTAGACTGTTCATCTAATTTCTTTTCCGGAAAGCAAGTGGTAATGTCAACAATAAATGCTCCATACCTAATTATTGGCTATTTTGATTGATAAATATGAACACCTGATATTTAATTTCTATTTATAGAAAAATCAATTTATGTTGTCAATGTAATAGGATAACATAGAAGGTTGTCTTTATTTTCCAACTATTTGTACAATAAAAATGTGATCAAATTTGTATATATATATATATGCTGATTTTAACTTCCCTATTGATTCCAAAAATATCATTTAAAAACACATTTATGGCTGGTTGTGTTTATTTATTTATCTATTTATTTTAATTATAAACTAGGTTCGTCTCCTGCATGCTGCGCTATTCATTAAAGTCTCGTGTTTTATTATTAAATCATGAAAGTTATTTGTTTTATTAAACCATGTTTATATTACAAAACATTGTGTTTAGTGTTTCGAAAAACTTTCCAGTGTTTCTAAATTAAGTGACATCTTTCTTTGTAATTAAAGTGTTCATATGTTCGCAATTCAGTTTATCGGCTGATTTTGTTGTCCACTGTCGGATGTTCCCCATTACCATCACTAGTTAAAATACCGCTAAATTTGTATACAGGGGCACCCGAAATTATTCCAAAGCATTGAATTTTATGAGAGGTATTTCTATAAACCAAATTTTAAGAACTTCACTTTGCACAAAGCTTAATGAAATTGAAATGTATTCTTCGTATGCACAAAAGAATGCTTTCCATAGAATACAGTAAGATTACAGCATTAGATTTGCAGGGCGACACAAAAATACTCAGTTACGTTAATGGGTATTATTGGAAATTTGTTGGAATTGCATTTTCGTTTATATTAATCGTTTTTATCACTTTCTAAATGCTTTTAACAATAGAGTTGAAAAGTGTTAATGACTTCAGTTTTTCTGTCTGCCTGTCTATCCGCGCTCTAACTCCCGTAAATACTCATGGAAGTTTTTGAAACTGATATATGGTATTCAAGTTCACTGTTGGATGTTCCCTATTGAAAATAGAGTGAATACCTCTACTAACTTGTGTACAGGGACACCCAAAATTATTCCAAAGCATTGTGTTCTACGAGAGGTATTTTTATGAATTATATTTTAATTCCTTTATTTTACACAAATCTTAATAAAATTGAAAGATGTTATTCATATACCCAAAAGAATGCTTTCTACATAATGTAATATGAGTAGCATTAGATTTACAAAGCCACACAAAAATATTCGGTTACATTGGGGATTTTTATTGGAAATTTGTTGGAATTGCATTTTCGTTTACATTAAGCGATTTAACACTGTTTAACATTTCTTAAGTGTGAATATGATTTCAATTTGTGTATCTGTCTGTCCGACTGTCCATCTGTCTATCTATCCGTCTGCCCGCCCCCAACTTCTGTAAATATTTTCAGAAAAAAAAAAAAAAATTATACATGTTATTCAAATTCAGTATGGAATTTTCCCTATTGTAAATGCCATTAAGAGGTCCTGTGCAACTGGTTTGTGTACAGGGACACCCAAAAATATGACAATGCATTTTGTTTTAGGACAGACATTTTTATAAGCTACATTTAAAGAACTTTCTGTTGTAAAATCCACAAATAAATTAACATTTATTGTATAATATTTTGTATAGAATATGATTATGTTAACCTTTCGATTTACAGGGCTACACTAAAATATTCAGATACATTAAGAACTGCAATTACAATATAAGGGCTACGTTTTCTTTTGTGTTAAGCATTTTTAACACTTTCTAACAATGTTTAAAAATGATTATGAATTCAATTAGTCTATCTGTATGCCTTTCAGAACTACTGTCTGTCCGTTGGATGATTACGTAGGCAAAGAACATTGAAAGTTATACGATACAACAATTACATACATTTGGAAAAGGTTAATAATCAATGCGTACCGCAGAATTTTTCGTTTTTGTTGATGATTATATAGTTTTCTCTTGTCTGCTCAATGCTAAACACTTTTTTTTTCTTTCCTCTGAAAAGTCTTGAATTGCAAATCCATTGATGTCATTGGATTGGGTTAAAGATATTATCTCATGAAATGAACTTTCTCTATGAATTCAGCTGTATTTGTTCACTGAGTGTACCGTCTGTTTAATCATGTGTTTTCGTACTTTACAGACCTTCGTCTACGAGCTCCACATCTTCTATTCCTCATCTGCCAGTCAAGTCATTGGGATCTTCCAACTCTTCCTCATCGTCATCCATTCGAAAGAACAATATCCCTTCGTCTTCCAACCAGGGCTCGAATTCTATGCTAGAGAAGTTTAAATTGTTCAACCCTAAAGACAAAAACCCGGAAAAGACAAAAGGTAAATTGCCTCTTATTTTGCACTTTTATGATGAGCCGTACGTGTGTTTTAATACAAAAGATTAGAATCTTTTAAAATCAGAATTTTCCTACTTCTATTAAAGGCTATTCAATTGAAATATGCATGATTTAACCTTGACGTTCGGTTTAAATTTAATACTATAAATACAGGTTGCAGATTAAGACGTAAGATAACGAGTACTGTTATGTAAACCTGTTAAACAATTCAAATTAGGCTTCGGAAGAGTTTTATGTGATAATTAGTTCTGTGTGAGGTTCATTAATGCACCTACATTTATATAGAATTTAATTCGGTTATTAAAAAATAATTCTGTTTTTAAAAAATAATTTATTAAAATTAGTATTTAAAAAAATTATCTATGATGATAATGCAGACGATTTCCATATTAGAGAAGTAGTGTAACACTAAATATATATATATATATATATATATATATATATATATAAGTTGAATTTATTCTCAATATTACATTTTAAAAAAATCGATAACTTTATTTTAAATTATCGCAGATCGATGGTTCAACCATTCGTTTTAAAGGAATTGGCGAGCTCTTTTGGAAGATATCCATCATGAAAATTTACTGCCCTCGAGGGGGGACTTCCCCCCCCCCCAGGGGGGAGGCAAGGCTCCTACATACACAAAAAAAAAATTCCCAGTTGAGTGTTGCTGTACACGAACCATTTGCTTCATATCAACGAAAAGCTTACTGTAGCATCCCTATATGATACACATTTAGAATACCGAGTTTAGAATTTCTGCTACTATTTGTTCTTGAGATATGCTGATAACAGACCGACACACAGACCATTCGCTAAAAACATGATTTTCGTATTCAGGGGACCTCAGAACATGTAAATATAACAAAAACTCGCGGTTGAAAATTTGACCCTGAAACAATACTTTCTCGACCCTATGGGTAAGAGAAAGTAAAAATACATAAATTTAAAAAAAAAAAAAAAAAAAAAAAAAAAAAAGCATATTAAACTATCTATAATGACCAGCGCAGAAATTAAAAAAAGTATTTGTTAGGTACCAGTAAATTTCAATTAAGGTATAATTTTGGATTCGTGAGAATAATTTATGATGTATAATAGTTGAAATTTATTTTCATGTTAATAGTCTTTCTTTAAAAAGTTTACTTCAGTTGTATCAATTGTAGAGGAAAATTTGGTACGTGCCGTCAACATTCACGCGTTAACTAAATAATAAACGTTGTGTTGTATTTTCTTAAATTAATTAACTGTAGGATTCGAGATATTTAATTGCATGAGTATTATAAATATATCAAACAAATATGTCAAATTGAGATTTCCGACACCTCGTCATAATTTAGAATTTCGGAACATTGCTAAACTTTTTTATTACGATGGTCTCCTTTTTGAATAGGTCCTTCGATGGCCGAGTTGTTCTATTGTTACAGCTGGTCGACAGTAGGCGCCGGGCTCGAAACCAAGATGAGACCGTCGGTCCAGCTTTTAGGAGTTTTCCGTGGTGTTCTCCTAAACTTGCTTGAGTACGGACTAAGACTCCTTAAAAAGCAGTGTTGGGCATAATTGATTAAAAAGTAATTTAATTACAGTTGAATTACAATTAAATTACAATTATAACTATTTTACTGTCAATAAATTAACAAATAATTGATTACAAATAAATTGAATTACTTATTCAATTTACTTGTAATAATTCAACTTATTTGTAATCAATTACTTGTTAATCGATTGACAAAAAAAATTATAATTGTAATTCAATTACTTTTTAATCAATTATGGCTAACACTGTTAAAAAGTACCCAAAGTAAACATTGTCCTGTCTAGTGCAGACAACTAACCTTGACTACACCATTTGAATTTCAATAAATAAATGTAGTAAACTGATAACTAGGTTTCTTTAAATTTAAGATCATTTTTATTCTTTTGTCTATTTATCCATGATTTTTACACATTGTTACTCAAATTTAACAAATATTTTATGAAATAACATTTGAATTTTAACAGATTACAACAACGAGGGGAGGGAGGCATAATAGATGACTTCATTGTCAAGATATAAAAATATCGAACGCAAAAAATATTAAAATTACAAATTTAGTTAAAGAAAACTGATTATATATGGGTATATATATATATATATTTCTCCCTTTAATATTGTATTTTAAGTTGTAATAGGTAAATTATTTATATTCTATCATATAAATCGATGCAATTAAGTTCAGTTATTGACATACGTATGCTGCAGAGATTTCTTTGAACTTTTGTATCTTCAGCTAAAGCGAAATCTCCCCTTTATCTTGCACTGTATTCAAATTTCAAGCTTTCGTTATTTATTATTTTTCCCAATTTTAAATGTAAAACAGCGATATTATTATTGAAATTCCTGTTACAGTAAAGTTAATAATAAAATGTTTTTGTAAGGTATTTGAAATAAATTTTCAGCTAAAACTTGAATGTATATAATCTACGCATAGGGCCCGCTTCACTCACCGTCGCCGGAAGCCGAAGCTAATGTTATTCTATGGAATATTTTCTTTACAAATAACTTATTAACTAATACATATTTTTAGATTCTGTTTTCACATTCTAAAAAATTTCAACTGTTAAATTGACGGTCCTTCTTTTAAAAAATTATTATTATTTATTTATTTATTTATTTTGAAGCTGCAAAATACGAATTTTCAATGTATGAAATTTTTTCATTTTGCAATTTCAAAATAAAATATTAATTTTTTTTTTTTTTTTTTTTTTTTTTTAAATATGTTTTTGAAAAGGTCTGTCAATTTAACAGTTGGGAATTTTCTGAATGTAAAAACAGAATTTAAAAATTTGTATTAGTTAATAAGTTATTTGTAAAGAAAATTTCCCATAGAATAACATTGGCTGGGGCTTCCGGCGACGGTAAGTGAAGAGGGCCGTTAAAACAATGAAAAAAAAAATGAACTATTAATATGATTTAATATGGGAAAAATATATATACATATCAATAAAACGATTTTTTTTTTTTTTTTTTTTAATGAGAAAATAAATTTTTCTAAATAAATAATTTTGAAGTGAATGGTACTATATTTACCAGTATCAGAATTTTCTGTATCTGCGATCCAGGAATGCTAGACCAAGTCCGGTATCACAAAAAATATTAGCAATTTATAAAATATATAAAATTTGCATTTACAAAGAAAATAAATTAAGACTATACAACAAGTTTATTTGTATTTTATTTGTATTTTTAAGTCTACTATTTCTGTTTGAGATGTTAAATTAACTTGCAGAACTTTAAACAATTTGCATCCCTGTTTCTGCTACTGGGCTATATTTTAGTATAGATACAAGTAAATTGAACGAAATGAAAAAGGGGGAAGCCGACAGAGAAATGCAAAAATGAAATATAAAACAAAACGAATTTGGTTCGAAGTATAAAATCAAGTAGTGTTTTTTTTTTTTTTTTTTTTTTTTTTTTTAATCTTACAGTTGTGTTCGAAACAGACTTTTGTTATGAGGTTGTTTTTCTACTGTTTCGCTAAGGAAAAATTAAATTCATTTTAAAAATCATTAAAGCTAAAGCAGAAATTATTTGATCAAAAAATAAATTACTTGATGTGCTAGCTTGATATGCAGTGCCAATCCTAATTCCATCTGCTTCAATGTCTACTTTTCTTTAATTTTTAGAAGTTTTATATTATTTCCAAATCGAAGTAATTTTTTACATGAACAATTAAAAAAAAAAAAAAAAAAAACGCTGTTTTGTCATTGTGGTCTTGTTTATACTAAACTATCGAAATTTATTCTTTAATCTAAATCGATTCGAACATTATTATTTGAAATAGTTTACTTCATAAATAATATTATTGTCAGTTGTCTTTTTAATGAATTTTATTTTGATTAATATCTTTTGAAAGTATTTTTTAAATAATATAAGTTTGTCACAATTACAGTTATATAATTAGTACTGAGAACTAAACAGAATAATTTTAGTGTATATGCGTGTATGTTACAGAAAGAAGTGGGAGAGATAAAATAAAAACGGCTCCTTAATTATTTTTAAATGAAGTGCCATAAAACATTTGTAATGTTAAATTCCCTATTTAATTATAATTTTTTTATTCTGTTTCTAATTTTTACAGGGAGTGGAACGAATAATAAACGGACAAGTAGCAGTAGTGGTTTCAGTTCTGCTCGAAGTGAAAGGAGTGACTCTTCAACCAGTCTTTGTGGTGATTCTAAAGGAAACGGTGATTCGAACAAAGATTTATCGTCCCCATCCCCTACTACACCATCTCCTTCATCAGGCTCTAACAAACCTCCTCAGATCGGAAGCTCCGTTCCAAAGATACAGACTAAAAAAATTTCTGGAATTGTGAATAATAAACAAACTGGAAACAAGCCACGGAGTGATGGTAATTTCTTTTTTATACGTATATACAGTGTGTTCAATAAACATTAACCCCGGCGTTAACTCCTTAAGGAGACGCTTCACCTAATGCGGCCGGCATCCTAACCCCATATTATTCATTGGAAAATTTGCTTTATAAATTACTCATTATCTTATATGTTTTTTTAAAATTCCGTTTTCATATTTAAAAAATTCACGACCGTTAAATTATTTTTTGTTTTCCAGAAATTTAATTTTTAATATTTTGTTTTAAGAGCGAACAGTACCTAATCTCGCCGACAGTCGTCGCCCATGTTATTCTATGGAAAAATTTGTTTCCATAAATACTCATTACCTAATGAATATTTTTCAATTCTGTTTTCATATTTAGAAAATGCATATTCATTAAATTGGTACTTCTTTTCCAAAAATTGATTTTTTAAATGTTTAGTATTTCATTTTGCGGATAAAAAATGATGAAAATGTACTTAGGGAAAGTTCGAATTTTTGAACTCGAAATTAAAATGTAAAAAAAAAAAAAAGATCAATTTTTCGAAAATGAGTACTGATTTTTCTAACATGAGTTTTCTAAATGTGAAAATGTGTATAAAATGTCAACATTATTTTATAAAAACGCCCAATAGCATGATAAATGAATAAACCACTTTCTAATGTCCGAGGTATTGGAAAGTGCACATTTATAATTTGTGTCTACAACCAATATTTAAAGAATTAAAGATGATGTCGAGGTTTTTTGAGAACATCTTGTTTATATAAACATTTTTATAGTACACTAGACTGCATTGCACGGTAAATATGAAAGTCGGTGACTGCAAAGAATGTGCATCATGAACAAAAATATTATTTAAGTAATAACATCAAAGGTGAACCGATTTTGTTGTGGAACAGAAACAATCTCATGATTGTTTCTGTTCCACAACAAAAATAACGCTTAATAGAATCTGAATTCATTGAACTAATTCGATATAACTGTAGGTTTACATATACAAAGTAATTATCATTGTTGTTATCATGGTTATACAGCCATTAGGATAAATAAAGTGCAAACAATAAGTTCACAAAACCCCTATATTAAACAGGGGAATGCAGTTAAATATTCTTAATTTTTCACTACATAAAACTTAACGAATAAAAAATTGAAAATTAAAAGAAGTATTCAGTTATATTGTTTGTTGTATGCAATTTATGCTCAATTTTATATGTAAGTTACAATATTTCTTATTTTTACGCTCTTACGCTATCATGCAGGGCACCACGATGATATGTGGTGGTCTTAACTTTACTTTTAATCTGGTTTCGCGTGCGTAATCCAGCATTTTTAAAGCGTTTAAAAATTTTAACCCGTTAGTAGTCGCTAGTTTTTCGATTCGCCGTCCATTCCTTCAGTGTTTATTCAACAGTCACCAAAAATTTTTAGAAGTGGCATTTGATATACATAATCGACGATTATTCCAGTCGATGCGCCTTTTATGTATATCAAATTCCACTTCTGAAAATTTTTTGTGGCTGTTGAATAAACACTAAAGGGATAGGTAGCGAATCGACCAACTAGCGACTACTAACGGGTTAAGTATCTTAGCTTTCTATTTTTATGTAGTTTTATAATTTTTATGTAATTTTCTTTTAGATTATTAAACTATTTTCTTTTCTATAGGTAAAGATCCTATCTCTAGCAAGCTTGAACAGTTGAAAGCCAATTCAAAGATAGCCAAAGAAAAAAATAACGAAAAAGCTTCTCAGTCCCTTGAGATATTGACTAACAATACCAATAATGACCACAAAAGTTTAAGTGAATCTGTCAACGGGAGCTTAAAATTTCACCCTCAAAAGTCAAATAGTACGAGTAAATCAGATTCCAATAACGAAATTCTAAAAAGAGAAGAAGGACTTTGTGATCAGATAAAACCAGATAATCAAGTTCGACAGTCTAAAATTATTGCTAATTTGATTGAAAAACCCTCCAATGTTTCACCTAGTGCCTCTCGTTCAAATCTTATGAATGAAACAGACTCTGTTGCTAACAATCAGTGTATATCAAATAGCTCTTCTGTGTATTCTAGTATGGAAAACAACTGCAATGGCCAAATTGTATCGTCTCCAAATAGTAGTATACCAAAACCAACTTTAGCCGTAAAAGGAACATCAAAGGTGACCAAAGAAGACAAAAAACAACCTACTGCAGGTTCAGAAGGTGGTTTGACAGTCATTCCTTCACCAAAAAACATGAAACATGACCCCCAAGCAGGCACAAAACTCTCCCGAGAAGATATTTATGTCGCTGTTCACATAGCGGGACCTGATACTCAAGTTTTAGACACGGGACAACAGCAACAAGATAAAAGAACTGCCAGTTATAGCAAATCGGACCGTTCGCGATCAGACAATAGAAGTGGCACTACGCAAAGTGGTGTTAGTATAGCTATGGTATCACCGATAATGAGCTCTAACCACAAAGATAATAAAAATTCGCCACAAAACCAACAAAATTCTGAAAGGAACTTGCAGAATAGTCCATACAATAAAGATGAATCTAAGCCTCCGAAATCAAAATCTACTTCCAGTTTTAAACCCGAACATATATACGATACTTGTGAGAAAATCTCGTCCAGGAATGTGGGTAGCGTATTATCTGCCGAAAACGCTACAATTTGGGAAGAAAGTGAAGATATGCTGGTAAACATAAAGCCCATGCAACCAATTGTCAGAGCATCGCCTTATGGATACATGAGGGGATTAGGACCCCTGTCTTCGCCACGTGTAGTACCAAACCGAATGCAGTCAGGATTGAGGATTCATTCCGATTATGGAGAAACTGGAAGAATCAATTCAGGCAGGCAATTCATGTCGTCTTTAGATTCAGCCAGAATGTATGGAGCTGGAATGAAGAGAGTTTTGTCTGGTTGCAATAGTCTAATAGATCCAGATTACGGAACGGATGTAGAATCCTATGATATTGCTTCTGGATATCTTAGCGACGGTGAGATTTTGAGACCTGGATATAATTACAGATCAGATGATATAAACAGTGGATATCTTAGTGAAGGTGGTACACCTGTATACCCCAGGAAGAATATTTCCCGAGGGAGAGAAAGTAATCGTGAACCGAAGATTATCAATGTACTGCAAGATGATAGGTAAGTTTTTCATAGTTAAAACACTAAATAGTACAAATGCTTTTACTACAGTAATGTTTATTTGAATATTTTCTAATTTATGATCTGTGATATCTGTTTAAATGATAGAGAACATATATAGATATATAGATATATATAATTTTTAGACCTTAAATAAGAATACAAATAAAGGTACAAATATTGTTTATTATATTCCATTAACCCTCCTTTTAAGTTGATTTGTGGAAGTTACACTATATCATTGTTCAATATTAACTATTAAAAATTGTTTAATCACTTTTTTTTTTTTTTTTTTTTTTTTTTTAGAATTTGACGTTTAATTAAAGAGTTCAGTGTTTAATATGGTGCCTTTAAATTATTTAATTATTAAAATAGGTTCTGATAATGTGAAACTTGTCAGTTTTCAATCACTGTAACAGACAATAATTTTATGTCTGTATTAATTTAAAGAACTTATGTCATTTCATGTGGTTTATTGATATTTTTCGGTGTTTTAAATTTCTCACTGTTAAGTTTACTGTGGTGGATTCTGTAATCAGCTATTATCTTGATCTATTTCAAAATGCTTAAAATTTGCGAATATAGGAGACCCTTCTTGATACTAATTAATCCATCGCGATGTCTTAACATTAACTTAACAATAAAATATTTTTATACCATTCACGAACTTTATTATAGAAATGTTTTTTTATTCGCATTTAAATCATAAAAGGGACGTATGTAACAAAGGTAATGCTTCTAAATTAAACATTGCCACGTTTTTATCTAAAATATCATATATCTAAAATGTGCAATTATGAGCCTGTCCAGTGTATACAAATGTGTTAAAATAAATTAAATGGTTCATTTATGGGATTTTTAGATTCGAGCTAAATACAGATATCTAACCTGAAACTAATGCCGCATCCCATATATTTTAGCATTTAATTTTTCAATACATTTATGATGAAGTTTCATTTTAACTCTGCTATTGTGTGCTGTAGGGTGCCTATATTCCTTTATCTAGGCACCCTAGTGTGTGGATAAAGCAAGTAAAAAACCTCACTGAAAGACTCGCAAGCACTTTTTACCGAACACCACTACCTGAAGTTTTTTTTAATAAATATCTACAATATTTTTCTAACAGCTTAATCAGTTAAAATTTATTATTTTAAAACGAGCATTTAAAGAGGTTCCCCTAACGGCGCATCTTCTCCAAATGACATCTCCAGGCTATCCTATGGATAAAAAGATATCTTGTGGACGTCTCCAGGATGTATTTTGGACAAGTGTGTTGTTAGGGGGAGTACGTGACTCATGTAGTGGTAGTAATTTATACATAATTAAAGAACTTAAATGGTTTGTTTATTTATCACTAGTTGCTAAATTGTTTTTATTAGTTATTTGATTTGTAAAAAGGGCTACGCGAAAAAAAGTATATAAGGTAAAAGCAACAGTAGTGGACCCTGTATCAGTAGTGGACACTTTTAAATTTAAACTTGGAAAATAAGCTTTCTATTCTGTGTGAAGGTTCGACCAATGCTCAGGAAGAAAGTTTCGAACCTTCACACAGAATAGAAAGCTTATTTTCCAAGTTTAAATTTAAAAGTGTCCACTACTGATACAGGGTCCACTACTGTTGCTTTTACCTTATACGTGTGTATATAAACTGAATTTTAACTTATTTAACTTTAGTTATTAAGTTTTAAACTAATGAATAATGTTTGAATCGAAAATAACGAAAATGTTTTAAATTTAAAAGAAAGAAAAAAAAGAAAAAGAAAAGAAAAAAAGAGAAAAATAAATGTTTTTTTTAACTCAATGAATAATTGCATAATAATTATAAAATGGGAGTGAGAATTAAAAAATTTTTTTATTTATTTTATATTTTATTTTACTTACTTATTTATTTAAATTATTTATTTATTTATTTATTTATTTATTTTTTAAGTAAAGTAAAATAAAAACAAGTGTGAAGATTTGCTATTCAAATAACTATAATACATTTTATAAAGATTCAAGAAATTAAAAAAATATTTCAATATAATTAAGCTATAAAGGATATTTTAAATGATTTCTATAGCCACATTTTAATTAATTCACATAACATAATACATACAGAACAACAGAATGGATGTTTTTTAATTTCAATTATTTATTTATTGCATAAAATAGAATTTATTTAATAATAAAAAGTATAGAGAGAGACAGAAAATTTTAAATTTTCATTAAAAATAAATCATTAAATTTCTAATAATTACATATTTTATAATAATAAAGTAAAATATAAATTAAATAAAGAAACTTGTGAATATAATTAACGATAACAATCAAATTGTCATGTTTATTGTTATATGTTTATTATTATTATAGAATTTAATTCCCTTTCAATACGTTTATCATGCAAAAATTTAAAAGTTTAAAATAAAATACATTCTATATCTAGAGCACAATAATAATACACAATTATTATTGAAATTAATTTTACTATTTTTGTGGCATTCAAAATTGTACAAAATATTTACTGTTGTTTAAAGTAACACTAGATGGCAGCACTAAACATTTATTATGTTTATGAATGGGAGATTAAATAAAAGGGAATGGTTTATGAATGGTATATATGTATAAGAAATTGATAGCATATGGTATTCATTCACCTTATATTTGAAATATTTTTATTAATTATAAATATATTTGTCGTTTATCTTCAGTATTTTTTCTATTACATCTAATTCACGTATAATCGGAAATATTAAATTACAAATGTATTCGTTGTTATGTTGTAATTTGTAAGAACGCATTAAATTAACTAGTAACTCGTATACAATCATAAATGATTTTTTGGCTACGCTTTACTAATTACTACAGGGCACCTATTGGCGATTCTTGATGCGATGATGCGATTCAGTGTATCGACACTTTTTACTAGTAACATTTTTGAATCTGTACCTTGTGTGTTTATTGTATTACCACTCAGCTGAATGATTTTCTTTTTTTTTTTATGCCTTTTTCAGGTTTAAAAGATATTTTATTTTTTCTTTCTTTCTTTCTTTCTTTTTCTTTTCTTTTTTTTTTTTTTTTTTTTTTTATCAAATAAATGGAATTATTTAGGGCAAAAAATAGTGGATAGGTAGTAATTGATGCAGTACAGATTTTCAAACATTTTTTGATTCATGCGCCATCAATTAGGGGTTTCCAATGATTTTTTTTTTTTTTTTAATATTGGGATTTTGATCGCTTCAGTACAAATTTTATGGGTTTTCAGATACATGCACAACGAATTAGCTGCATCCAGTGATTTTATTTATTTTTTGTATGTTTTGCGATTGCTTCTGTACATATTTTCATGCATTTTCAAATTTATGCAAAGCTGTAATTTTGCAAATTTGTAGAAAATCTTCAAGTTATTATAACACTGAATTTTATGCTCTAAAGTTTGATAACACTCCGAATTTTTTTCCACGATGAAGTAGCTCAAATTTCTGTTGCAGATTTAAATGTTTGTTTTATTAATTTTTAAAATATGCTTAGTTTATTTCAGTAAATTTCAAAATAAGCACCAGAGTGGGGGGAGGGGAATATTTTATTAAAATATATATTTGATGTTTTGTAATGATTCAGAATATCAATTCGCAGTATCGACTCATCCAGTGAGCTGTACATCGGCAACAGCAATAGGTACCTTATAATAAATCTGTTCCGATTTTTTTTTTTTTTTTACTGAGTTACTAAAAGCTTTATAATTTCTGAATTCGCAACGACAATTTAAAATATAAAACGATTTTATCTATTTGTCATACTTAAATTTTCCCAGCTCTGTCTTTTTTTTTTTTTTTTTTTTTTTTTTTTTGTCTTAATAGCAATCGGCATAGTTATAGTTAAAGATTTTCATTCTTTTGTTTTAGAATTTCACAGTGTTATAGGGTTAAATTATCCCAAATAAAAATAAAGATATTTAAAATTGTTCGGCGATATTTCTCAGCAATTCTTAAAAAACTAAGATATGCAAGAAAAGGAAACACAAAATCAAAAATATGTAGAAAATTAAAAGATGGTTTGAAATAAGCTACATAGAAGTTTTAGTTAAGTTAAAGAATTACTGAAATTTTAATGCCGAGTTGGGTTAAATCATAAAGTTTATAACTTAACAATAATAATAATAATAATAAATCATAGTTACTTTTCAGTTTGTTGCTTGCCTCATTATTATTATTATTTTATATTTACTTTTTTTTTTTTTTTTTTTTTTTTTTTTAATAATCCACATAGAAAACGGCTTTTTCTACCCTCTCTCCAATTCCTGTTGCTATTCTAAGATACTTAAGAAGAAAAGTATTGTATATAAAAATTGCAAAAGATAAAAACCTTTGCATTGGTTACTAATAATTATCAGTATAATTATAATTTCGATTATGAGATATGGCTAGAATAGAAATTAATTATGTATTAAAATTTATGAAGTTCTGATTCAAATTTATATCATTAATCATTATTCAAAATTTTATACAGAACGCTATTTGAACTTTTTAAAATTAACCTTACTCTATTTTCATACTCTAACAACAACAAAAATAAATAAATAATATATAAATAAATAAAAGTAAATAGACAAATAATAATAATAATAACTTTTTTAAGAAATAATCTTCAAAATAATCTTTCAGAAATTCTTTTGTTATAAGGATTGACTAGATCAAAAAAGATTTTGTTGTACAGTCTCGAAATATGCAACTTAGGATCCTTGGTTTTATTACTATATCCAGAGTCATATTTCTTTCAGACAAGAAAAACATGTCATCACCACTTACGGTAGACTACCTTGAATTTGCATAATAAGAAGTAGTCTATTACAGAATCTGTGACTTTGCAAATACGTAAAAAAAAAAATGCAAATACGTTATAAAAAGTCAATAATAGGACTAAATTAAATTATGTTAATATATATATATATATATATATATATATATATATATATATATATATATATATATATATATATATATCTTTTTAAAATAATTTTGATAGAACTTAATTTAGACTTTTTATTTAAATATACAAAAAGCGTTAAAAATAAATTAATAAATAAAAATAAAAATGCTTTATTATAAGAAATTGCATTCTTTAGCAAAGTTACTACATTAATTTTAATAAGATGTCAATTTCATAAAAAGCTTTTTCATTTCTTGTTACCCTTATCTTGAAAATAATCCCAATGCGTAATCCAACGTAAAATTTATATTTATTAACATTTTTTTTTTTTTTTTTTAAGTTCAAGCTTTCTGCAATGTATATTTAATAATTATACATTTTATTTATTTATTTATTTAACAATATCACCTGTAGATTATATAAATTATAAATTAATTATAAACAACAAAATGGTGATATTAAATGTTCATTTCCTTACACAGCAAAATAAAAACGCATTAGAAAAAGCTTTCGAAATATATCAACATTCCCACCAATACCTTAAATCAATATGTATTCCTTAAATATAATTCTCTTTATATATTAAGCATCGTATAAACTTGTTTCCGCATTTGAAATAATCCCTCCAAATATTTTCTTAATTTCCTGTCAAATTCGGAAATCTTTACTGGAGGAAAATGCATTATTTCTGAGAAGACAATGCAAATTTTTCTTTCTTTCTTTCTTCTTCTTCTTCTTTACAGAAAATTCCGTATCACCTTAATTTGATGTCCGTATCTTTCTTTCCACCCTCACCCCCTTCGAATAAAACGTTTTATTCCATTCTTTTTTTTTTTTTTTCTTGTATCGTAAGGAGCTCATTACGATTCTGTTCGGAAAGAAATATTCTTAATGCCATTGTTAGACGTATTCTTTCGGAGTTGCCTAATAAAGTGATGTAAATCTCCATGTTGAGTTAAGTGGTATTGGGGAAGAGGGGATGATATCTTTAAAATATATATATATATATATATATATATGAGACTAAGAAAAAAAAATCTTCATTCTTGAAAAAATGATATCTTTTTCTATTGTTATAGCAGAATTCTTTTGCTAAATATAGAAAATGTTCATTTTTCGTTCATTGGGTAATTTTTTTTTTTTTTTTTCGATTATTTTCTCGTATTATTTATTTTATTACCTTTTGTGGGGAATTTTGCCTTCATCTTTTTTTAAAAAAATACCAATAAACATTGCTGAAAAAGACCTAAAGGGTTTTTAAGATGAAAGGTGTTCTGAAGGAAGACGATGTTTTTAATGTGATATGGCTACAAGTATGGGAAAAGAGAATTTTATATTAACCCTTTACGCTCTGCATATTTTCCGTAAGACGCGCCTTTTGGCGTTCCTTTAAAACGTCACACGTATAGTTTCCAACTTACTAACTTTTAGCTACCGAAAAGTTGTAATAATTTGTTTTATTTTACTTCATCATTAAATAAAATAAATCTTTCTGTTAAAATTTTCCGGTAGCCGAAAGGTAGCCTATATTTACACGTTTTAGAAAAATAACATTTCATTTGCAGAGGAACACCTTAAGGCATGGCTCGATTTTTTAATGTCCCCTCAGAAGGGACATACGAGCGATAAGGGTTAATCCCAAAAAGTTATTATTATTATTCCTTTTAGCCCCACTCTTTTATATTTTATTTCGTTTTTATTTCTGTATTTATTTGTTTGTTTTCTTGAGCAAATGATATATTTTGCCAGCAGAATTATTTTGTTAAGAGGCGTCTCTACTTATCGTCCCCAGAGGCCAAAGTCAGTGTTATTCTATGGAGAATTTCGCCCCGTTATAACTTATTAACTAATGTATATTTTTAAATTCCGTTTTCACATTCAGAAATGTCACAATTATTAAACAGTTTATCGCGTTTTAAAAATTATTTTTCTTAATTTTTAATATTTTATTTTGAGGATGTAAAATGCGAATTTTCACAATGTGAAATTTTTCATCTTTAAACTTGAAAATGCAATCTTACAAATTAAAAAAAAACAATTTTTAGAAACCGATAGCCTGTTTAGCAGTTGTGAATTTTCAGAAGGTGAAAACGGAATTTAAAAATATGTATTAGTTAATGAATTATAACGGGGCAAAATTTCCTATAGAATAACATTGGCTTCGGCTTTCGGAGATGATAGGTAGAGAGTCCCCTTAAATATATATATTGTTCATTTTTGTTTTTTCTCTAAGTGTGATTTCCCCTTTCCTCTATTTTCTGGCATTATTTATTTTGTTAGCTTTTGTGGGATTTTGTCTTTTTTCTTTCCCTCTTAGTTTTTGGTATTATTTACATGGTTACAACTTATGGGGTTTTAAATTCATCTTTTTTAATAGAAACGCTAATAAAAATTTCTGGAAAAGCCTAAAGCTCTTTTAAGATGCAAGTTGTTCTCGAGAAAGACAATGTTTTTACTGCGAAATGACTGTAAGCATTGTAAAAAGAAATTTTTTTATAAGTCCGAAATAATCCCTCCCCCTCCCCTTCCGTCCCTTTTAGCTTAGCCAATTCCGTTCTCCAAAAAAGTAGCACAGAACTAAGAATTTTTTTTTTTTTTTATTCTAAAACAAATGATAACTTTTACTATCGTTTATTCATTCATTTATTTATTTTTGAATGGACCAAGGTAATATGACCTACAGCCAAACGTAAAACTTTTACTACGCTAAATACTTTAATTAGGCGTTACAGTGCTCCGTTTTTGAGATACTATGCATTTAAGGGTTAAGTATGGCCTATCATTATAGTGATTTGAGTTATATACTGCGAGGAATATATTTTATACATCATATATTTAACAACAAATAATTAAATAAAGCTAAATTATCTATTATATTAAAACACAAGCGACTTTCTGTAAGACCAAAATCGCACGATCTGGGCATGCGCTGAAGGCTGTTCCTGTCTTTAGACGAAACCGATGACCAATCGCTGAGAGTCTCTTCGGATATCTAGAGCGAGCGAATTCAGAAACCTGAACCAATCAGAATACGAATTTGGCTCATGCCTTCTCGAGACTCGAGATCAAGACGCTCACGCTGATGTTAATTTTTAATATTGGATAAAAATTCACAATTTTTCATACTTACAAACAGTAAGGTGTGTATGCATTATGGTTCTATTCTTTCTTTTTTTTTTTTTTTTTTTAGATATATTTTATACATCATATATTTAACAACAAATAATTAAATAAAGCTAAATTATATTAAATAATTATATTAAAGTTATAATTAGTTATATCTGTATATATATATAAATTACGTGTCACGATGTTTGTCCGGGGTAAACTCCTAAACTAAGGAACCGATTTTAATGGAATTTTGCACACTGTGTGCAGTTTGGTCCAACTTGAGAGATAGGATAGTTTTTATCTCAATTTATTGTCACAATATTGTTTTATTGCAATTATTTGTTAATTATAGACCTTTATTAAAGTTGCTCCAAAATATCTGTGAGTTCCATTAATTTAATTGTTGCCAAAAAAAAAAAAAAAAAAATACGAGTTCATTTTCTTTCGACATAAAAATAAATACATTTAATCAAACGTGAACGTTAAAAAATTATAAAAAGTTAAATTATGCATCTCACGAAAATTGACGTCATAATCAATTTAAAGATTTTATACACATTGATAAAGTGCTAATGTAGTTCTATCATAGATATAGTAATATATATAGATCTCTCATCCCCATGTTATCGTACAAAGATTTTTGATGCCGAAAAAAAAATAAAAATAAATAAAAGCTTTGGAAACAGCCATTAAGTGGTATTGAAAAAAAAAAAAAAAGAAAGAAAGAAATATGAATTTGAAACTGTATCTGGAGTCTTCCATTCCCCTTTAGCAAATAAATTATTCATAAATTTTATTTGCTAAAATATTAGTATGTATTCCCGTGTGTATTCACTCGGGGAAAGACGGCCATATTTTGGTAAAAACGTCGTTTTTTCCCAAATGAAAAGGAATAACTTTTTTCTCCCCAATGATCACTCTATTCTATATATGCTATACTATATCTATGAGTTCTATACGCAAGCGAAGTGTGACTCACTGACCGTCTGTGCAGCCAAGAAAAAGATTTCCTATGTTAATTGCCCACTGGATTTTTTGTAAGAAATTATTAAAAATCGAGGAAATTTATTTCCCGATTTTAATCCTTATATTTGGGTATAGATATGTATTAGTTATCGCGGGTGTTAGATTGAATTATTTTGCTGTCAAATTGACAAAATTTTAATTTTAAATTTCAAAACTCTGTCGCCCTTGGCTTTTATTATTATTATTGTTATTATTTGGCGATCAAAAGCGTAACACGAAAATATACATGCCAGTTGTATGCATTGTACGAAATGTAATATGTATTATTCATTGTACGTATGTATGACATGTAATATGTATTCTACGAAATATTGTTTCATATTATTCATCACTCTTTTCATATAAGTTGTTAAAATAACCATGATTTTTGAAAGGAATTAAATATTTTCGCCAGATAATTTGGCGATATTCTTTTTTTTTCGCCAAGGATGACAGAAATGAAATCTATTCCGCTGCAAAATATTAGTATCTTACATCAGATATTTTATTTAGACATTTGAAAACAAATTTGACTTCAAACTATGATAGAATATTTATCATTTTCCTTTTAATTAGTATATTATTAGTATATTAAAATTTAAAAGCATGGTATATAAAAAGTTTTTTTTTTTTTTTTAAATCTTATAATTATTCTTATCTTAATCCTCAATGTTTCCCATCTTTATTGACTTGAATTTACTATTAAAATTTTAACATACTCAAAAACTTCTCATCACTTCGTTAAAATACACTAAACTTTTCCAAAATCTTTTTGTATTTAAAATGATACATGTATTTACTTTAAATGTCCAATATTTCATAAGATTTCCAATTTTAAAGTTTTAAAATATTTATCAAATTTACTTATTTTTCTGGTTTAGCCTTATTGTTTTCCCTTTTATAACTACAGCTGTTGCCCTCTTTAAAATATTTAAAATGATGAGGTCATTTAATAGTAAAATTATCCATTATAGCATATATTATATTTCACTCCTCCATAAAAATTGATTTTAAAATCGTCTGTTTCTTTTATACTTTTATTTTAATAGAATTTTAATAGAATTTAATTTATATATTAGTCATTTTAGCAATTTTATCCAAAGTAGCATTAGAAATAATATATATCACTTCTCCATTAAAATTTATAGGACCCTACAATGAAATTAATTTGTGCTTAATATCAACACTACGAAAATTTTTATCAATCGCTTCCAAATTTTGACCTAAGTTTCAAATCTCAACCCTGTGGGTTTTTACATCGGCTACAACGTTTTCGTCTTTGTTCGTAAATAATAATTTGACTGTACTAAATAGTTTACAGCCGTATAATTCAACGTATAACTTAGTCACAGCAACGCGTGGCCGGGTCTGCTAGTAAATTATATATTTATATTATTAATTATTAGTTATATGTATATATAATTAGTTATATTAAATTATTTTTAAATTTTACTCATTATTCTTTAATTAATTTATTTACTTTTAGAACAAAGTCTTAGGGAGGATTGTGCAGTGTGTAGCTTACAATTTAAGGCCAGTTGTCCACCACAATAGGGACTTAGACCTCGGTAGAATACTTTTCGTGGGGAGGGGGGGGGGTTCTAAGGGAGCCTAAAATTTCAGAGAAGATATTGTTTTGGCTTATTTTATACACTTTTTATTTTTTACTCGTAGTAGAGCTTATAGTAAATTTTTCTTAAGTTACCCTGCTTTTTAAATAATAATAATAATAATAAAATTATATTTGATCTAAAGTTTGATAACTGTGAAAGTAATAAATATTTTAAATGAGATAAATTTTATATTCAATTTCTATTTTAAATAATATATAATTTATTTGCTCTTATTTATTATTTTTCCATAGTCGAAAAATTTTCAATATATTGTCAATTCAAACTTTGATATTTCCTTTGAATATAACGTTATACAGAATTTTTCGAGCGAAAGAACTCTAAAAGAATCTTTAAAAACGGCGTATCTAAAAAAGGTAAAAAGCTTCATGTATTCTTTGACGTTTTTCTTTTCTTTCTATGATCTCATAACATATTTATAGATACGCATATTTTTCATCTCTGTCTGATAAAACCTTTTTTTTTTTTTTTTTTTTCCCCTTTTCTTTGTTTGCTTGTTTGCTTTTCTTTTTTCCTAACGTCAAAGACCTAAGATGAATGGATAATATTTGACATTTATACAAAAGATAAATATTAGATGATTATTTAAAAAAAAAATATTTTCTAGCTATAAATATCTAAAACATGACTTTTGAGTGTATTTTTGGAAGAAATTAAATGACAAGAAATAATGCCATCATAAACATAAAATAAAAGACCTTTTTTAAAAAAATGTTTCATTTTGTTGTATGCAGAGCTTTTATTTATTTTGGGAATTCTAAGTTTAATATTTATTGTTAAAAATGTCTTATTTTTAGTCGAAAAGGAGAAAAAAAATCCAGATTATTTATTTTATTATTTTTTTATTGGCTTTTGAGCATTGTTATTTATGAATAAATATTTGAATTTATTTTTTTAAACAAAGATATTATTGTTTACTTATTTGTTTCTATTTTTACCTGACGTCAAAATATAAGATGGAGAAATAATATTTGGCATATATAGAAAAGATAAATATTAGACAATTTATTAAGTATATTTTCTTGGTAAAAAGAGCTAAAGTATTACTTTTGAGAGTATATTTTGAATGAATTAAATGATAAAGAAATAAGAAATAATGGAAATATAAATTGAAAAACAATTTTAAATGTTTCATTTTGTCGTATACGTAACATTTATTCATTTTCGGAATTCTATAAGTAATATTTGTTATTGAAAAATTATGTTTTTCAATTACAAAAGTAAAAATTAAATCTATATTATCCTTTTCTTTTTCCCCACTGCTCCTTATGTACTTTTATTTCTTTTAACAAATAAATATATAAAGTTTACTCAAAACAAATCATTTTTAAATGCATGTATGTACCTTTTGTAGTTAAATAAACATTTCTCAATAAAATTAGCATAATATTAATATAACTAGAAACCCGTGCGAAATATTCGCACTTTATATCTTTTCTAATTTACCTTTAAAATTTGAAACTCATAAATGTTACACCAATTTCACTCCCTAATTAAAATTTTAATTTACCAGAAACCAAATTATTATTAAAACCAAATTTATATTGTACAATAGTGAAACCAAAATCATTCAAAGAAAGATTTCCAAATAAAATTCAAGCTTCAGGACCCAATTTTCATACTTCCGCAGGCAGTATAGTTTTAATATAGGACTCCCACGACGCCTTTTAAATTTTTGTTGTCATGTTAGCGATGACTTTTTATTATTATTATTTTTTTTTTAAATAAATAAATAAATTAAATTAAACTAATTCCTATTTTGATTATATTTTTTATGATTGTGTTTTTTAGTCAATTTATGACACAAAATTTCATATTCTGTATATATCTTTAAAATATGGCAAGTCTTAAAATGACGCTTGCAAAGATTCTGAAGAAACAACTGTTAAAAATTATTCGTAAAATAATCTCATCAGACAAATGTCGTCATTTTTTCTTATTAGTCTATTGAGCTAAGTCCGCGTGCTTAAATATTATTTGTTCTATAAATATTATTTTTTTTATCCTCGCGTATCGTATCGTTTCGACAAAAAATAATTAAAACTGGTCCACGTTAGAGAAATATTATATAGATTAGTATAAATAATTATAAATTACTATAAATATTAGTGTAAAAATGATTTTATTTTAACTTAAAATAATTTTATTTGGATAAAATTTGTTCAAACATGTATTTTTGTATTCTGTGGATTTTTTCTTTTTTTTTCTTTTTCTAATAAACTAACCTGCCCAAAATATTTAAAACAAATGTCTCAGTTTTAGTTTCCGTTTCCCTTTCGTTCAAGAAATTCACAACAAAAACATTTCAAAGGAAGAAATTTTGTTGCGTGTGGTGGGATTTAAAAGTCCTGAAATAAAATCCCTTATTTTGTAACTTTTTTTTTTTTTTTTTACCTTTTAGTAAGTAAGAATGCTTTTTTGCATGCTAAAAAGCGTTGCATGCATCTGTTAACCTCTCAATAAGAAGGGGAAAAAGAGAGTGCGGGGGAGGGTATTCTGATCTAAATTTCTAAAGTACTATTTGAAGGTATACTATTATCTTGGTATATCAGCAACAGAGTAAAGAAATTGAACTTTTATTCACAACTAAGTCTTTATTTAAGCGGACGGAGAATCTCCTTCCGAAATGAATATATATATATATATATATATATATATTCATACTCGTATTGTAAAGAATCTTTTGTCTTTTTCTTTGATGATAATAAATTGTACTGTTTTAAATCGTGTACTATTGTTTACAATTTCCTGTTAAATTGCACTCATCCTTGTACCACTTGTTTTATGTACGGGCTATAGTACGAACTAAAATGACGTAATCTTATTGAGCTGAAAAGAAAAACCATGCAGTGTGTTTGGTTCCTAAAAAAATGATACAATATTGTTAAACTAGAAAGAAAAAACATGCATTTCATCCGGTTTCTAATCTAAATAATGCAATCTTATTGCACTAGAAATAAAAACCATGCATTCCGGTTGGTAATGGTACGCTTTTGAACATTACTTATCAGAGCTTTTTTCATCATTTTATTCTATTATCTGATCAAATGTGTGTGAGATCATTTATTGGTAAATGCGTAATTATACATAAACAAAATACTTCAAAAACATTATGTACTTATGGTAGCTAAATAAACATATTTAAAATAAATTTGTATAAATTGTAACATATTTTTTTTTACTCGAAACTTTTGTTAGGATAAAATTCATTTAAAAATATACTTTTGTAAATCGTAAAGACTTAAAAAAAAAAAAAAAAAAAAGTTTTATTTATGCAAAGTATTTCAAAGTAAATATCCCTCTTTCAGTTTCTGGTTTACTTTCTTTCGTGAAATGCTCGCTAAACAAAGACAAGAACTTCACAGTCTCTTGTATATGCATAGAATAAGTAAGTGTATCCCCTAGTGTGTATAAGCGACTGTGGCATGCGGTGGAATTAAAACTCTGGAACAAAAACCTGAATTCTGACTTTTTCTTTTTCTTTCTTTTTCCTTTTTCTTTTCTTTCTTTTTTTTTTTTTTTTTTTTTTTAATAACTTTTGGTAACTTTGAATAAGGAAGGCTCAGTAAAGGAAGGCTCAGATCTAAATTTCTCTGTCTGCTAAAATACTTTTCATGGGATAGAAAACAAAATTATTTTTTAAAATACTGTATCTCTTAATATTGCCTCAGGTGAAAATAAATACAATTTAGATTTTTGGAAAGATTTAAGCCTTTTCTAAAAATGATCTCTAATTAAAAAGTAAATACCCACTGTGATACATTGCGTTTTAATGAGAAAAGAGATTAAATTATTCTAGTATTAAAGGTGAAAAAAATATGGTTCAAAATAAAATAATTAAGTAAAAATAAAAAAGGTGTAATAAATATTAAAATAATAAAAGTATTAAATTTTTTTTTTAATGTATTATGTTTATCCTTGAGATTCAGACAAGGTGTTAAAAAATAATTCGAATCTGGTTATTCACATTCTGCCTAATCTAGTAATTATTCAACTTTTGATGAAAAAACGCGATGTATCACAGGGACAATGTACCGTAATTTCTGGTAGATACCCCGCAGGTTATATAATCCAGTTTTGCACCAGAAATTTCAATTGATAAATAAATTTATATTTGTACGAGCTCTTCCTTCGAAAAAGTATAGGTTTCTCTATTAAATAAAATTTCTGGTGGAGAAATGACACACCTTACCCGCGGGTTATCTACCAGAAATTACGGTACTTCTTATTTAGAGATCATTTTTAGAAAGGGCTTAAATCTTACCAACATTGATCTCCAACAAAAACCTTAATTTAAGTGGATGGAGAATTTCCTCCCGAACTGTATATTTTTGGTTTGTAAAGAGTCTTTTGTCTTTCTCGTTAATGGTAATGAATTGTGTCATTTTAAATTATGTGCTGCTGTCTAAGATTCCAAATTAAATCGTAATCTTACTTATTGCTCAATTCTATCTGATGGTGGAAGAATTAGCACTCATACTTTCAGTTTCAAGGTGATGGGATTGAGTCCAGGTATGAATGTTCGTAATGCTTCTAAATCCAATTGGATCAGTAGGTTCTAGTCTAATAAGCTTTTTTGTGCAAAAAATGATCATAAAGATACGCTTCCAACGAGCCATCCTTGTGTTTATAGACTGTCTTTACGTATATTAAAATGACGCAATCTAATTATGTATCGCACAAGGGGAAAAAAAAAAAATCATGGATTACGTTTGATAATGGCGTGTTTTTCAACATTGCGTTTCAAATTTGTATAAATTTATTTATTGATGGATACGCATTTATTGCAATTAAAGAATTTATATATATATCCGCGCAACTAAGCCTTAATTTAAAGCGGAAGGATAATCTCTCCCAAACTGAATATTTTCTGCTTTATTAATGTATTTTGTCTTTCTCGCTGATAATACTGCTGTTAGGATTAAGACGAATTGGCTGCACTAGGGTCCTAGGCCTGAGGGAAAGTGCCCTCTGTTCGCGGGGGAGGGTCTTTCTAAGGTATCCTAACCCGTACTTACGCAAGTTTCATAGAAAACCACCGAAAATTCCCAACAGCTAGGTCAACGAGTGTGACCTGAAATCGAACCCGGCACCTTACGTTTACCAGCTTCGAGGCCAGAATACCTCAGCCTCTTGTGGTTGACTGATAATAATGAATTGTACTATTTTGAATGACGTACAACTATTGTTATCTTCCTTGTACTCATCGTCTCCTTACACATAGAAATCATGAAGTCTTATTCTACTAGAATGAAAAATCTTGCATTATGCTTGGCAATTCTAAGCTTTTCAGTATTATCAAATGTGTATCAGATTGTTGACTGGGGAATGCATATTCATTCCTTTTAGAGGATAAATGTTAAAAGGTTACATAAACAAAACACATTAAAGATGATGTCGTGGGTGTTTTTAATAGTTATATAAACATCATTCAATTAAATAATATAGGGTAGGTGCTCCAGTGATTGACATGCTCCAGTAAGTGACATCTATCCAAAAATAATTAATAAATAAGAAAAATAATAAAATCATATATTTTACATATAAGAATTTTAACATTTTATGTCAAATACTGGAGTATAGGGTGCTAATGACTGGTAAAATGAATAACTAGCAGTGCCAAACAATGGAACATAGGGCGTCAATTACAGATAAAATGAAAATCTGGCAGTGCCGATTATTGGAACATTGAGTGGGTGTCAAATAAAAATTCATTAAAAAAAATATTTGTTATCAAATGTATATATTTTAACATATATGTGGTTCTGAATGTCTTTCATACCCTATGTACTAACTTAAGATTTTTCAAAATATTTTCTCATGACCAGAAGATTAAGAACATCAGAGATTGCTCTAAAAGTGTCAATCACTGGTGCACTTACCCTAATAGTTGAATTTTTTTTTTTTTTTTTTTTTTTTTTTTAACTCAAAATAATTTTGTTGGGATAAATTTCTTATAGAAACTCATTTTTTGTATTTCGTATAGAATCTCTTATAAAACTCTACTCGTTCAGAATATTTTAAAGCAAATATACCGCTTTTAGTTTCCATTTTACTTTCTTTCACAGAATTCTCTTTGGAAAAAAATTTAAAGGGCGGAAGAATTTCGGATGCCGTGGGACTTAAAAGCCCTAAAACGAAATTCTCAATTCTGACACATTTTTTTTTATTTTTTAAGTGGCAACGCTTTTTGCATATATCTCTTAACCTCTCAATAAGGAGTAAAATATAAGAAAGAAAAATTCTGATCGAAGTTTCTGCCTGTGAAAAGCTTTTTTTTTTTTTTTTTTTTTTTTTTTTTAATAGGGGAAAAAATATTAAGTAATATATATCTTTATATCGTTACAACAGAGTAAAAAAATTACAACTTTATCCCCAACTAAGCTTTAGTTTCAGAGGATAGAGAGAATATTTTCTCGAACTGCGCATTTTTCTTTAATAAAAATTTTCAAATTAAAATATTCGTAGTCAATGATTTTCAAGCCAGTATCATAAATGTTATTTTAAAATTGGTCTGATATCTTTATAATAATAACATGGCTCAAAATGGACGTTTATATGAAATGACGTCCCATACTGTCATGTTAGGAAGTTCCTAAATTTTAAATAATTTAAGAAGTTTTCAGAGTTTTATTTTCTTATCTAATTATTGTGCTCATACCAGCATCTTAACTGATATTTTAAAGCTGGTCTGACATCTTTAGAGTAAAGATACTCCTCCTAACACATGTTTAAGCGAAGTTTTGCCCTATTCTGCCATATAAAGAAAATATTAAATTTCGAATAACTTGTGAAATTTCCAAGTTAGAATATTGCGAACCAATAAGGTTCTTTCCAGTACCATAAGGGATATTTTAATGTTACAATAATTGGTTCTGGCGACAATGCGTACACGTACTAACCCCTTGTTAATTTCAGATTCCTTAAGCCTCAAAAAGTGTAAAAAAGGAAAAAAAGGAAAAGAAAAGATCCCAGGTCGAAAATTTTCACTATTATCTAAGTTCCCCTGATCTATTCTATAATGGGGAACTAAAACTGTGACTGATTAACTGATATTTAGATCTTTTTCGGGCGCAATATTAGAATATCGAGTTCGGGTGCAATGTGCCTAAAAAGCCCGCCTTGAAAAGAATTAAAATTTTTGCATGGAAAAAGTATTTTTTATTAAACAAAATTGTCATTTTATATAATGATAGGATTTCACGTAATTTGAAAAAAAAAAAATAATTAATTAATTAATTAAATTTAGAAAATAAGAAAGAATAAACTAAAACTAACTTAACTAATTTGAACTAAAAAATTCGAACTCGGCTTGCCAGGTCTATTACGACGCTCGGAGTGTTAAGAAATATGAAATGGTTTTCTTTTATTTACTTGTTTTAATAGAATGTGCAAATGCGAAATTTTAAAGTTTTTCAGAACTTAAATATGTATGGGTATGTTAGTGCGAGGGAAAAAAAATAATAAAACAAATTTTGTGCATATAAATTTACTTGGAGATGATACGCGTGTGATTGAGGAGTAATAAATATCTCCAAAGAACATTTTCATTTCAGAAATATCACTTTGAATGGTGCTTCGTAAACTAAGTTTGGGTGCAAATTTTGATCGTTTGAGTAATTTGAATTGTTCGCCATGTTTTATTTTTCTCAACAATTGAAAACTTATATTTTATTTATTTATTTACATTTTTATTTTTCTATTAATAAACCACCGCAACTACATCGATATATTGAAAAACATTCATTGTTCTTGCCAAACTTTCTGTTCTTGTTCGTTTATTTCCAGCGAAAATAAATCTGTTTTATAATATAAAATTCTGAGAATAAATCGAGAACGAATGAATTCTCGTGTCTTGGCAGAAAAACATATTGGAGAGAAACCATAATTTTTAACAATGAAGAAAAATGGCCCCGCTTTATATTTTCTTTCTTATAAAACTACGAAAGGCGAATGGTTGTTATTTAATCATTTATTATTACTTTTATTTCAAATTCAGTGCGCTGAGAATGGAGTGGACCAAAAATGTAAATTATTTCTCTGCTAGATATTCTAAACAAAAAAAGAATCTGTGCCTAGTAAACTACTACATTGAAAGAAAATTTTCATTAAATAGAACAGCATCTTTTAATTTATATTTAATCTAATTTAAAAACCTTTATAAGTTAGTTAGATTTTTACTTATGTATGTTTATTGTTGTGGCTTTTATTATTTTTTTTTTCCATTTCTTTTACGCTTATTCTTTTTAACACTATTCAGCAACATTTGTATTCAGCCAGTCTGTCTGTCTACGCTCTCGTTAACCCGGCTGCCAAATTTTAGCTGTAAATTTTACGGCAAGCCATAATATTTACGACAAATAGACAGCAAATTATGACAAATACGGCAAATAATGTACTGGATATACGGTCTCGCCGTAAATTTTACGGCTAAAGTTTGGGAGCGGAGTTTCAATTTTTTACAGTGGATAAAAATTTTAGAAATGCATTAAAACGGACACATGATATGCAGATTTTTCCTAACATGTTTTCTATTGAAAAGTGTATAAACAGTTTTACTGTTTTGTGTATAGGGACTAGGTAAGGAACTTGGATACACTACAGTCTATGACAGGTATTAATTTAAAGCATCTGTTAATATATTTATTCTACAATAACGATATTAATTTACTGACCTTTAACATATTAAATATATTAAAGGTCAGTAAATTTTTATTTATTTTTATTGATTAGTATGGCGGCGTGCATTTTGTCTTTCATGCTTTTCAAGGAATTATAATATGTTTTCTGTTAAAAATTTTATAAACAGCAGTACTGTTTTGTGTATAAGGGTCTTGCCGATAAATCATGAACCGATAAATCACGGGCTATGAGTGGTATTATTTTAAATCATATGTTAATACCTTTGTGCATTCTACAGGATATCCCCTAAGTCATTAGACATTTTAAAAATTCATAAAAAATTAAGAAATTGGTAGAATCCACCGCGGTTTGCGATCAAATTAATCTTGTGAAGGGAGATTTTTTTTCTTTCTTTCTTTCTTCTTCTTCTTCTTTTTTTTTTTTTAATAATGGGATAAAAAAAATAAGGGTTAAAATTTTTGTCGATAGAGGGCGCTGCTCAGACGCATAACAAGCAATATGCGAAACAGAGTTCTTTAAATTGCACGATTTTACTATTAACACCTCTTTTCGTGTTTCCCTATCCTACTTGTGCATACATGACGTTTTAATTGCGATGCTGACTTGGTGAAGTTGTTTTAACTCAGCTAAGAATCGCCAACTGAAGCTACAGTTAGTGGTGTCGCAACCAGTTTGCAAACTGTAATTTGTAATGATTGTGGACTCATAAAATCGGAGTTGTGTGTGTGTTGGGTGGACACAATTGATTACCCTAAACTTACAATATTCTTACTTTTTAGTCAACCATAAAATTATTCTTGATTCCGGAAATGAAATTGCAAGCTTATTACTAGCCTTGTGACTCCATAAAAAAAAGGGGCAAAACTGTAATGTTGTTTTCACTGTAAGGTTTTAACGAAATCGTCGAAAACGGTACAATGGAAATTTCTAATTCACTATATGACAAATAATCAATCACCAGATGTAAAGATAAAAAAAATAATAATAATATTTGCTTCTGAAGTCCTGAAAATTTTCCATGCAAAATTTTATCAACTTTTTAACTCTTTTATCACACTGAAAGAAGATGTCTACTGAGTTACAAAGATTATTATTATTATTTTTATTTATTTATTTATTTATTTATTTTTTTAGTAAACACTCCACAACATAACACTACATAGGAGCGCATTTTGAACTTTTTGTGTACAGTAAAAAGAAGAGACTTTTTGTACATATTTAACCAACACAGTGCATCCTCTCTGAACCGTCTGAGAGCTTAGAGTTATTAACTTTCTTCACTTCAGTTCTTTTTTAACATTTACAAGATATCAGTAGATATTTTTCCGAAAAAGGCGACAGCGAGCTCTATTTGTGGTTTTTTTTTTTTTTTTTTTTTTTTTTTTTTTCCTTTAGAGGATTTGAAACTTCCGCTGTAATAATGGAAATGCCCTAATGATACCCTTGCATATTAATTTAGAACATCAAGAAATTTATTTTTTATGATTAGTTTAACATATTTTTGCAAAATAAAATCAGAATCAGTGCAAACACTAAAGAATTAAGAACGTTGTAAAATCAAGGTAATGATTTATGTCCAGCCTGTATACTGAAGGATTTTTAATCTCAGAAAATTACTTCAAAATCTAAATAACTCTCCTTAATAAAGTAAATAACCATTCAATAAAATAGATTGCATTAAACTATTTTTAACTTTTCATTCATTTAGAGAGTAATGCTTTTAATTCCCTGAAAGTGAACCGGAAAATAATTAATTTTCTTTATGACTCTTTTAAAAGGTTTATTCAAATAACAAGCATATTACTTAACACGTTACTATCAAATAAATTTCAAGATATTCAAAATTTTTACCAAAGCTTTATAGCGAAAATTTTATTATTGAAGTTTTTGGTGAAAAAAAAAATGTAAATAGTAGATTCTCTTTCAATGTAAATTCTCTCTTTGTGTTTGTAAAGCTTGCCATAATTTACTTTGCATAACAACTTGCTCTAGGAAAATATTAAACATTCACTCAGATTTCTTCTAACTTAATTCTCTCCCAGAGAACTTATCTAAATTAGAAATTGCAATTCAAAATACCGCCTATTAAAACATCGTTATTTAAAGTGTTCAAAGCTTTTCCTCTCCCGTGTTTTGAAAGAAAAAAAAAACCATCCTTCAATTTCTCGAGAAAATTTTGATTTAATTGCGTCTTTCGCTTTTGAAGAAGATTTCAGTTTATTCTATAGTATTAAATTACTAAAGCAAGGTTTAGCAAAGCCTCTTAAAGAAAGTCATTATCAAGTGAAAGTTGGAAGGGGGAGGGTTTTCAAAAAGATATATTTTTCCTTTCCTCTCTATCCCTTGTGAAATGTTTGGAGAAGCCCATCTTTTCTCATGATATCCTAAGGAAAACAAAATTTGAGATGAGCAAGATTACAATTGAAGGAAATTATTTTTGCATTTCCTCTTTGAAATCTCTACGATGGCATAAAATGGCATAAAATCACAGATATTCGTACATGTTTCTTGAAGATGATTTTAAATATGTAGAACTCTTTTTTTGTGTGTGTGTCGTGTGAAACTGGGGGAAAAATTGTCTGAAAAAATGTAATAGTTAATAAACATCGATTTGTTCATTTTTCTATTTCAGTACCTTTAAACAGAGGTTTAAACAGAAATCGTCACGCTTCAATGTAGGATTTTAGACAAGTCATTTTAAAAAAGTTCTTTTTTTTTTATTTTTTTTTTTATTTTTTTTTTTAAGGGTAAGGGTAAAAAGGAGTCTGTCTACTAAATTCTTCACTTTCTAAAAATGTGCTGTAATGTCACGTCACCTTAAAAATAAAAAATAAACAAATAAATAGCGTACATAGTTAAAATTTTTGAATTTTTTAGAATCTTTTTTATTATTATTATACATGCCATGTATTTATTTGCATTTCTTTTTTATATTGTCCTGTGAAGAAAAAGCGGGGATGGGGGGGGGGGGGGGAAGGGGGGGGGCACAACCTTTTAAATAAACACAACTTAAAATATTATAACTTACTTTAAATTATGCTTCAAATTATTACATTAGACTGATCCTAATATATATTTAATAATGAATATTTAATGCTTTGATTATCTTAAATAATTACCCTTATGTATGACTCTATAAAGCACCTATAAAAACATAATATTTTAAGTTATTTTAGTGTAACTCAGAAACAAATATCAGTTTTATTTTATTTGAATTAATTGATAATCATAAACACACTTCTTAAGTAATTTCTGTACAAGATCATAAAATATCTTAATTCTTAAAGAAAAAAAAAATACATCTATGTTATCTTCAATTGTTAATACAGTGTATAATAAATCTTCTTTGTGTTCTTAATTATTATTCTAATCTGGAGTCTTAAAGACGACTTTTCAATGCTTTAAGGCTAACACTAAGACCTTCCACCAATTAAAAAAAAAAAAAAAAATGTTTTTTTTTTTTTTTTTTTTTTTTTAAATACATATGAAACTTTTGATTTCTAAGTTCTTTAGGGGGCAGGGGGTGGGGGGACATCTCACACCTTCTATTAATCTCTACTTGGAATTTTTGTCGAATAGTGTTTGGGAGAAAAATATTTTTCACAGCCAACTTTTTCTTTTTAATACGCGACATATTAGATTATTTATCCTACGTCCATGTTTAGTGTTCTACAGTAAATGAATAAGATTTAAAAAAATACTATTTTAAAGTCCTTAATAATATCTGGAAAAATCTTCAAAATTATTAGAAAAATCTTATTTTTTCATTTATTTCTTCTTAAATATATTTGAAGAATACGTTCCTTGAATTTATTACTGAGACAAGTGTTGGAGCGTGTTTAATTTGTAACTATTCTGCAAGAGTAAAATTTTTTGACAAAGAAAGACAACAGAGAGGTAGTTGTGTTTTATTTTCTTTATTTCAAATATTCACACTGTAAATAAAAATAAAATAAAATAAAAAATTAGCGTGCATAAAATGACATCTTTGCTGCTGAAGAGATTTCTTTTTTTTTTTTTTTTTATTTCTTTTTTTTTATTTGAGTTTATTAACCGGCGATGTTGATTTTATTAAACGGCGGTTTTAAAAGGAGTTTGTACTGGTTTGAATTTGGTCTTGGCAATTTGATCAGATTAAGCGGCTGATTTTATTAACCAGTGAATTTATTAAGCGGTGGTTGCTGTATGTATATAAAGAAATTCGTTAGTATAGTATTTAACATTATTCCTTATGTTTCTTATACTCTAATTATTGATATAGTGTTAATAATTTCACCAATAAAACATTAATGAAATGAAATAACTTCCTTCGGGAATTTTGCTCTGTCTAATTTTTTATAACTCCTATTCTATAATATTTTACTTATCATCAAAAGTTGTCTGAACATCTTCGAAAAATACGAGACATGCATCCGAAATTTGGAATGAACTGTATTCTCTTTGGGAAGAATTTTAATAACTGAAATTTCGAAATATTTCCCATTGTAAAGACACCGTTATTTAAAATGTTCACTATAGTCAATCTCCCATGTTTCGGGAAAAAAAAAAAAAAAATGCTTCATCTTCTCAGGAAAATTTTCATTTAATTACTTCTCCCGCTTTTAAAGAAGCGTTCGGTTTATTCCCAAGCATTTAAAATTACTTTGCGAAATTAACAGGAGCCATTGCAGAAAGTCATTACCAAGTGAAAGTTGGAAAGTCAGTTTTCGAAAAGAATGCATATTTTCCCTTTCCTTCAGCTTATGATCCCTTGTGAAATGTTTTATAAGGTTTTTCCGCACATCAACACAGGAAGAAAACAAAGCAGAAATGGGCAGAAATAAAATTTGAGAATTTATAATCACTGACACCATTTTATTAAACTATATTCTTTAAGGGGACATACGACCCTTAGAACCTCAACAAAAAAAAACATCGATTTAATTATAGTCTTTTTTTAAGTAAATTATTGTTAACTAAGCTTCATTGGGCATGTCTAATTGTTACCTATAAGTTTATTATGTATTTTGGAATATAATTTAAATTCTGTGGTGAATTATTTAATAATTTATGTATTAATAATAAAAGTGTTTTTTTCACCTTCCGCGCAGGATATCTCTGAAACTATTTAATATTTTTTCTTGAAATTTTCACAGATTATGAAACATATCAGGTCCTTCAAACTGAACCTAAATTTGTATCCCCTTTCCCTATTTTTCATACAGGTGATACTTCAGATTTTATTAAAAGATGAATGATCTTTAAACTTTTTTTTAATATATATATATATATATATATATATATATATATATGCATTTCTAACCTAAATTTGAAGAAATTTAAGTTCAGTTTGAAGGATCTGACATGTTACATAATCAGTGAAAATTTCAAGAAAAAATATTAAATAGTTTCAGAGATATCCTGCGCGCAAGGTGAAAATAAAAACACATTTATTATTAACACATAAGTTATTAAATAATTCACCACAGAATCTAAATTATATTCCAAAATGCATAATAAGCTTATAGGTAACAATTAGACATGCCCAATGAAGATTAGCTAGCAATAATTTACTGAAAAAAAGACTATAATTAAATCGATGTTTTTTGAAGTTCTAAGGGTCGTATGTCCCCTTAAATATTCTTTAGGACGATGTAAGTAATCATTAAATGTAAAATAAAGTATATCTTTAGATATATTTTTGAAGAGTTGTTCATGAAATATTTAAACTTATAATTCCAATGTAGAATGTATCGCTATTCATTTGTAAAGTTCTTATACTCAATTAACAAATCACAGTTTTATACTTTACACTGTCAAAAAAAAGTCCTGTTTGGTGCCAGAAATTTTCTGTAATTCAGAAAAATACGTTCTCTCAACGTAAAAATTACGTTGATAGAACGTATTTTTCTGAATTACAGAAAATTTCTGGCAATAAACTACAGCAAACAGGACTTTTTTTTGACAGTGTACGTATGATATACATATTAAAAATAAAATTGCATGCATTTATGTTATTCGCATATTTTCTTTTTGAATATCATGAATTAGGAGCTGAAGCTAAGATTTTAAATATTCACAAGGATTTTTTTTTTTTTTTTTTTTAATTAAAATCACACAATCAACTGATTGGAAGAAAAGCATATTTAATGAAATTTTATTTTTCAGACTGAGTGAAAATAATGCCTGGTTTATTTTTCCGACTGAGTGAAAATAATGCCTGGTCTACCAATTGAGCTATCCAGGCATTGATTGTCTGAGTGAGTAATGCTGACCGATTGTCGGCCTGGATAGCTCAATTAGTAGAGCCTTGACCTTGTAAGTCAAAGATCCGGGGTTCGATTCCCGGGCCAGGCATTATTTTCACTCAGTCGGAAAAATAAAATTTCATTAAAATTCACAAGGATGACAAGATCTTAAAATAGTTCTTGAAATTTCGAAACTTAAAAAATAATTCTCGGAATATCAATTTATTTTTAGTTTTTTGCAAATCGATAATAAATTCAAATGGTATTTTTCGGTTATTAAATTATCTAGATAAAGAAGAATTAGAAAAAAAAAGTGAGAAAAAAAAAGTGAGAAAAAAATAATTTTTATCCGTAAGATTGAACTTATTTCTAAAATTGCATTGAAATGACATGTTTAGAAGAGTTTTAAAAATGATACTATTTGTTAAAAATCATTCGAACAAAAACATACATACTATTAAAGGCAATTTAAATAATATTGAAATGTAAATTATACAAATATAATATTCCAAGTTGCCACTTAAATAGCATGTTAGAGTTACTTTTCATGTTGTATTTAAACATCAACAGTATTCTTTAACTTATTAAAAAGAGGGAAAGAAATTTTAATTATGCAGATAGCAGCTGTAATTTTTAACATACGATATCTAATATTCGAACTAATCATAAAATCTCTAAAAGAATTAAGTCTAAATTATCAATTTTAAAATTAGTCTATATTTTATTTTATTTTTATGTTCTGAATATAAATTTACAGAAAAGTTTATAAATGTTTTTTCGTATGACAATAAAAATGTGATAAAGACAGATGCTTATGTGTGTGTTATGGAGGGGGGGGGGGGTACAATTTATTCAAAAGCAAACAGTTTTAGGTAATTTCCTAACAGAATGCAATACTTAAAAAAATGTTTCTGTAAAGTTTTTCTCATATAATTACGTGTTTTTTTTTTTTTTTTTTTTTTTTTTTTTTTCTTACTTGTTTTTCAAAACTGAATTAGAAGATTGAAGTAATTATTAGTACATTAAAATTCAATGTATTATTAAGATTTAATTTTTGTTAAAATTTAATTCAATGTAATTATTAAAATTAATACAGGTTTTTCTTTACTTTTAAGTATTACATTTGAAAATAAATTTTTAAAAATTTTAATCATATATATTTTTTAATAATTTTTGTTTAATGTTTTTGTAATGTTCTTTTATATATTTTATTGTTCTTTTATACGTTTATTTGTGCAATATTTTTTAATGGTCTTTTCTTTACTGTACTCTTTTCTCTTTGGTGTTTTTTGGAAATATTGCAGCAATTTAAGTTATTAACTTATCGAAATATTGCATTAGTTTCACAGAGTACATTGTCTTGATTAAACATTTTGTTAAAAAGAACAGTTTTTCTCACTTCGACTCTCAACTCGTGTAGTGAGTACATTTTTTCAATCCAACTTTTTCGGCGAAAGACATGTTTAGTATTAGATGTACTCAATTTATTTCAATATTTTTCGTTAATATAAATTGTGTGTTCGACTTGCTTATAATTTATTCTTTTTTAAAATAAATACATTTCACTATTATTATTAGCGACAAGGCACAAATTTTTATAATTTGGTAAACCACATGAATAACTGAGAATTTAGAAAATAAAACGCGTGAAATTGTTAAAGAATTAGCTCATTAATGTTTTCTTAGTTAAAAAGTCGTATCTTATTTAATAATAACTCATTTATTAGTAAAAATTATTTCATTCTGTGCTGCTTATAATTATGAAAGATCATGATTCTGCGAAAAAATATATTTATCGCAGCAAACTATCTTTCCAAAGAGAATTTAATATTTTTGAAAAACACGTTTTCTGAAAAATTTCGTATTGCAATCAATTCTCATTTGTACGAAAATAATTCTTTCTGTTTTGTTGCTTTTGGATCTTATTAACTAATTTCGGTAACTTGACATCTGTCTTTTTTAATGGGCGCTTTCTATTCGCATGCGCATGCGTGGCACAGTGGTTATTGAATCTGTCTGCCCTGCTGTAGTTTTTAGACACAGATACTGTAGCTTTGTTACTGTTATTGTATAATTCTAAAAAATTACTGTGCTCTGGCCATAAAAAAAAATACTCTTCTATACCACTTTTTGCTAAAAATTAAAAAAGGTTTTGGTGTCTATACGTACAGGGTGTACAGAATAGGATGTCCCTATTTCAAAATTAAAAAAGGTTTTGGTGTCTATATGTACAGGGTGTACAGAATAGGATATCCCTATTTCAAAATTAAAAAAAGATTTGGTGTCTATATGTACAGGGTGTACAGAATAGGATATCCTTATTTCAAAATTAAAAAAGATTTGGTGTCTATATGTACATGGTGTACAGAATAGGATATCCCTATTTCAAAATTAGAAAAGGTTTTGGTGTCTATATGCACAGGGTGTACAGAATAGGATATCCCTATTTCAAAATTAAAAAAGGTTTTGGTGTCTATATGTACAGGGTGTACAGAATAGGATATCCCTATTTCAAAATTAAAAAAGTTTTTGGTGTCTATATGCACAGGGTGTACAGAATAGGATATCCCTATTTCAAAATTAAAAAAGGTTTTGGTGTCTATATGTACAGTGTGTATAGAATAGGATATCCCTATTTCAAAATTAAAAGTCTCCAAAACGAACATCGATAGAAGAATGGAATAAACGGCATGTTTTTTTTTGTTTTTTGTTTTTTTTTTTTTTGTAAAAGCTGTAAAATTTTTATAAAAGAATTACAAAAATTAGCAACAAAAGCTGCCAACCGATAACACTGTGCGCTGTAATATCACGATTCAGCATTGAAAATTTTCGGTCTGCGGATCCGAGCACAATTTATCGGGATTCTGCATGATGATTATAGAGACCTTGTATTAGAAATGATATAAAAAATAATATTCCTAATAAAGGGTCTCTATATGATTATAGCACACAGTTCCATCTGTTGGCAACTTTAGTTACTAATTTCGGTACTTCCGTATAAAAAATTTATAGTTTTTAAAGTACAGTCGGTAACAAAAGTCTTCGAACACTAGCAAAAATTCATATGTAAAATAAGTACACTTAATACAGTTTTGTTAAATAAATCCTTGTCGAATCCTGTTCTTAGTCAGTCTAAGAACAGGATTCGACAAGGATTTATTTAACAAAACTGTATTAAGTTTACTTTTTTTACATAGGAATTTTTGCTAGTGTTCGGAGACTTTTGTTACCGACTGTAACTATGTCAGTTGTTCTATTCTCTCATCGATCCATTTTTTCCCCCTAGAGATTTTTAATTTTGAAATATTGGTATCCATTTCTGGAAACCCTGTTTAACTGTATTTACTGTGATACTGTTGAACATAAATGTACCAATATGTACCATTATCACAATGCAGAAAATCTAACATTGCTGTGGTATTTTATTAACATATTCGAATGATAAAGAAGAAAGTTTAACTATAATTGCAGAACGGTAATTCTTGTTTTATTAGCATCTGCCAAGATTATTATATTGCCTTAACAACAGCCGTGTTATTGTAAGAAAAATACCTCTCCTATTAAATTTTTGTTAACTCAATATGCAAAGCATGAAACTAAAATATTCCTGTTTATGTATTTCTTTTTAATAAAAGGTTCTCCTTGTTATTCAATGAAAGTTTGTACTTTTATTTATTTATTTTCTCTCTTCAAAATGGAAACAGTTAATTTGAAACTCAAATCTTCGAACAGCCACGGGCATCAAAATTTCTTTACGTTATAAAATTGCATTTTATCGATAATATTTTTTGCTGTCGTCGTAAGTTTTTTTTTTTTTTTACCTTGTGAAATTGATTTCCTTTAGTTTAGTTTAACAAGAAAACTTGAACAGTGGAATATTCCTTGAATTCTTTTTGAAGATTTTAATTATTTTCTTCTTCTTTATTTTATTTTTTTTTTTTTTCTTAACTGCTGGCATTGTTTAACATTTCCATACGAAATAAAAGCAATGTAAGATAATTTTGAGAAAATATTTGTGCTCCTTTGGATAAATAGAGGTACAATTAAGATACATTGGAATAACAGTTCTTACATTTACCTTTTATATATACTATATATAAGCAAGACATGGGGGAAAAAATGCTAAAAATGTTAATTTATTAATATTATACGAGTATTGTTTAAGTCCATTCTTAATTGTTAAAACTTACATTTTCACATATTTATTAATTTATTTTAGATAGTTTTGAGAACTTATTTTTTATTCATGGAAAGTGGAAAAGTTCTGTATGAGATTAAAAAGATTGTGTATATTTTTTTTTTTTAATTTAATTTAATTTAATTTATTTATTTATTTTTATTTTATTTATTTGTTTATTTATTTATTTTTATTTTATTTATTTTATTTTATTTTATTTATTTATTTATTTATTTGGGGGGGGGGGGGTAGGTATATGAAATAAGAAAGGTACTTGATCAGAAAGGAATAAGACTTGACTTGTTTCTCATTTGATGTGTGCATTATATTGTTAATTATTTTTTCTTTTAAATTTCTCTAACTACGTTGCTCTCTATTGCATATAACAACAGTTCAAGTCCCGTTTTTTATATTGTGTTCGCGAAAGCTTGGTGTTTATTGTAAAGTGAGAATTTCAATTATAAGCCAATCAAGAAAAGGGGGAGGGGGGGGAGTGCTATCACATGACTCAAATGACACGAAATATACGACACGATTAAATTATGTAGTCAAAAAAAAAAATTATCATTTAGTAAAAATGTCCATATTTAATCAGATATTTAATATTTTTTATACAGTCGAAACCTCGTTAACGTGAACACTTAACGTGAATTACTTTTAACATGAACTGTTTCCACAATCCCCGTCAACATGAAGATTAGTTTAGTTATATGAAGATTATTTACTGATAGCATGAAGATATAGCATAATTTTTATACAGCATAATTTTTCATAAAATAACATTATCTAAATTGTGCTGATCATTTATTATCATAACAAAATATTATCATATCAAAAACATAATAAATATTTGATCATATTCAAAATATTCATATTCAAAATAATCATATTCAAAAATTAAAAAAAAAAAAAAAAAAAAAAAAAAAAAAAAAACTGTGTTTCTATCTTTTTGTCGCGGTGTGTAGTCTTAAATTAGAAAAAGTTTAGTCTTAAAATTTTTCTAAATTAGTCTTAAAACAAAAATGAGTCCGGGAATAGTGTTATTTTACGATAATAATAAATGATAAGCACAATTTAGATAATGTTATTTTATGAAAAATCAAAGAAAAAAACCTTTGTACCTATCTTTTTGTCGCGGAGTGTATATCCATATATAAAACCCCTTTAAAAAAAACGTCTAAATTCGGCAATGTCCAAATATTTTTTTTACATACAGTGTTTATACTTCATATACCTTTTACATTTTTAGGAAAAATCTTAATGGGACGCAATCTGCTCATTTTGTTTTTAAATTATTTCACTTTCATCTTTCTTTACATTAAATAAATAAATAAAGTTCCTTTTCTAATGCATCATAAAATACGTATCATCGTAAAATTTGGAAATATCTTTCTATACATATTTCGTTCTGACCTCTCTAACTTACAAACCAATATATCTTCAAGGCATGATGTTTATTCTAAACTTACTTATCAGTTCATACCGATACCTCTGACATTTCCATATTCGAATTCTGTCAGAAATAACTTGTATTTATTTATTTATTTCCGTTTCTCTGCGTAAAGAAATCGATTTTATTTTTTATTTCCTGAAATCGATCAGGATCATAATATATTTAAAGAAAGGTTGAAACTCAGACGCAAAAATAAACTTATAATGCTTACTGCTTCTTTGTTGAGTTTTTCCTTTCAAAGCGTTGGTATCGGTGAAATGCATAATAGTAAACTGGGTGCTTTTAAAAGAAGTTTTAATGCTAATCGATTTCGGCATTTTGTGTTTAAAATATTTCAATGTGTTTATAATACCCTAAATATATTTTATTCCCAATAAAATCACGAATACAAACTGAAAAAAAAAGCATCGTCATAAAATGCAAACACGTACATTTGTAAAGTTCGTCTTCATCATCTTTTTTTTTTTTTTTTTTTTTTTTTTTCTTCTATAATTAATTGTAAGAATGTCATAAGATTAAATCATTTTAATGTACTAAAATGATATCTTAAACTGTTAAAAGCATACAGGATTTCTCAATCTACAAAAATGTTAGATGATAATTTTGTGTAAAAGAGAAAATGATATCACGATAAGCACGAAAGTATTAAGATTCACATGGTTTTCTTTTTGCAACAGTTTAATATATATATGTGTATTTTTTTCTTCTTCTTTTTTTAATTAATTTATCTCTTCAAAATCGAGTATTCAACTGTGATACGTTCGATTATATGTTGGAGTGTACCCAGTTTTAAATAATTCCAATTTATACTTTGTATGCTAAATATTCATAGTAATTTTAATGTTGTATTTTGAAATCAAAGTTAGCTTTATTATAATTTCAGCAATAAATTTAAAATAATGAATAAAAAATTAATTAGTGCCGAATTTGAAAAGTTCTATCAAGCCTTTAACATAAAAAATAAATTATAATTTTTATTTATTTATTTATTCATTTAAAGACGCAATTTTAGATAATTTCTATGGAGTACATCTGTAAAACTGCCATTCACTTATTTAAATACTTGTTACTATGAGTCTAAAAGAGTAAAGAAGAAAAGTCCTTTGGCTGAAGATATAATTTGCATGTGAGTTTTGATTATCATAGAAAACTTAAGAACAAATAACAGTTATGACAATAACTTTTTCTTCGCTTCAATTTAATTACGTTGTTTTATACAAACTTTTTCTGTACAAAACTTTTCTATTTCGTTTTAGAAGAATCAGCATATGGCAATTAGAATTTTGCAATGTGAAGCATCAGCAACATTGATCTTGTCCACATAAAATATCGACCAATATAACAAAGATATAGAGATCTCCAGTTTTATGCTTTAAACTCTTTAAATTCTGATTTTTCCCGTTAATACAGTTAATAAATTTTAGGATATTTATTGAAAACATCTATATCATCACACGTACTTAAGTAATAATAATTTGTAACTGAAAAATACTTCTATATCTGTCCAAAATGTTTAATAATCTTAACTTTTATTTTACAAAAGAAAAATTTGTCTTTCGAAATTCAGAATGAAAGAAAAATTTTCAGAAAATATATATTATTAGAATGAATATTTTATTAAATTATTGAAGAAATACCATTTTCTACTAATGCGTTTTTTAAATACAAGAGGTTTTTCTTTAGGAGAGGAGTAGATCTTTAATAAAAAATAAATAAATGAAATCAAAAATTATTTTAAGCCTTTGATAGACTTATAATTTTGCTAACCATTTTCTGTTTTCCCGACTTTTCGGGTGAAGTTAGGTCCTGGCCTGCGGGAAGTGCTTTCTATGGGCTTTCTTTAGGAGAGGAGTAGATCTTTAATAAAAAATAAATAAATAAAATCAAAAATTATTTTAAGCCTTTGATAGACTTATAATTTTGCTAACCATTTTCTGTTTTCCCGACTTTTCGGGTGAAGGTAGGTCCTGGCCTGCGGGGAAGTGCTTTCTATGGGCTTTCTTTAGGAGAGGAGTAGATCTTTAATAAAAAATAAATAAATAAAATCAAAAATTATTTTAAGCCTTTGATAGACTTATAATTTTGCTAACCATTTTCTGTTTTCCCGACTTTTCGGGTGAAGGTAGGTCCTGGCCTGCGGGGAAGTGCTTTCTATGGGGGGTTTCTAGGGTGTCTTAGCCCGTAGAATATGCGCGTATTTTGGGGGCGAAACCACGATACACTCCAAACGTCTAGGCCAACGATCGAGACCTGGGATCGAACTCGGCACCTCACGTCTACCAGATTTCAGAGCAGAACCTCTCCGTCACTGGTGGGGACAATGCCCCCTTCTTAGGAACAACTATATTATCTCCCCACAGCTGAATTTGGCGATTTATTTTTGGCGTTTATGGCTCAATCATAAATCAAAAAATCATATATCATAAATGATAAAATCATAAGCTAAATTATAAATCATGAAATCATGAAATAATAAATCCAATGTAAATAGCATGCAGGCTGCCATATTATATCGCAAACAATCCATAACGACATCGTTATCGTTCAAATCGGCGCCAAAGAAAAATCGCCAAATTCAGCTGTGGGGAAATACTATAGTTGTACCCCTTCTTATAACACTCAATATTGTCCATGCCTTATAATAGTTGCACACAATGTTTTTTTTTTTTTTTTTTTTTTTTTTTTTTTCCCTGACCTGAAGAGCATGTATTATCTTTTTTCTGACCTGAAAACTCTGAGGAGCATATATTGTCTTAATTAAATATATATATAAAGGATAGATGTCCTTTTTGAATGCTTCGTTAGCATTTTGCGAGAAACTGCATAACTTGGGGATTTCAAAAATAATTAGTAATGACTAATTACGCTTAATAGTATTTTAACTTATAAAACCTATATGTATAATATGGTAACTAATAAAATATTATAAACTAATTAACAATTCAAAAATATTCTAATACATGTATATGTAACGAAATTAATATAAATTTCTGACTTATACATGCAATAAAAATGTTTTACTGAAAAAAAATTTTCTGTCATATTAACATTCATAAGTGTATATTTTTCTTAATATTCAATTTGTTCTCAAGGGGACTATTTGCGAAGTTCTGCATATATCATTGTTTACTTGAATAACGGTACATTCCGTAAATTTTTAATCTGAGTAAGACATAGAACAGAGGAGAATAGTGGAAGCAAAAGCTTCCATGAAAATTGTTCTGTATACCACGCTTTATAAATAATTAGCATTTCTTGGCATTTTACTCCCTTAGGAAGGAAACGTAATTTATCATATCTCCATTGAGAAGTTCTTTACTGTTCTCGTTATAAGGAGAATGTCAAATATAAACTTGTTTGTAAAACTTCTCTTGGAAGATTTATACCAAGAATTAAAATGATTAGACTAAGAAACTTTCCGTCTTTCATTTTCGACAGAAGTGCAACTTCTAATCGATTTCTTGAATTACTTTTATTGTTTTGTTAGGAAAACAAATTGATTTATGATTCCAGGATATATTTGAGACAAGCCTGGGAATATGTTTCGTATTGTGATTAGATGGTTTGTTTGAATAAAGTTTATCACGACTTTGAAGATTAAAAGTTTTCTCTTTCTATTCTTAAAAAGTGAAAGGAAAAAAAAAAAGAAGAAGAAGAAGAAGAAAAATATATTAAAGCTATTTTTACATTAAGTTAATATTTGTTTTTTATATTGAAATATTATTATTTTAAATTTTCTGGTTATTTAAAACTCTCTCCTCATTTTGTACTAGAACAAGATTGAGAATAATGGATTAATCAATTTACATTTTAGAAAATAACATAAAAATTGTGTAATACACCGAATTCATCTAGAATGAATAAGTGGTCATTTTCTAAATCCTTTAAACTAGAAATATAGATTCCCGAGCTATGCGCATAAGGCACGCCAATAAACTGAATAGACGAAATGCTCGAGAATTTCTAATCTACACATTTCTAGATGGTAAAACAATATTCTGAATCTTTCGTATGGCGCGAAGTTCTCGCTTGATTTTCTAAAATTGGGTCATAAACCAAGATTATAGTTGCTGAAACCCACCTCTTGTATTCGCATTTACTTGTAGAGATTTTTAAATAACTTGGTCCTCGAAAATATAGGCGAGCGCTCTAGAATTCTGATGGGGTTTCTAGAACTCGCTTTCAAAGGGGACTAGAATTTAAAAGGATGACGTGGAACTATTTTTTCTAGAGCCACAATTTAGATTCTAGATGTCAGTTACAGAATTTTTTCTCAGTCTATTCAGTGGTACACTGTCCCGTCTAGTGACGTAATAGTTAGTGCTCTGGTCTTCAGTTCTCAGGTGTCAGGTTCAAATCTCGTTTCAGGCATAGCTATTTATAGTGATTCGGAATCCATTTTAGATCGATAGGTCTAGGTATATGCGCCGTAAGTGGACCTGGCGTCTTTAACTCGGCATCACTGATGTAGCTTTCATGTAAAAGCTCATATTTCCTTTTAATATCTATAAAGTAGAACTATATATTAGGTTTGTTCTGTAAAATATATAATCAGGCAGTAATTCTTATGGTTTTCGATTTATATTTTTACAGATTCGGAATCTTAAAGTTGCGTTTTCTCAATTTGCATTTTTTCATGAATTCGTGATTTTCTAAATGCTAAAAACTTCTACAGATATTAAACGACTTAATGTTTTTTGAATGTTTAGTGGAACCTATTTAAAAGAAAATCCCTTTTCGGCAAGTTTAAAGGCAGATTCAGTTACGTTAATGTTAAAAAAGTAAAGAAATTTTACATATGCATTAACACATACTTAGCCAATGGCTTTGTTCCCACACATTGCATTACTTACGCCGCTATTCTCTTTTCGAAAAATTTCATTTTCAACTACAAAAGGGGATATATAAGGAATCTACCTAAAAATGAGAGATGGGTTTTGAAATTTATTGATTAGTTATTGGAAGAAAAAACTGAAAATTGCGTATCTATGTAAAATTTTGAAAAAAGAGAAGATTTTTGTTATGTTTTTATTTTTAATATTTGGAAGATATTGCAAAATATTTCCTTAATTCTTTTTAATAGGTTACGTAGCTGTAGAAATTTTAACATTTTGAAGATAATGAATTCTTGAAAAAATGCAAATTGATCAAACGCAATGTATAGGCTTTAACAATTGTAGGCTCTATAAAAACTATATTAAAAACCATAATAACTATTTCCTGAGGGTATTTTTGATTCAACAAATCTATTATAGTTCAATTTATAAATATTAAGTGGAAATATAAAGCTTTTATATGAAACCTACTGCAGTAGTGCTAAATTAAAGATGCTAGATCCCTCCCAGGTGAAAGAGGAGAAAGAGAGAAAAAAAAAGGGGGGGGGGGGCAACAACCTTAATTCTGTGGTATCTTGTTGTTTGATAGAGAAAGTATGGTCAAAATTATCCGCGCTTTATAATAGTTGCACATTTCATCTTCAGTGACTAAAAACTGTATACACCCCTCGACAAAAAGATAGGAACAAAGGTTTTTTTTCTTTTATTTTTCATAAAATAACGTTATCTAAATTGTGCTTGTCATTTATTATTATTATAAAATAACACTATTCCCGGACTAATTTTTGTTTTAAGACCCATTTAGAAAAGTTTTAAGACTAAAATTTTTCTAATTTAAGACTACACTCCGCGACAAAAAGATAGGAACAAAGGTTTTTTCTTTTAATTTTTCATAAAATAACATTATCTAAATTGTGCTGATCATTTATTATCATAACAAAACATTATCATATCAAAAACATATTAAATATTTGAATCATATTCAAAATATTCATATTCAATATAATTATATTCAAAAATTTAAAAAAAAAAACTTTGTTCCTATCTTTTTGTCGCGGTGTGTAGTCTTAAATTAAAAAAATTTTAGTCTTAAAATTTTTCTAAATGAGTCTTAAAACAAAAATTAGTCTGGAAATAGTGTTATTTTATAATAATAATAAATGATAAGCACAATTTAGATAACGTTATTTTATGAAAAATCAAAGAAAAAACCCTTTGTTCCTATCTTTTTGTCGCGGGGTGTAAGACCTAGAGAATAGTAAATTTCTTTGAACTGAATAATTGTAAAAATAATCTCACTTATGAGTTAATAGTAAAATGATCTAACAGGCAAAACAAATTATAGGGTCATCGTTTTTAATTTATTTATAGGATATTGTATGTGAAATTAGTTATATAAATTGAATTATTTCATGAAAAATTAGTAATCGCTAACTGAATTTAAAATTAATGTAAATATATATATATATATATGTTAAAATAACTGATAAGATATAAAACACTAATTAATAACCAAAATGTATTCATATATATAATTAAATTAATTTTTTATTTTTATTTCTCACTATACAACGATTAAAAAAATGTCTTTAATCATTTTTAAATATTTCTATGCATGCTTCTATACAAGGTGCTTTAAAACTCCTGGATAACAGAACACATCTTAATTAGCAATTTATATCGTATAAAGTATGGCCGCAACGCAAGTAGTGAACCGCCAGATGGCGCTTCAGTTTGAATGCAGTTGTGACTGAGCCAAAATTAGGGAATGAACCTCAGTTCACACTATTACTCTGTTGTAAATTAATCGAAAATAATTAATTTGTTTACAAACGATTATTTTGTTGCAAACAATTTTTATGTATTTGTGACAACAGCTCATTATGTCGCATGTGTAAAGACGGGTGGTCTCAAGTTCTGACAAGTTTCTGTAACTATGTGTTTTCTGTAATTTCTTTAAATGAAACTCATTTCGAACTTACTATGTCATTTTTATGTTTCTAATTAAAAAAAAAAAAAAAGAAGTAAAGAAGTAAAGAAAAGAAGAGAAAATGAAAGTGATAAAAGAAAAAGCAATTAATGCTTTGTGTAACAAAAATTGTTCGTTTAGATGTGATGTATTCTATCATCCCTTAATTTTTTTACTAGGAGTTCTGAAAGACCCTACGTGTCTCATACTGTTTATTTTATTTTCGTGGATTCTGTTTTAAACTTCTGCTTATACCGGGTGATCCAAAAGTCAGGAAAAACTTTAAAAATGAATAATTCGAAAACGAATCAAGATACAAAGATACGATTTTCACCAAACGGATGAAAAAGAAACCGGGTTTTGTGTGGCAACGAAAAAAAATTTAGTTCTGTTGGCGACCAACAAATGGTGCTATAGTGTTTTATTTCACCAAAAGATGATTTACAAATGAGAAAAGTGTTGATAACTTACAAGTCAGCTTAATTACAGTTAATTAGTACTACTACAATAACTGCTCAATGTTCTATGTATCATTCAAAAGTACAGCTGTGAGACCATTCACCACACCGTTCACAGGATTTAGTAGCATTTCTTGCGTTATGGCAGACACATTTTGGCGAATGTCATCTTTCAGTGCTGCTAGTAATTCCGGTCTGTCGCGGTACACTTTTGACTTCTAAGAATCCCCACAGCCAAAAGTCACAGGGTGTCAGATCGGGAGATCTTGGAGGCCATGCGTGATTAAAGTAGCGACTGAGAATGCGATATTTCGATGCATGTAAGCTCCGACAACCATTACCTGCCGCAGTTGCTTCTTTTTATATCGTTTGTTGCTTTGCATAATCCTACATCAGAAATCCGACAGCGCCATCTGTTGGTCGCCAACAGAACTATGTTTTTTTTCGTTGCCACACAAAACCTGGCTTCTTTTCTATCCGCTTCATGCAAACCGTATTTTTGTATCTTGATTCGTTATAGAATTATTCATTTTTAAAGTTTGTCCTGACTTTTGGATCACCCGGTACAATAAATACTTGAATAACTGTACATTATTCAGTTTCTAATCAGAATAAGTCATGATACTGAAGAGAATTTAGGAAATAGTTGCTTTCTATGAAAATTGTTCTGCCATAGTTTATATAATTAGAATTTCTCGACACATGTCTCCCATAGGAAACGAACGTGATTTACCACATTTATTGAGGAGTTCTTTGCTGTTTCTGTTTTAACCCTTTCAGGGGCACTAAGTAAAAATGATTGAATTTCCTTTTAAATATATATATATATCATAAAGTAAACATCCCCTACAAGTCATATTTGATGAAGAAAAAAATTCAGCATGTGGGGATTTTTTTGTGGGTGGTGGCTAGGCGTTCTAGCCACTGTGTCTATCCACCTAAAAGATGCTCCTAAAAATCAAACTAAAATTAATGATCTAAGACAATATGTAAATCTTTTGTATTTAAAAGGTGCATTACAGTATATTTACACTACCAAATACTTTTGAATAAAAAATTATTTTTCATAAAAATATATAAAAGCAACTTCAAAAAATTTTCCCGCAACTTGTACATTTAAAAAAGTCACAGGCACATCCTGCTTAAAGTTACTGTAGTTCTGCCATCTCTATTTCAATTTTAGAAGTACACATTAACTTTTCATAAAAGTGGATAAAAAAAGTAGCCACTGCACACTTAGAGAAAAATTTCTAAAGTAGGTGGATAGACCCTCTAGCCACCGCCCCTGAAAGGGTTAAGGAGAATGTCAAATATAAACTTATTTACTTAAAACTTTTTAGGAAAGATTTATAGAAAGAATTTAAATGATTAAACTCGGAAACTTTCCGTTTCGTTTTGACAGAAATTCAATTTCTAAAAGATTTCTCTAAATACTTAGATTGTTGTTTTTTGAAAACAAATTGATTTACGAGTCCAAACTGTATTTGAGGCGAACCTCGGAATATGTTTGATTTTTCAGGTAGAGGAAATGTTTAGATGGAGATTATAAAAAATTTTAACTTTCTATAAAAATTTTCACTGTGTATGAAGTGTATGAAAGTTTGTAATTTTACTTTCTGTTGCCCATATGTGGCATAGTAAATAGTGTCGTTAGGTGAAACTTTCGAAATTGAGTTTTTTCTATACTTAATTACAAGTTTTGAGATCTCTGAATCTAAAAATCAGGTTTTTCACATTCGGTCTGCATGTGTCTATTATAGACACAACTGAAAAACAACTATTAATAGAAAATTGAAACTCTGTATTCCAAATCTATATCACATGAGAATTTTAGTTGAAGTCCGTATTTGAATCGGTCAAATGGTTCTTGTACATCGACATTTAAAATTATTCAAATACTTTACGCTTACGGGGGAAATTTCTGGTTCGTAAAGTTTAACATCTTTAAATTTACAACATACATAATGAAATCAGCACATGTTTTTTTAGATGCACAAAAATATGTTTTACATAAATTATGGTACGAAAATTAATTATACTTCGTTTACAGGGATATGCAGAAGAATTTGTATGTATTAAGGCTTATGGTTGGAAATGGTTCAAATATGCATTTCAAGTTATGTAATGATTTTTTTTTTCTGCATCATATTTCAGTAACTTATGTTATGATTTTACAATTTATAGTTAAGGTACAGACTAACCGAAATTAGTAAAATGAATTTTAAGTAGTGATGTGATCAATAATTCTATGAATAATTTTATTTATTTATTTCGTTTAAACTTAATAACATTAAATTAATTATTTTTATTTTCATATTAAGTTTGTATTTGCTGTAATGTTTTCAGTAAAATCATATTAAATTTAAAAAAAAAAAAAAAAAAAAGATTAATTTTTCCCTATTACTTGAACAAACAAATATGCCCGTAGTCATACCATTATAAAATTAAGCATTTTTCTTCTTTCTACCAATTGTATTATGATGTTTTATTTCCATTTGTTTGACAGTCTTAGCATTAATAATTATTTTAAAATGCTTGCTCGTTTTCAAAAGAGGAATTTTCTGCACACATCTAGAAATTAGTATGTTGTGGCCATCACAAAACTTTCTTCTATCTTTTCTTATGCAAATTCTCGCATTGTAAAATATTTCTAAAAAGTATTATTTATCTAAATTATTATTGATGGTAATTGCAGACGATTTCAATTCAGAAAATTATAACACTAAAAGTTAAAAGACACTCAGTTTTGGGCCCTTCAGATGACATCTTTTTTTTTTTTTAGGGGGGGGGGGGCGATAGCTTTATTTAAAAATACATAGATGTATGGCTTAACTACTCATTTAAAAAATATACTGTCGAGTTTTTTTGTTTTTTTTTTAACTACTCAGAATGAAAGTTTATCACCTATTTCACAGTGATTGGGTGGGTGGTTAAAATAGTTTTCATTGTATACGTATATACGAAATTTTATTCAGTGTACCATTTTTAAAATTATCAAATACTTGACGACAGCGCCACTTGTTAAGCGGTGTGCACCAAAACTTAACAGATACTAATTTATATTAAAATGCAGCTTAATATAAAATTTATGAAATCCTGCGCTCGATTTAGAGCTGCCACAAAATTTTTGTTTTATATACACACACATATAGAATTTTTTTGAAAACGGTCAAATTGTCGCTTGTATTTTACAAAATTTGTAAATCCATCGGGAAAAGAAAAAAAAAAAAAAAAAAGCCAAAAAATTTTACGAATTTTATATTGTTATAGAATACATATAGAATAAAATAGAAATATTTTTTCTTCTTCTTCTTTTTCGATTTCTGTGTTTAATTTTTTGTGCGTTTCATCCTATTCAATATTCGCACATACCTTTAGTAATTTTATTAAGATATTTTAAAATATTTGTAAAAAAATCCTTCATAAAATTCTTTAGGTGCTTTGGTTTAAAACCATTACTCTATGTTCCTCTATTGACTGTAGGACTACTTTGAAATTTTTAATGGTTCCGCTTCCTTATCAACTTAGCCTTTGATGCGTACTTTAATGAGAGATTCGTTACTCTTGAAGCCGTTTCTGCTTCATCGGATCTTTTCATCTTCTTTGCTAATTAGATATCTTTTAATACATTACTTTGAACGGGAAATCCAGTGCATGTGTGTGAATGTGTAAATACTTGTGGGATCTTAGGAAAATTCATTCGTTTGAAAACAATTTAATTATTACCATAACATGTAATTAAAAAAAAAAAAAAAAAAAAAAAAGAATTAAAAGAAAAGATAGATGTAATTCTTGGATCTTGGATATTTCTTTGTTTCTTTTAAGTATGTACTCTAGATGGTTAATAAGTATTGTTATAAAGCAATTCTAAGCATTCAGTGGTCTAAAATTCTCCAATGTTTTTATTGTTATTTATCATTAATGTTTAATTTATGTTCATTGTAAATTTGTTATATTTATAATAAAACATAAAAATATTTCGATATTTAAATATTTTCTTTAAATTTATCACCCATTTTAATTTATTAAAATATAGGTTTTTCAAATAAAATAAAATTATTGTACTATATCTATGGAGGTAATTTTTACATAAACATTATTATTTTTAAATGTCCTTTAAAGTGTCCTGTAAGTATGAATTTTTAAAACGTCTACAGATTTATGAGACACCCGGTATATATATTTTAAATGTTCTATACTATATATATATACAATATATATATATATGATTTAGATTACTGTTTGAGCTTTTTTTGCTAGGTTAATTATTTATTCTGTTATTATTTTCCTATACTCTTGTACTGGGGATATTTATTAGTACCTAATAAATTATCAATATTGCTTTTGTCACATAGAAGATTTTATTGCATTAAAGTAGAGTTAATTCTATATATACCTTTACAAAAAACAGCTATAATTTTAAAAATAATTGTGTTAAATTAAATAACCAAACTTTCTCTGCTGTTTCTGTTCGCAAAATAAGTGAATTATTACAGGCTGAATTATTTGCGATTTTTGAAAACTTTTGAAAATCTGTTTTTGCTTTCATGTTTGAGTTATACACCAACTTTCCATTACAATTATTACTTCCATTACCCTACTACCGTAGGTAATGGAAGTATTGTATTCGGTCTGAAAATTCGATGTCGGGTTTTCACCTGATTTACACGTTTTAAGGTCCCCTGAGTCCAAAAAAGTGGTTTTTGGCAATTGGTCAGTGTGTATGTGTGTGTGTGTGTGTGTGTGTGTGTAGAATCTTCTGGCTATTACAGCTCAGAAACTAATAAAGATAGAGCTACGAAACTTTAGAATTGAAATACGTCTGGTGTACAGATGAAATTTCCAAATTTTGGTGAAAATTGAAAAACCGGAAGTGGGACCGTAAGTCCGTATCTCAAAAACGGCTCTAACGATTTTCTTCAAACTTGCTATATAAACACTCTATTAGTTTACCTTTTGAATGATATAGTTGGTTAGTTCAGGAAAATTGATAGGCGTCCTGTATAAATAGCTCAATTTCAGGCCTCGCAAAGGCGTTCCTTTAAAAACGGTTGTACGGATTTTTTTTTTTTTTTTTTTTTTTTTTTTATACTCAAATTGTTTTGAAAGTATGCCAATAAATATCACCTAATTAAAAACAAAATAAGTGCTTTAGTCAAGATTAATGAACAATTTTATTTTTTCTTATTTTTTACCTCGCTATATGTAAGCTTCGTTTTATATGTCTTTACATGTGTATAAAGTTTATCTTACCACAAAAATGTTAGATTTCTACTTCTTTAGGTCACTTTTATATCTTGTGATCACATTATTTCCAAAAAATGCATATAATGTGTGTAATAGTGGGTAATGGAAGTCGTGTTGGTTGTTTCACACCAGATTTTTATTTGTGTATTTACAATGTGGAACGTAAAATACGTGAAAACTGTTTACAAAAATAAGTTTATATATTTTTAATTGAATAATTATATTATTACTTGATAATAAAATTTTTAATTTAATTTCTAGAATTTCTCCTTTCTTTCTTTCTTTTTTCTTTTTTCTTTTCTTTTTTTTTTTTTTTTTTTTTAATAGAATTCTTCTTTTTTTTTTACTCAATTTACATTTTATCTGGTATATAAACTTGAAATCTTCATCATAATTCTGCTATTATCTCAAATGAGCCGTTTAATCATTATTGCAATGTGCCGTTAAGTGCTCCGTTTTTTTACTCCGTTATGACATTAGATATTTTTAATCATTTTTCTTCTTTGTCGATAAGGTTTTTTAATCATCATTCCATTATGCTCCGTCAAGATTTTATTTTATTATTATCAGCCTAAATATAGTATTATACTACGAAATTCTGCTTAGTTTTATGTGGACGATAGTTGACAGCAAGCAATAAGATACAGAGATGTCCAATAATAAAATATTAGAATAATTTTCTATGTTATTTAACGTTAATGTCTCATTTAGAAAAATGTTCATTTTCTCCCCCCCCCTACCCCCCCCCCAAAAAAAAAAAATATATATATATATATATATATCTTAATCTTTTTCGTGACTGATTTGTTTTCCTTATGAATAATGCCTTTCTTTTTTAATAATGCCATTCTCATATTTTGCGTTGTTTTCTTTATCATGTAATGAATCTGCATTGAAATGGCTTTTTTTTAAGCCCACAAAGGGATATATTCAATCTGCGATAAAAGTGTTTGTCATCCGCAGCCTGGAATAGAATAGCATAAAACACTTTCCGATACCAAGAGGGTATAGATATAATTGCACGTATATGAACGTATGTGAACGTCCGCACTCAGTAAAATTATCCGATAATCTTAAATTATAATTATTATTTGTGGGAGCGAAATAGCTGCTGTAGGTAAAACTATTAATTCTTATTTGGTTTCCAAATGATTAATTTACATTTTTATTCATTTTTAACACTTTTTTACTCTTGCCTGCTTCATTATACATAGACTTTTAAATTGGAATATTTTTAATTTATAAACATTCTGTTACTTTAATACACTAATCTTGTCCATATCATTCCATATGGTGCCCCTTTTAATTTTTTTGAATTTATTGCACTGCGAAAAAATTCTGTAACTGACATCTAAAATTTAAATTGTGGCTCTAGAAAAAATAGTTCCATGTCATCCTTATAAATTCTAGTCCCCTTGGAAAGCGAGTTCTAGAAGCCCCTATTAGAATTCTAGAGCGTTTGCCTATATTCTCGAGGGCAGAGTTATTTAAAAATCTCTGCAAATAAATGAGACTACAAGAGGCGGGTTTCTGCAACTATAATCTTGGTTTATGACCCAATTCTAGAGAATCAAGCGAGAATTTCTCGCAATATAAATGATTCAGAATATTCGGAATATTCATAATATTGTTTCACCATCTAGAAATGTGTACACTAGAAGTTCTCGATCATTTCATCTATTCAGTTTATTGGCGTGCCTTATGCGCATAGCTCGGAAATCTATATTTCTAGTTAAGGGATTTAGAAAATGACCGCTTATTCATTCTAGAGAAAAGCGGTATATATATATATTTTTTTTTTCTCAATGTGGTGTTAAAATTGTTTAGACCATCACTGTTTTATCTCTTCTCATCCATTTTTAACATTTTTTATTCTTAATCTCCCATAATTATTAATATTTTTAATAAATATTCAATCTATGTATAATATATAATTGTGCATACGTACTCTCATAAATAGACCCGATTTTATTTCTATGAGGTGATTTATCCAAATTCACTCAACAAAAAAACATTTTAGCCACATGGGTAAACTTTTGAAGGATTAGTTAGAATGAAAAGAGTGGATATAAAGAAGATAAAATTATTCTGCGTATGTTTATAGGACCCATGGGTTTAATTTTATCCTTCAATAGTTTGGTTAATGTATTCATTCACTCGTTCTATTATTTTCTTCCAAGAGAAAAAAATTATTTCGTTTTACAATGTTAATTTATTATTGTTGCTTTAGTCATTTTGTAATTGCCGATTCTTTTTAAAATATAATTCATTTACTTTGTTACTGCAAATTCTGTCAGACATTAAGGAGAATATTTCGTTCTTTAAATAAAAGCTTGTTTGATAGTTGCATATTTATGTTATTGCCTGGAGAAATAACGAGCTATAAAAAAATGTTCAAATTAAATGGATAAAACAAAATAAGTGAATAAATAAAGAGTTTCAAAATGACTTAAAAAGAAAACTTTTTTTTTTTTTTTTTTTTTTTTTTCCGGAGATTAATTGTTCTTTTTTACGCATTATTGCTTATTATTATTGGTTTAATGTCATTATTTAACTCTTTTTTTATACTGCATGCTTTATTTAAAATAAATAAATAAAAAATAAATAAATAAAATTTTATAGCATATTTCATTATTATTTTCAAAATGTTTGCAGATTTATAAATTTTGGGAATATTAATTTGCTAATGTATACTTAACATAAACTTACTTTCATGTAAATATATATGTATATAAATGATAGTTATCGTAATGAAACTTAACCTTAATATTTAGCAATTAATAGATACAAAACAGTACCAACACAATAAAAATAGAACTGATTGTAACATATAGGTAAGACTGACAAAAAATGTTGCGATACAGATTAAGAACCAATAAGAGACAAAAACAATTTAAATTACTTACGCCGTCAGGAAAAATAATAATAAAAAAGGACCATTAAATTTAAAGACGGAGAAAGTAAATAAAGGACCACAGAAATAATAATTTGATAAAAATGCTTAAAAATTGAAGTATAAACACTTCAGGGGACATGTACTTCATAAAGCTGAGAGAGCTGCATCGATTTCGTAAAACAATATAGCTAATCATAGAAATTTATATTGTTTCAGTCCCGATCGAGGCAGCAAAACCATTTCTTAATATATATGTATATATATATATGCATGAAAGTAAGCAAATTAATTTTCCCAAAATTTATAAATCTGCAAATATTTTGAAAATAATGAAATGTGTTATAAAATTTTATTTATTATTTATTTATTTTAAATAAAGCATACAGTGTACTGTTGTGAAATAGTGCGGAAAAAAATATAAAACGCACGTAAAAATATAGGAACGCAGCAACCCCTGATATCGGATATATACCCTAACGACACACCTTCTTCCCAGGACATCTTCAGGATGTATTGGTGTCACCAGTACCAGTGATGCCAGATTGGGGATTTTGTCCCCATTTTGGGGATTTTTTAGGCTTCTGGGGACAATTTTGGGGACCAAATGTTCGTGGGGACTTTTTTGGCGAATTCTAAAAATTTTGGGGACAAATCTGGGGAGTTCTTCAACTTTCTGTCAATGTTGGCAACGTAATGATTTATCTCTACGACTAGGGATTTTCAATAGCTTTATTGTTATTGGGGATTTTTTTCAAAAATATCCTTCATTTGGGGAAAAATCTGAGCTTAAATCCACTTAATATATATATATATTATTATTATTATTATTATTATTTTTTTTTTTTTTTTTTTTTTTTTTTTGAAAAATTTTTATTTTCCCTTTTTAGTAGAAATCAAGCTGGGGATTTTTTCGAAAAAAAACCCTAATTTGGGGAAATAATTTTCGACCATCTGGCATCACTGACTAGTGAGGAGATGTGATGTTCGAGCATATATTAATATGTATATTTCCTTTTATTTCGTAGCATTAAACTATAAAAAAGAAAGAAAACTGCAGAAAACTGCAGATAATCTGAACATATTTGGAACAATAAAAATTTTAGGTAATAAAAGATTTTTATCTGTAGTTTGTCTGCTTTTAAACTGCAGATTTTGTATACAATTTGCAGACTTTCTGCATATTTTCTCCAAATACCTTCGGATTATTAGCAGATTTTTTTTTTTTTTTTTTTTTTTTTTTAAAGCTGGGAATGTAAAGCATATATATATATATATATATATATATATATATATATATATATATTTATTATACCAAAGTTTTCGTAATGAAAATCTAGGTTAACTCTTGAACAAAACAGGATTGACATTTAAAATTTTCAAGATTTGCTCACGACAATGGAAGAAACTAAAAAATAAGTCTCTTACAATATTTGTCATTTAAGGAGACTGTAGAATATAATTTTTGTTCGAAGTTCTTAAAGTAAATACATTGAATCAAATTTATAATACTTACTATCTCAACCCTTTTTCTTATTTTATTTTAGATATTCTACGACTTCTAGACCATTTCCATAGATTTTAATATAGCGCACTCGAATGTATCTAAATTTTGAAGCAATGTGGAAATATCCATCCAAAACTAGAAATACTTTCCGTTGTCATAAATTAAACATAAATGTCTTGTTTTAATTTAGCTTTAAATGTTCCTAGAAATTGCAATTTGAATAAATTTTCATTATTTCAAAAATTCATTAACTTTGCAATGTTACCTTCATCAGTTCGGTTTCCCCTATTTGTAGGAATGCTCGAATAAAATAATTCTTTATTGTAGCTTTTCGATGCATCCTCTATTGAAGTCATGAGAACATACCTGAAACACGTAACGCTACCTAATCGTACCTTTTCGTAATTAGCTCGGAATTATAATTTAATGATCATTAAATGGCTAATTATTTGTATCATTAAATTCCTCTGCTTTCAAACTGAACAACATTCTTAAATGATGTTCATTTCGGAATAATTTGTGCTTTCTTCTTCCGAAAATTAATTACGTTCGCGTGAGATCAAGTTATTACGTTGAAAATTTTGTGTTCTGCATTTTAGAATTTACTTGACAGCTTCATTTATATTGAGGTATATCTTCTTGAGTTTATTTAAAATTTCATCCTTGCTGTTGTTTACTACTAAAATAGCTTTAATAGCTTATCTTAGAATATTTTAAGTAAAAAAAAAAAATGTTTTATACTTAAAATTTATGTTATTAAAATTATAGTTAATTTTATGTAATAAATAATTACGTAAAATAATTTTACTTATTTTAAGAATTAAAGTTATTACATTAACTTTTATTATTATTATTATTATTATTATTTTCTTTTAAATAATTATTATCATTCATAATAATTGCTAAATACATTTTATTAAAAATTATTTTAAATAATCAAAGTTATAAAGTAACTTTACTTTTAATTACTTAAAATAACTTTACTTAAACTTAGTATATTTATAATTTAAAATTATATTTAATTTTAAGTAAATAAAAAAAATGTTTTATACTTAAAATATGACCAATGAAGATTATGAATTACAAAAAAAATTCTTTCTTAAATTTTATTATAACTTAATGCAAAACATTTAACTATTTTCCATAGTTTATCATTAATAATTTAATATATTAAGTTCACTTTTATAGTGCGGTGCTTAAAGAAAAATGTCGTGAAAGTAGTAAAGTAATTTTAACATTTATGACGCGTTTAAGATTTATTTAACAGAAGTTTCGAATTATTTCATTTAATTTTTAATTATATGGTAATTATAAATTAATGAAAGTTAATTGTAAAAAGAATTTTTCAGTTATTTTTTGACTCGGTGCGTAGCGAAAATTTTCAATTCATTTAATTATTATTAAGAACTGCGCATTTAATTTCTTTCTTTCTTTTTTTTTTTTTTAATTGGACCAAATTAAAGTGACATATTTTTGTTTATTTTGTTTTATTTTTAAATAAATAATTATGAAAAACAAATATTGATAGCTAAACGTAGAAAATACGCGTAAATTAATTTTCAACATTACTCTATTTAGTTCGTGTTGACTTATAAAATAATAATAAATTTACAAAAACTAATTTAAAAACATTTTTGTTTTTATAATAATAATATTATAATTATTTTTTTTATTTGATTACAATTATAATAATATTTCGTTTTTGTGTTATTTCATTAAATTATGAGTTGAAGAACATAACACATTTTTATTAATTATTAAAACCAATTTAACATTTAAAATGAGATAAAGAATACAAAAATTTAAAACTTTAAAAATGCATTTTAATAAAAACTTTAAAATGCACGACAGACGTTTCGGCTAGAACACTAGCCCTCCTCAGTGTCAAACATACAAGCACAACCTTTATAAAAATTCATAACACATCATAACAAGATTAAATATTCAGGAGGAATAGCTTTAGCCTCGTTCAAGGCAGAATGTTGCATTTTAGTAAAAGCACCCTCTAGAAAAATACGGGATTCATATATATTTACATTAGAAGCTAAAATTTAAAAGTTTTCAAAATCACGAATATGATCATTAAGAAGGATCATAAACGCTCATGTAGATTAAAGGAACATAAACGCTCATATAAAACAGGAGATTTAAGATCGAAACTCGTAATCCATTTTCTCAATAGTTATCATATTCCTGATTTTGAAAACTTTTAAGAGGGCGCTTTTACTAAAATGCAACATTTTGCCTTGAACGAGGCTAAAGCTATTCCCCTTGAATATATAATCTTGTTATGATGTGTTATGAATATTTTGTACATGTTGTGCTTATATGTTTGACACTGAGAAGGGCTAATGTTCTAGCCGAAACGTGTGTCGTGTATTTTAATGTTTTTAATTAAAATGTATTTTTAAAGTTTTAAATTTTTGTATTCTTTATCTCATTTTAAATGTTACATTGGTTTTAATATGTTAATGAGACGTATAAATTATGTTTAATTTTATTAAATTAATTTATTAATTATATATATTTATTAATGTTATAAAAAAGATTTATATACTTTACATACATAAATTTTACAGCATAGCATAGTACCAAAAATAATATTATTCTTTAATTATTGAAATAAAGAGTAATCATTAAGTTTTTATCATCTTACATATCATTACTTGAATATTTTTTAGATGATTTTGGTTATTAAGAAATAAAATGCTTTTAATACAACATTTTTTCCCCTATATTAAGTACTGTAGTAACAAATTTTAGAAGATGAGTCATTCGAATGAACGGTTTATTTTATTTTATTTTATTTTATTTTATTTTATTTATTATTATTATTATTTGTTTATTTATTTATTTAGAAATTTTTCATTCATAAACCTTGTTATAAGTAACTTGTTGAAGTATATTTCCAATCTAAATAATTTAATATTTTAGAAATAATGACTATATATTTCTCACAATATAGAGCCTTTTTCTTTTATGTAATTATTAGAAGAATTTCTAACATTTATATTTTAAAATATTAATATTTTTAAGAAAATTATTTAAAGAATTTTTAAGGTATAATACCTCGAGGTTCCAAATTGTTTACTCCTCGTAACAAAAGTTGACTATAATATCCAATATAAGTACATTAAAAATATAAATAAATAAAATTCACTAACTATTACTGGTTTCTGAAACTAGTTCTTTTTTTTTTCTTCGTTTACTTAGTTGTAAATGTTAATAAAGATAAACTATAAATAACCATTAAGAAATCTCTCTCTCTCTCTCTCTCTATATATATATATATATATATTGTTTTTTGAATACAATATTCATACATCAGAATTTTCACTAATTTAAAATATTTAAAACGCTTTCATAGAAATCCTTCCCATTAATATTATAAGCTGTTTGATATTCAGAATAGTGATCCTGGGTTTGGGCACAATAATATCTTTTCTTTTCTTATTTTATTTATTTATTTATTTTATTTTTTATTTTTATTTTTTATTTTTTGAGCAAAGCTTTTAATTTTCGAACATCCTGTTAACTTTGAAAGATTACTTTACTCCAAATGATATTAATCGATCAGAAAACTAACTGTGTGTAACATTTTCTCAACAGTAAAATCCATTCAAGAACATTTTCAAAAGCTGAAGAAAAGAAATTAAAATGCTCTCAAATAGATTACTATAACCTCTCATTTTGTCTAAAGCTTCATCGTCGACATCATTAACTAATTTATATTTTCGGCTAATAACTCGTTGTCTCATTGTTTTTCGGTGCAAATCACTCTTTACATTTTAAGACAAAGCTTATAATCCTTGCATATTGTGCTGAATCGGGAAAATTCTTCTGATTTCCATAGTTACGTCACGTAACCAGTTGAAATCGACCCAACCATTTGAAATCGTTAACCTTCCAAGTTACCTGAGTGGTGGTTTCTATTGCCATTCAATTAATTTTATTTCAACTTACCCTATTTACAAACATAGTCTTAAAAAAATCAATTAAGTGTACTGAAAGTTTTATTTAATTGCTTGTTTTTCTCCCCCATGAAGGCGAACGAAAATTTATTTACTTTTGTTTGTCATCAAATGAAAATTGCTGGTAAAGATTCCTGAATTTCATTTGAGTAATCATGAACACGACTGAAAAAAATAAAAACATTTTAACAATAATCTTACAACTGTTTAATTAGTTTGTAAATGAACGAAGGGGTAGTTAATTAGTTAAAAATATATATTCTTTTAAATCATCGACATGTATTCTTTACTTGATAATGAATTAAGATTTTACTTTTGCTTGACATAGCAGAATAATATTAGCTTTTTAACTCGAGAAAGTATTGTTAATTAAAACTCTTTTTTACATGTTGTATTTACTTTACATGCATATCCGTTTCATCGAATAAGTGTAATTGATTTTCTTTGCTAGGAGAATTTTATAATTTCTCAGGTAGAATGTAGTATTGAAAAATGTTTTGATTAAATCTCGAGTTATCGAATATGATTTGTTTTTACAGCTTGATTTATTATTTCACGCACATTTATTTATTTATTTTATTTTATTTTATTTCTCTCTTATGAAGCATTATTTTTTCAAATTCATACTTTATTTGAATTATTCAAATTATTTTTAAAAACATCTACTTAAAGAATCTAAATTTATAGATAATGATATATTTTTTTCAGTCACTGTTACTTGAATTTCAACTATTCGTAATTATATTTGAAGTGTATTATTTCTATCTTTTGAGAGGCGTTTCATTTTTTTTCTTTGTTTTATTTATTTCAGATGCATTTATCAATTTCTAATTTAGTAGCAGTTATATTATCATGTTTTTAATTTATGTTATGTAACTGATAACTTATTTAGTATTTTAAAGTAAAAATTAACGGTACTTTTCAGCACTTCCATATTTAAAATTGCTTAAATATTTTAATATCTTTCATTGCACAGGTATCATGTAGAATAATATTTCATTATGACTAAAACATCAACAGTTCGTAGAAGGAATTCGATTTGTCTGTTTTAATAAATGAAACTTTTTCCTGTAATGAACTGTATACTCCAATTTTATTTTGGGTGCACCTTGTGACTTTAACCCTTTCAGGGGCAAGGAAATTTCTCTCATTTTAAATAAACTACCACCAGGATTTACGATCAAGCTTAAAACAAAAGAAATAAATGAATTTCTTCCTCCTCTGTATTATTAAAGTAAAACTTTGTAAAAAAAAAATTCTGGGATGAATTTTTACTGTTGGAAATTAAAAGGTTAAACGAAAATTTCCAGGTTTTATTACAATCTTAATTTATCTTATTTATCTGATAACTCATTTAATATTTTGAAGCAAAATATATCGACATTTTTCAACTTATTGCTTAGGTGTTTTAATCTTCTCAACTGCAGAAATATAAGGTTACTAAAATATCAGTAATTGGTTACTTGAAGTCGGTTTGCCAATTTTTAAGAGTGAGATTCCTTTTTACGCGTGCAATTCTTAAACTTAGTCTTATCTTTTGTTTACCTGGGGGCCCGGAATGAATATTTTCTCCGTCATTGCTGTGAGTTTTAAATTCATTTCGATTTGTAATTCCTCTCGTTTTTTATTCATTTCAGTTCAGATGCATTGCCAGTTGCTGGTTGTACATGTCTTATCATAATTCGTAAATATTGAAACATAGTGTGTTCCCAGACTTTTATTTGTTAGAAACATTGCTGCCAAGTTTTTTAATTTATTCTGGAATACTGTTAGCCCCGCCTTTTTTCACACCGTAACCTTTGTAGAAAAATTTTCTTCAATATATAATTACGATTACATATGAAGAAAATTACTCTAAAAAGATTACGGTGTGAAAAAGGGGCGGAACTAACAATATTCCAGAATAAATTAAAAAACTTGGCAGCTATGTAGAAATTAAGAACTTCGTATTTTTTGTATTCCTGATTACATGAAACGGTATCTTGCTTTATCGTTGTTGTGAGTTTTAATTTCATTCATTCTTTATTAATTTCAGATGTCTTCGTCAGCTGCTAATTTAGTATATATTATCACAATTTTAGTTTATCGTACAGAACTGATAACTTTTGAGGAAAAAAATAAAGAAAGAAGTTCTTGTGTTTCAATATTTAAAATTACTTAAGTATTTTAAGCTCTTTAATAGCTTATTTGTCACGGTGAATATTATTCCACCGTAGAGGAGAAAGTCGCAATTTCAAATTTAATTTGTCAATTGTATAATAAATGAAATACTTTTTCTCAGATGGTTCATTCATTTTGGTCTTGAGTATTCATTATTTTTGTTCACCTCACGACTTGGGAGAAATTTTTCCTTTATCACTATAGCAACGGCACGCAGTAATTCTTGTTCTAATTTCGTCTTTTATATGGAGCTGACAGCCTTAGAGGCCATTCTATTACCGGTGTCTGTTACAAAACAGTTTTGTCCATTACTCGTCCTAAGATTTCGTGATTGGGTGAGTAAATGTAATTATTCTGCTTGTCGTGGTAATGGTTATTTAGAAGTGATTTTTTTATCTCTGTTATTTAAAAAAAATAAAACGAGCTTTGCCTTGGAGCATTTATTGTATTGAATAACGACTATGGAGGGGGGGGGGAGTGCAGAATATTTATATTGTATTCTGTTGAATGGAAGTTCGATTAATTTGTTAGATGAAATAACGCGTTATTTTATATATTATACAAATCCTTAAAAAAAAGAGAGAGAGAGAGAGAAAAGAAAAGAAAGAAAGAAAGAAATTACAAAAATTTTTAAATACAAAACTAAAATAATTTAACACCAATGAATACAAAAATAAACTGATTTAACACTAATGCTCTACTTCCAATTTTTTATCGTAACAATATTTAATACTAGATATTTTATAATTTTCCGTGAAAGAGAAATCGAATTTGTTATAGAGTTAGTATTTATTTTAATTACATTAAAATGTCATAGAAATATGTGCAATGTAAAATTATCAATTTAATGTACTTTATAAATGTTTTTTGCAGGGATGGAACACGGGCGCAGAATTCATACCGGAATCTGTTTAAGAAATTTCTCTATCTATAATTTCATTGATTTAAGAAATAGAAAATTTTCTTACATTGATAGTGGTATGAATTCTGCGCCCGTGTTCCATCACTGTTTTTGTCGATAACAGATTTTCTTAGTCGGTTACTTTCAAGAAAAGTGTAACATGTTAATTAAAGATAACGTAAGCTGATAAGTATCATGAAAATAAATTAATCCCTTAGGTACATGCAATAATAAACATTCTTAGCTATTAAGAACTTCAATTTAATATTTCAAGTTGCTTACCAAATATTGATAACATTTTTAATGAACCCTTTTGATGAAACTATTTTTCCAGGATGTACAAACTTTTAAAGAAGTTTTAAATTATTCTAGAAACTATTTTCGTAAAAACTTCTGCTGTAAGCGAGGTTAAAGCTAATTAATCAGTATATACGTATAACTATATTGGTTATTACTTTAGCATTTTCATGAAAGATGCGCGTTAATTGGTTGGTAATAAAACAACTTCAGGTACACAAAGTTAACCAGTCTATGTTCACCGTTTGCTGTTATTGCAGCGACTTAGATCGCAACTGTAAAATTCTCGTTATTAGATACAGGTTTATTAGACTATGTTGTATCTTATTTTTATAAAGGGAGAAAGAAATGAAATCGAAGAACGAGAATGAAGGAGCAAATAAATGTATATATTAATAAAGTGTAACCAATACCGATCGGTGTTGGTTAAATAGCACCTATTAGCACACTTCTCCACAGAACATTCTGAGGAGGTCCATAGGATTTCCCTTTTATCCACAGGACATCCTGGGGATGGTTTTCGGAGAAGATGTGCTGCTGGGGGATACTGATTAGATAGTTTTAACTTTTTTAACAGTTTTTTTTTTTTTTTTTTTTTTTACTTATTAATTTTTAATAACGAAAGAGTATGAGTTGAATGTATTTTCTAGAATAATTAATTTAAAATCACTATAAAATGTCGATATATTCAAACAGGTTTCTTCTTTAGAAAATACAGTGATAAGAAACGCTTTTATTTTTAATGTTATTAATATTTGAAGTGGAACTTGAAATCTGAAAATCTGCAAATGAAAACTGCAACAGCGACTGAAACTTTGAATGGTTATTAAAGATTAACTACGATATGGAATAATTAATTTCGATGAGTTCTATAAGTGTACTTCATATTTGGCATCATATAAAACTCTTTTTCTATAATAACTTTTCTTTGCAAGAAGGATTAAAAAATTATCCCTTTGAGAATGTCAATTTATAATGTTAAATATCTTAATTCGGAAGTTTCTTTCCTGGCATTAAATCTTTGAATGACACATCTTTTTGAAGACACTAGCAATATTAACTCAACAGAAAAATGAAAAGGATTTAAATAAGTAAAGAATTCTAACATTCTTTCAAACGATTTTTCCCCAACTTGCAACAAGTTACTCTCTGTGATCCTCCTTCAGGCGATTATTGGTACTCTAAATGATTGATAGACTCTTGCAGACTCAACCCCGCTCTCCTTCTTCATCGATTCTAGGATGGAGTCGACTGAATGCCTCTGACCCTCCTCCCAAAAAAACCGTTTTCCTCAGAGATGCTTTCCCTTGAATTTTCGTATCCAGGCACGGCACTTAAATGCTGAAAGAAAATTACCTTACTCTCTTTGTGTGCCCATAACACCGTGGCGTAGTGAGTATGTTGCTATAGTAACAAGGACGTAAAACCTCCAATCTGTGTTTTGGATGAATCTCAGATAATATATCCTGTTCTTCTCCAATATTGCTTATCGACAGCATGTTATTCGTTTGCGTACATGCCCCAAAGTATCGTCATAAGAATTCAAATAATTTAAAAATTATTTCAGAGTTTTTACATTTGCTTATCAGATAGATGCCTGAAAAATAATTTTAAATATTCGTATTATTGAAATTAAATTGTGAGTTGTAATTAAAACAAAGTATATATTTAAAAAGAAAATATCATTTATATCTAAATATTTTTTTTTAAACTTTCGAACTGCTCGTAGTGCAAGTATGTCTTCATTTCTGAAAGGAACTTAATTCAGTTGCAAGTTTCGTCGATTAAATCGTCTCATATTTTAACTTCATAGCATTTAATAGTTTATTTTAATTACAGGATGTTTATAAATGTAAATTTTTAAAATATATCGGAAGTTACGATTGTTAATATGTCATTCATATTCGATAATATCAATTATTACTTTCCTGTGTTATTTTAGATCATAACAATATCATTTAGTTATTTTCTAGGTCTAAAAATATCATAAATTTCTCATTTTATTTTTATCACTTTTATTATTATTGTTGTTCTTATTATAAAGTAAGAAAAAAGAAAAGAAAGAAAGAAAATAATAAATGAATGATATTTTAGACATAGAAAGTGGCTAAATGATATTGTCTTGATCTAAAATATCATAGGAAAGTCATAATTAATATTATCGATTATGAATGACATACTATCAATTGTAACTACAAATACATTTTAAAATTCACATTTGAAACGGTATCCTATAATTAAAACAAACTATTAAATATTGTATATAATTAAAGTTAAAATATGAGACGATTTAATCGACAAAAATTGCAACGGAATTAAGTTGCTTTCAAAAATTGAGATATTAAATCTTGCAACACACGAGCAGTTTGAAATTTATTCTGAATATTTAGTTATAAAGAACTTCTTTTTAAATGCAAACTTTGTTTTAGTTGCTACTCATAAGTTGATCTCAGTAATAAGAATAAAAATAATTACAAGATAAAAAGAACTTTTTATATACCATGTTTTTAAATTTTCTGTTGAATCATATAAACGCTACCGAAGGCAGCGGGAACCCGGGGCAATTGGATAAAAGTATTAAAAAAATTCATTGCTATCGTGTTTTGAGCTATTATAAAAGTTTCAAATGGCTATCTAGCCGGAAAGTTAGTGAAAAATCGATTGCAAGCTTTGTACTGGTAACGCTGCCGAAGGTAGCAGGTACCCGAAGCAGTTGGTTAAAAATATTTAAAAAATGCATTTTCACCGTGTTCTGAACTATTCTCAAAGTTTCAAATGTCTAGCTAGTCGGGAAGTTAGTTAAATAAATTTTCTGTCGAATCATATAAATGCTGCCGAAGGCAGTAGGGACCTGAAACAGTTGACTAAAAGTATTAAAAAATATATTGTCACCGTGTTTTGAGCTATCCTGAAAGTTTCAAATATCTAGCTAGTCGGGAAGTTAGTTAAAAATCGATTGAAGATTTGTACTTGACAAACAAACAAGAATCGAATTAATAAAAACATGGTAATAAGCAATTATAGATAAAATGTATGCTATTTAAAATTACTTTTCAGGCATATGAAAATAAACGTATAAAGAAGGTTTAATTACAGAAATTTTCAATCAATTTATCTGTAAAGAAACTCATTAATGTAATTGTTATTATTTAAAATAGAAGAAAATTAAATATTAAAAGTGTAATTTTTCATGTAAGAGAGGATTTTTTTTCCACTCTTCATTTACTAGCACTCCAAGCATTATTATTTTGTGCCTAAATTTATTATTTTTAAGTGCATTATATGTTTTATATTAGGCTTTTTGGTTAGTTATTTTTTCATTTAGAATTATTGTTTCCTTTGTCGTCGATATCGAATACATTTTGTTAAGTAATTTAATATCTAAAAATTTAATTTAACGAAAATCCGAAATGGTAAACGATTTAATGTGTAACAAAAATGAATGTTGTTGTAATTTTTTATTATAATGTATGAAACTAAGAGTATAGTTTCAAAATTTTCTTGAATCATAAAATTTACAATGATTAAACGAAATTCAAACAGTATTTATTTTCGGTTAATAATATTTTTTTAATTTTCTTATATGAATATTTTCGATTGGGAACATACTTCAATTTCTTTTCAGCAGAAGAATTGAGCATTGGGATAATTTGTATTCGTTTAATTAGATTTGAATTCTAGTAGATATTCAGTTTTAAACGAACGGTAAAAATATTATTCATTGATATAGGGGAGGGGGGGGACCAATTTTTAAAAACATACATATTGCATTAAAATAAACTAGTCAAATATTTAACAAAGTTCGACTCAAGTTTTTTTTTTTTTTCCTCTCAAATTTAAGAATAAAGAAAGAATTCAAAGGACTATACAGTAACCGCCGCTTAATAAAACCACTGGTTAATAAAATCAGTCGCTTAATCTGATCAAATCGCCAGGACCGGAATCAAATCAATACAAACTACTTTTAAAGCCGCCGCTTAATAAAAGCAGCATCGCCGGTTAATAAACTCAAAAATATCTTCTCAGCAGCCAAAAATATCATTTATGCACACTAAAAAAAAATTTATTTACATTGTGATTTTTTTTTTTTTTTTTTTTAGAAAAATAAATTAAAGCACAATAAACCCTCCGTTATCGCTCATTGTTCGAGATTTTATACTTGCAGCACAGTTACAAATTAAACACGCCCCGCAACTTATCTCCGTAACAATTTCAAGGAACGTATTTTTCAAAGCGCAGTAATAAAATACAAATTTGATTTGAAATGAATTTTTTTTTTCCTAATTATTAGAAGGCAATTTCTAGTTCTTATTTTGAAATTACTATAATTCGTGAGGTTTAAACGGAAAGATTTTAAATTTATAAGAACAGCTTGAACTTTGGGTAAAGTAATGATGTTTTCCCTCTAACGAAAGTGCACTGGAACTTACAATGCGTTTAATTTACTTATATCGAAGAAACAGTTAATTATCTACCAAAAATAATTAATATTGTTTACTAATTATATTATTCGTTACCTTTTGAAGTTTCTTTAGAAATTCAGGGAAGTAATACATTTTCCTTAAGGGCAGGAATGTTCGCCGGATATAAAAATTAGCCGCTTAATGAAATCACTTTGGCTGAGAACGAATGTGATTTTAATAAGCGGCGGGAACTATATATATATCAGGGCTCGAAATTAACAGTGGTCCGTTGGTCAAAAACCACAAAAATATTAAACGGACCAGCAAAATATAAATTCTAGTGGTCCATCGACCAGTGAAGCTTTTCATTTTTTTTTACTTTTCTCTAAAATTGCCCTTAAATCTGTCACAGAATAGTAAGTAATAACAATAATAAGTGTACTTTTTTATAATTTTTAATATCACCTATTCCCTGTAATTTATCATTTAATTTCACTTTCATAACTTAACCTTTTTTTACTTTTAATTCTTAATAGTAAATACGTGACATTAAGCACATTTATTAAAGCATAAACTTTTGATTTATATAAGACTTCATTTTTATTTTTTAATTAATTTACAAAAAATTATCATATTTGCCTTGTATGTTTATAAACAAAGTAAGTCTTAGCAAAACAAACAGTTTATAAATTTTTAAATATGTTTAAAAATGTAATAGAATGGAAGAGAATGTACCAGTCAAAGTATGTACAGGCTAGTGAAATATGAAAATTACTAGTCCTGTGGACCAGTTATTTCTTAATTTCTACCCCTGTAATATATGAAATACTTTTCTTAGTGTTCTATATTCAAAGCTATATAGAGACGAACTAGTTACATATTATTGAAAAATTAATACCTAACTTTCAAACAATGTAACTGGTGTTTAGTTGATAAAATTTTTAATACTTTGATTTCTTTCTTTCTTTTCTTTTCTTATTTCTTCGTAAATTGATCGAACAGATCTATGTACTTTTCCTTTTTTCTTTCTTTTTCTTTTTCGTTCTACTTCTTTTTTTAATGCTCTGAGAAAGGGAAAGAGAGAAACTTTTCTTAACTAGCATTTTCCGGCCACTTTAAGGCCTAAAGTATATAATACAGTTAGTTTCCTTTAGTTCATTTCTTGTACACGAACAGTTCTGGGCTGAATCAGTTGCTAAGGGCAACTGCATCATAAGGATGTATACACTCCACCCCCTTTTTCTTATAAAATCATCTCATTTCACAGGCGGGATCTATTTAATCTTAGCGTCTGGTGTGAAATAGAATTTATCTTCCAGGTTTCTTTACCACGTAAGAGTTTTTCTCCCCAGATTGTGTCATAGATATTTTTCTTTTCCGTGTAAGGGGAAGGGATTAGTGATGGAATTATCAATATATAGCTCGGTTTATAAAAGATATAAACGAGTATTTATCTGAGACTGCTTTTAATAAACGAGTTTAATATCTTATTTATATACACGGTATGAATAAGATATTAATATGGATTTATTAACCTTGAAGAAAATCTATATAACTGCGATTTGACAAATATGTGACGTTAAGATGTAAAACATCTTCGATGAAAAAGGGGAAATTTTCATTTTCTAAACTTGCTTGGGACATGAGTTTGTTTGGATGTTATATAACATGTATAATCTATGAGGAATAAAAACAATTAAAAACTGCTGGTGCTTCACTAATTTAAAAAGTAATGGATTTTTATTATTATTTTTTTTTTTACTAAAATCCTGTAAACATTAATATCATCCTTTAAAATATTAGTTTTTTTTTTTTTTTAATTCAATATAGATTTTACATATTTATAATAATTGTAATAATTATTTATTTTATGCATGAGGGGATACTAATTAATAGTATTTATAAGTAAGCGTCATAAATGGGAGAAAGGTCGCAAAAATAGTTTTGTTTCGAAATAATAGCAGGACCCTTTGTCAGGCAACCAAATAGACACGAGTACGTGTGTTGAAGCTTTTTTTGCCTTGTGCGTGCCTATTTTGTTGCCTGAAGAAAGGTCATGCTATTATTTCGCCCCGAAACAATTGTTGGCAGTTTTATGCAATTTATAGTATTTACTTACACAGTTATTATTATTATTATTATTATTTTCAACACCTGTCCTCCGGACATTTTTTAACTAATACCAATTAATCATTATTTGGTAACGTAATCAACGAACGGTACGTTATTCAATTAACTTTTTATCATCACAAATAGCAACAGTATATTTGACACACTTAAAATAATGATTGTAAATTAAAATAATAAAATAAGAAAGTAATAAGATTTTACAATTAAACCTTTTTATTTTTAATCTATCAGACATAAAATCTGATTCCGTTCTTATATATATATATATATATATATATATATATATATATATATATATATATATATATATATATATATATATATATATATATATATATATATATATGGGGGCGATTTTTTTCCCCTTATGCACCGATGACAGTACATTAAATGCTACCGAAACAGCTGTCTCTTGTTATTTCCTTTTCCTTATTTCCTTTGGCGTTCAAGACGTTGATTATATTTCCTGTGTCTATTTATCTAGCTCCAAGTCTCCTTTTAATATTGCATATTTAGATTTAAAAGGAAAAGAAAAATAGTTGAAAATAGATTTTGCTTTGCTTCGAAAGTTTCAAACTAAACAATAGAGTTTCTGCAGAACTTTCTTTAAGGACTAGCTCACTGCAGATTCCCCTTAACAATAATACGAGCGACATTTTGTCAATTTCTTTTCCTCCTGGGATTCTTCATGGTGCAATACAAATCCAAGCCTTAATACTGTTCCTGAAACAAACAAGTTTCTAGGTCCCTTTGGGACTCCGAAAGTACTGGAAAAAGAGAAAGAGGGAGAAAGAAATCGCTTTCCATTTAGATCAAAGGTTTCTTTCTTTCCCGGATGAATCTAATAAAATGAGGCATAAACGACGTATAGGTAGCTAAGAATATAAACTTTTTCCTCCAACAGAAAGAAGATTTAATAAAGAAATTAAGCCAAATATATTGAAATCACATAAATATGTAAATGAAAATTCGCTTTAAGAAACATATATCTAATGAGAGCATGCTTGTACTTATTGTATTTATTAGTAATTTACTTTATTGCATTTATTAGGTTTTTTTTTTTTTTTCCTTAATTCTTTGTTATAAATGTTTTCACTCTTTGAATTAGTAATATCCACAATGATTCTTTTACTTTTGAAGAAAGTAAACCATTCGAAATAGTGTAAATACGAAAGGGAAAAAAAAATAATAAATATATATATATATTCAGTTAGCCCTAAACTCTTAAGTATTGTGTTCAATTTAATGAGAGAATGCGGGTTACCAGATATGTTAGATTTCGTCATAAATAGTTTGTGTCATTTTAATTCCATAAAAATCATTCAACTACATATAATGCTCGGAATAGAGCCCTGCATCAGGTCGGGTACCCGCGGGTTACCCACTTTGCGTGTCGAGTTATCATTAATTTTTTACCCGCGGGTCTACCCACAACACATTTTTCTTCGAAGAATTTTTTATTTTGCTCTTTTATGAATATAACCTTTTGAATGCAAATATAGGATAACATTCGCTTCCTTCATAACGGTTTAAAAAAACATGACTCATAACAAAAATTTAATTCGTTAAGAAGAAATGCATAAATACTAATACTTGACGTTTAAAACGTTGTATGAGAAAATTATTGCCCTTCCAACGCATATTTGTTTATAATTAGACTAGTTGTTTTTAATATAATTTTAGCTATACAGTTGTTTTAACATAATTATATACTTGTAATAATTGTGTAATAATTAATTCTCTGAAAGATATGTTCAATAATATAACTGTATTTCGGGAAATAGAATTTTAATTCAGTTTCTTATATAATATAATTTAAATAATACTTTTTAGCGGATCGGGGGTCGAAAATTTTCTTGCGTGTCGGGTGCAGGTCAAGTTTAACCGACACGCTCAGGACTCTAGCTCAGAGATGAAATGAATTGAAAGACCTAATTCTTTCAGATAAAATAGACCAAATGAAAACGTTTGTTCCTTTTGCATCAAATTAAATTAAACAATTATAACTAATAATAATAATAAAAAAAAAAAAAAAAAAAAAAAAAAAACGCTTTTCTTATGCAAATTTAAATTTTATTTAAGACAGTATTATAACTGGGTCTTCCCTCAAAGAAATTAGTCCGAGGGAATTTGCTAAGAACACAGGTTTATTAATAGCCTTTGAGAAGTTAAGAAAAGGAAATCTTACCTATAATGAAGTAAGGATACAAATTCATATATAATTAAGGAAAATATAAATGTTAGTTTAAAAAAATATCATAGATACATTTATATATTTTTATTTATTATGAAAACTTTTTTTTTTTTTTTTTTTTTTTAAGGAGCAAACTATGCATAGGATTTTTCGTCTTATTGTGAAAGAGAAAGCTTTTTCTTTCTTTCTTTTTTTTTTTCTTAATGATTAGTGATTGCCGTAAAAATTATGAAAAATTATGCATTTTGCGTCGACTAATGTATTTTTTTCCTGTCCTTGTATACTAATAGTAAATTGATAGTGATTGCTATGCAACCTGTTGCAGATGTCTTTAGTATTCAATTTTCATGAAAATTTACTTATGTAAATTATGTTAATCTCTTGAAATAGTGTTACGCAGTTTTTAGGATGCTTCTAATGTCATATAATTCAAATTTTAATAAGTTTTATTATTATTATTATTATTATTATTATTATTTCAATAATGTGCTGTTATTTTAATAAATGTAAAATTGCATTTTTTGCTCATTTATTTCAGTAAAATCTATATTATTTTAAAACTTAAATATTTATTTAAAAATATTTTAATTTTTTAGCCCATTTCCTGCTTAAAAAATTTGCAATTTTCGGAGACGAAAAATGTTTTATATGTGTTAATTTAAAATATTTCAATTTCTTTATTTGCGTAATCGAAAAAAAAATAAATAGTCAATATCGCTGTAGTATTTACGTAGTTTTAGTTCAACGAAAATTAGATTTAAAATGTTAAAAGATTTTTTATTTTATTCTATTTATTTATTTTTGTTAGATTTTGATAATTTGTGATGGCAGAAGGAATATTAGTTTAATTTTTCAGTACCACTAAAAATTATACAAAAGATTCTCAGGGATTTCGGTAACGAATGTATTCAAAATTTTTTCATGGATTGTTTCTTATATGTTAATATTTGTACAGATATTTTGAGTTAAAATATTAATATTTTTCATAAAATAAAAATACATGATATTTTGTATAAAAATATTATATATGATATTAAAATATTATTAATAATAATAATTTAAATTAAAAAAGTTTTTAGTAAAAAACTAATAATGATTTTAAAACTATACGAATGAAAATTTCAAAATGAATTTAATTTAATTGAAGTATTTTTTAAAGATTAAATTTATGAACATATTATGTCGGTTTATATATGAAATTATATGTGAGTACTGAAAGGCAGATTTAATCAGATTTTGAAAAGAATGGATGTTGATATTTAAAATGAACATTTTTATTTATTTATTTATTTATTTTCTTTTCAGATTAACAGTTTATATTTTTAAGCTTTGAGTTATGGTGTGTGAAAAACAAAAACATAATTTGTAAAAAATAAATTCCCTAAAAATGAGGAAAATATTTAACATGAAATAAAATATGCGATATATCTCACTCATTATTTATGTCTTGTTATATTATTATTATTTTGAACGAGTATTTTTGAGAAAACCACCATTAGTAATGCATTTTTTCTTTTTCTTTTCTTTAACTAATTAACAAAACTTTTAATTATTTATATTGCCAGTTTAGATAAACTAAGGTATTAAAAACAAGCAATTTTCTATAAAATATTTTCTAAATTTTGCACAAATACAGCTTTTTAAATATTATAATAAATAAATAAATAATGATACATTATATCTGTACTGATAAGTATAAAGGATTTAAGTCCAAAAATGTCGAATTTGAATTAAAGACATAGTCAGACCCAGAAAAAAAATTCTCTATCGATTGGTATAAAGGATTTAAATCCATGTGATTTAGTCTTTGATAAAATCCATTGGTAAAAAAAGATTCAAGTCAGAAATTTAGCATTAATCTTTGGTATAAAATATTTAATTCAATTTTTTCCCTTTATTAAATGAAGGTTGACAATCACTGAATGGTACAAAGGGTATAAATCAACATAATCCCTTTTTCCTAATCGATTCTTCTGATTAGTTTTTAGTTAGTTTAACTTTACTTTTCGTCTCCTGAAAAATCAAGAATATGGACTTAAATCCTTTATACTTATCAGTACAGATATAATTGCAGAAAATAAATAAATAAATCAGCGTACAGCATTAGTTTACCTATTAGTTATATATATATATATATATATTTAATTATTGTCTAAAGCTTTCAAGTTATTATAATATCAATAAGTTTAAATGAGAGCTGCAAGACTAAGCAGTTCTTCAATATCCCCTATCAAAACGCCCGAAAGTTATTTATGATCTGACATTTAGGTTACTCTTATTCTTCTCTTATCCATCGGGCTAAGAGACGTCTCTCCTACCCGGGCGTATTCGTGCCCCAAATCTTGATAGAAGAAAATTCCCAGCTTATGAATGAATGCACCCTTCTTGCTCGTGCCAAAAGATTACGAGAGATTTTAAAGTATCCAATTACGAAAGAGCTGAAAGGGTAACCGATAGGCGTGCAAGAAGAGGTTAAAATCTGAAGTTTGGGAAAAAAATTTCGAATAAAAGTTTATAGATGCATAAAATATCACGTTTTGAAGATGATTGTAACTAAAGAAATATTATTTCAAATAATAATGCAAATATATATTTTATTTGATTCACTGATGATGGATAATCTTAGAATGTGTTATTCGTGCAAATGTCAAATAAAATTTCACTGAAAATGCTTATAATCTTGAAGAATTTTTTATATATATATATATGTGCACAATAGGATGGATCTAATATTCAATTTAAAAAATATCGTTATAGATACAACATTTTAAAAATATTTCTTTAAATTTTTATGTATTTCTTTTTATATTGTGAAATCATTAGATGACATTTCAACTAATATTATGACTGGGATTCGGAAAAATTGTAGACAATAGAGTGAAAGGATAGGCTTATAGCTTCTAATTCTACACTTTTTCTCAATGCATAAAAGTAATTTAAATCACTTTTGTACCCAAAAAACGACTGCATTGCAATATTTCTTTTATATATATATATATATATATATATATATATATATAAATAAACCAGTTATATGTATTTTTGCTTTATAAGTTTACACTTTTTTTTCAGTTTAGAAAACGTATTTCCGAGAAAAACCGTATTATTTGTACTTTGCTCATCAATATATGAAAGGATATCTCAATTTTTTTCATTTACTAATAAAACAGAGCCGGCCAACCCGCAGCTCGCGTCCCGCATGTGGCCCGCCGTGTAAGAATCTGCGGCCCACGTCAAAATTCAGGAAATTTCTAACTTGACACCTTTAGTTAAAATATCTAATATTAATAAATTGTTTCTGACTTTTTTACTGAAAATACCAATTACGATAGCAAAACAAACAAATATCGCGCTCATTGGTGTTAATAAAATATTGTCAGATCATTAACGGATTCTTACTATGATACTTATGAACGTATAAACGTAAGTTTTTGATCGTTTTATAGTTATTGCATGAATAAAAATATATTTAATACACCTATTTTCTGTTTTAAATCGTCGCGATTCCACCGAAAAAAGAATTATTTTATGTATGTATATGGTTCATGCATTTATACCAGGCCCGCTTGTGTAAAATAGATTTCCAGTGGGGTCCGCCCAGAGTTTTGGGTTGTACAGGCCTGCTATAAAATATAATCAAGAGAGAAATTCAATTTTTCTTTGTTATTCTTAAGACCTCTATATAGCCACCATCCAGGGTTATCTTTCAAAGCCTGTTATTGTAGAATAGTGAGAATGTGGGTTGCTTTATTCCATGGCTTCCTGAACCCAAGCGAACCCTTCAACACTACATTATAGTGAATTAATATGCAGAGTATCCACATGTTTCCGAATTATAATTAAAATTTTACAATACCGCTACGTGTTCTATTATTATCTACGCAACAAAATCTCTAGTTAATCCAACAATTAAATCCTAATTTAGTAATGATGACGTAAATATAAATCTTTTTCAAACAACAGATTCATGTCGACTCCAAGTTCATCTTTCATTTATCAAAACTTATTTGACTCTGGTTTATTTTTAACCTAAAATTAGAGTAATATGAAAAAGAAAGAAAAAAAAAGTGAAAAGGATTATTTGTCTCGTCATTTAATGCAATACAAATAAAATATTGTACTTATATTTTTCCCCCTCCCATGCGAAGACATGTTTATCGTAATATCCTTAAAAAATAATTGATATACATCTTTGAAAGATTTACAATAATGATTCTAACTCATTAAATTCTAAAACTAATAAATTCGGTGAATTTTATAAAAATAAATTATCAATGTCAAAATATTTTATTTATGTCGTATTACCTTCTAGGTTCTTATTTTTTCATGTAATACAAAAAATGCAGTGCGATTTTCCCTTCTTATTTACCTCTAGATGCTAGATAAATCAATGTTCGACTGCAGAGCCAAGAAGCTTTTCTACTTTTATCTCCGATAACCATTATTAATATGAGTTCAGAAGAAATATTCCGCTCTATTTAATTTCAAATTGCAGAGTTCTACATAAATAAGACAAAAATAGAAACACGGGTGATCTTTAATATTTTACTTCAGAAATGTAACATTCAGAAATAATATATCAAAAAAGAAATAAATAAAAACGCACAGAAATAAATTAGCATTGTATTTTATTGTAAGATTAAAAATATATATACATATAGACACTTTTATCGTAAAATTATTATAATGCTTCAGGCTATCCAAGATGTTATGATCATGCATTTTATGATCATATGCAGTTAGTTAGGTTTGAGAAATTTGTGCTGATTCGAATTTGCTGGAAATTGAATCTCTCCGCACGCCTTGGGTCATTTTTAGCCAAAATGAGATGAGGTTTTAAAAGACGTGACAAAGATATTTTTAATTGCGATAACTTCAATAAAATGAAAGTTAAATTTATATGCAGTAAAATTTTTCATTTAGATTCGATATTCAGATATGTACGGCTATATTTGTATAGGGGGGGGGGATTATTTATTCGATGCCGATTTGTTTTCAACTGTAAACTCTTCCTGTAAAATTCAAAGTTTTTTTTTTTTTTTTTTTTTTTTTTTTAAGCAAAAAAAAAAAAAAAAAAAAAAGGTTAAAAAATTATATTCTAGATTTACTATCGCAAATGTGAAAATATTTTGTTTTTGTATATTACATTTAAATATCCCCTTTTGTAAATTGTTACTTAATTTTTAAGATAAACAATTTTTCTTCATTTTAATATTATAATTTTTGTTTTTTCAACTTTCACTTATTGTTAAAAGAATAATCATAAACGTATTATTTCATACTAAGAGATGACTTTAAAAAAAAAAAATCTTGCATGATTCTTTTATTGATTAAAAATATTTATTAAAGATGATTAATGAAAAATAATAAATTAAAATCTTGTAATGTCGCTCTAAAATAAAATAATGACAATGATAATGATAATAATAATAATAAGTTATGCAATAGTAAAAGTTTTTTTTTTTTTTCTGTATAGAAATTTAATAATTAACGATATGATTTCAATGCAATTCTTGATTTAAAAAAAAAAAAAAAAAGTATTTAAATTAATTTACAGATGACCATTCCATTGCCTTCTTTTTAATTAGGTATGATTAGTAAATCCTTACGAAAATTCATCCTAATATTAATGGTATATAAAGGGAATTAATACTGGAAGTATTTTCTTTTTTAACCAGTCATTTAATATAATATTCTATTATTACAAATAATTTTTAAAAATGTCTATTTTATATTTTTTTTACACATAAATCTATAAGTATAGAAATCTTGTCATCACCTTAAGAGGAAATTTTTGCATGTTGCTTTTATCTCTTAAATATGCAAAGAAACATATGATTAATACAACATATAGTATTAAAATAAATTCTAACGACACATTTCTGTAGGGTTTTTAAATTAAGATTCTACATTACCAAAACTGAATTTAATAAGTGCATCTTTGTTATTCAATTCCTACTATTAGTTCACACTCTCCCTATATATATCTTGTACAAATCTTGCAATCGATTTTTAACTAACTTCCCGACTAGCTAGAAATTTGAAACTTTCAGGATTGCTCAGAACACGGTGACAACACTATACTTCGAAGTCCGATTTTCGAATTTTTTATTAGTTTTCTTATAATTAATTAAAATATGAAAATAATAACATCCTAATAGCGTTAAAATAGCCATTAAAATATTCGCTATAATTTAATTGTTGCCGAAAAAATAATTACGAGTTCATTTTCTTTCGACATAAAAATAAACACATTTAATTAAACGTGAATATTAAAAAACTGTAAAAAGTTAAATTATGCATTTCACAAAAATTGACATCATTGTCACTTTAAAAATAAGTACGAATTGACTTTAAAATTTTTTCTTTTATATTACTTGTTTATTATATTTATGCACTTAATTCATGTATATCATTTTCTCATTTTACTTTAAATATGCATGGATTTTGTTACGTTTAAATATGCATTTCATATTTTTAATTTTTTCACCTGCATAAAAATATTTTATTTATTTCTTATTTTATTTTATTTATTTATTTATTTTGCATTGCTTTATGTATTTTGACCACTGCTTATATATTTATTCATGCACTTGCACTTGTTTTTTTTCCTCATTTTAATTATCTTCCCTTTAGGAACAAAGTCAATTCCCAAAAACATAATGGGAAGTCTGGGTAAGTCAATTTTATTTTACTTATGCTTGCATGTGCTATGCACTGGCGTAATTAGTTTTCTGCACTAATTCTTCAACATGAAGATGTACAGTCTGCACTTATTTTTTATTAATTAATAGAAATGTCCTTCTTTGCCCTTAGAAAAAAAAAAAAAAAAAATTCGTTTTATCGATTCTCGTTAACTTCCAAACTATTTTAGGATCTTTAAGTAATATGTTAATTTATAATTAGATATTCCTTAATATATATATTTTTTTTTTTTTGTGTATTAAGGCATTAAACATATTGTTTCATAAATAAAAAAAGAAGAAGAAGAAGATTTTCCATTACATTTAAGGTCGTTAATGTGTATTTTTTCATTAATGTTACCAGTTTAACGTTTTCATAGCTATACGTGTATAAAATAATAAATCTCATGAGAAGTTTATTACATAACTCCTTGCAATTTAAACAATTAAAGTTTTTTTTTTTTTTTTTTTTTTTTTTTTTCCGTACAAGATAAATTTAAAAAAGAAGATTGGGTAAAAAATAATACAAATTACAATGAATCATCTGATTTAAAGTTTAAACTGATCAAAATCATACAGAAAAATAACAAACGATATTTTTGTGGCATTTGATGATTTTATCTTTAACCAGGTAATGTTTCTAATATTTCTCTTTATTTAAGTATATAGTTTATTGATTTGTATTGATATTTTATAAGTCTTTATAAATGTGGCTTCATTAAGATGAAATTCTTAAAAGTTTTCTTTATTGCTTCGCCTTCTACTCTGTAAAAAATAAAATAAAATAAAAGGATAGGTGTAATCTAAATTTTAGGTTACGTAGTTATAATACTTCAAAAATGGATCATTTCTCAGAATATTATTTTTATAGTCCAGATTGAAGAGTAATTAATAAATGTACTAAGTTGAAGTTTTGAAGAAATATTTTTAAGTATTATCTTAATTTACATTTAGATATAGCTTTTCATTAATTTGAATGCTTATACTTTGAACTGTCATTGTTCAGTAAAAATGTTAAATTATACACATATATTTTCGTTACTCTCAATATACTTTTTCTGATTTCTAAAATTTTAACATAAAACACTGAACTATTATATATAGTATTCTTTTTTCCGTAATTTTTTCCCGTAATTTTCATGATTTTTTCTTTTTTTTTTTTTTTTTTTTATACAACTATAAAAAACAATGTTTACTGTTTTTATAGTTTAGAAATTAATATTTTACATAAAGGAACACTTTATCAAAATTAATTAATTAATTAAAATAAACCCTATCTAAATTTATAGTCTCTCTCTCTCTCTCTCTCTCTTCATTTAAATAAATATGTTACCCCCTTAATATATATATATATATATAGTTTTTTTTTTTTTTTCTGTTATTATTATTATTATTATTATTTTCTTATTTTGTATTATGTTTGAAGATAGATATTCTTCTTCTTCTTTTTCGATTTAAATTTTAATAATACTTCCGAATTATGTACAGATACTATTGAAAATTTTAATTTTACAATTGAGTTACTGTAAGTACATTTTCCTAAAGTACATTTAAATCATTAGTCAAGCAAAATTTTTCATGTTTGAAAACAGAGAATTTTATTTAAAGTTAATGTTATGTTTAAAGATTCATTATAAATAATGCAAAAGAGATATTAATATGTTGTTCAAAACTGTTTTATTAATAAATATAAAAACATAAAAAATAGTGTGCTTTTTATAAAATTTAATTTTAATTAAAATTTCTATTCAGAACCGTATATAATTCATTTAAAAAAAACCGATTTTTAAAAAAAGCAACGAAAGAAAAATGCTTTTGAAATGTATAAGTATAAAATTTTAAGCTATTTTAAGCATTTTCCTTTTTTGTAAAATATCACTGAAAAAAAAAGGGGGGGGGGGATTCTCATTATTTTATTACAAAAGTTAAAAAAATATATATATTTATTTAAAGTGTTACTATTTTTAAATTTTAATTAGCTTATTTAAAGCTTAAATTATTTTAAAATACATATTTATAATATATATAATTTAATACCTTTGTAACACTCAGCAATTGAAAGATAGATGAAAATACCAACATTTAATTAAATTTTAAATAAGATTTATTTCGAATAAAATTATTGTCATAGTGATAATTTAATTTGTGTACCAATGATTAGTAAAAACAATTTAAAGTACTTACGCAGAAGAGAAATGACACAAACATAACACATAAGCCTAACAATGCACATAAGCATAACACATAAGCCTAATAATATTTTAATAATTTTTTGTAATAAAATTATTAGAGCAATTTACTTTCTTTTTTCAATGACATCTTATATAAATAAAAAAGATAATTCAAAATTTAATACTTGCAATATTTTAAAAACATTTTCCTTTCGTCGCTCTATTTAAAAATTTAAATATATATTAAATGCTAGAATTTTAATGTTAAAATTTATTATGATATCTGTCATTTATGATAGATATCATAATAAATTTTAACATTGAAATTCTAGCATTTAATTATGTATTTCAATTTTTAAATAGAGCGACGAAAGGAAAATGTTTTTAAAATATTGCAAGTATTAAATTTTGAACTCATTTTTATTATTATTATTATTATTATTATTATTATGTAAGATGTCATTGGAAAAAGAAAGTAAATTACTCTAATCATTTTATTACAAAAAATTATTAATATATTATTTTATTATTATTATTTATTTATTTATTTAAAGCATTACTATTTTTAAATTTTAATTATTTTAAGTTTAAATTATTTTAAAATATGTATTTATACTGAATATATATTTTCCTGAAAAACATATATTTAGTATAAATTAAAAATGCAATTCAAGTGTAATGCTCGTTAATGCAGAGAAATGTTAATATTTAAAAGGAGAAATTAGAAAACGCTCATTCATAAATGAAATGAAATTTTACATTTTGCTATGTTGAAGACGCATCTATTTAGTTACAAAGAGCATTTGAATAAACTAATTGCATTGCACGGTAAATGAATGAACAGCGTCATTGTTGGAGCGGTGGTTATGCTTCCTGTAAAACTAGTTTTACGGTAATTTAATGGAACGTGTAAATGAACAAACTTTACAGTGATTTTAGCATTCGCACCGACGAAGCTTTTAAGATAAACCTTTTATTAATTTGCATACAGTATTGCAAAATGTCACAGACAATTAAACATTTATTTTTATTGAGTAATATGTTCGAAAAGTGAAATGAAAATAATCAAATTTTAATTTATTTTATTGAGGAACTGATAATTTAACCCACGAAAAGTAAATATAAAATAAATGAAACTTTTTTTTTAACCAATTATTTAATTGAAGTATCAACAATTTAATAAAATAAATAAATAAAATGAAACTTTTTTTTTCTTCTTTTTAATATATATGATTAAGTTTTAAAATATGATAATAATATAATTTAATTATTATTTTTAAATACGTAAGATGCCTTATGTTTTGTTCCTGATTTAGAAAATTTTCAAAGAATCATTTTAGATTGCTTATGTCTCCCCTCCACCCCCACCCCCGTTATTTCTATATTTATTACTTAAAATAATTTGTAGTTTAATTATAAAATTTCTCTGTTAATATATATATTTTTTTCAATCTTATTTAAAATGTTTTTTAATTTTTTTTTTCATATATATATATAATATGATTAAATTAAAAAGTATTTTAATAAAATAATTTAATTATTATTTTAAAATATGTAAAATTCTTTACGTTTTGTTCCTGCTTTAGAAAAATTTTTAAAGAATCATTTTATATTACTCATGTCACCTCACACATCTGTATATTTATTATTTAAAGTAATTTGTAGTTTAATTATAAAATCTCTCTCTCTCTCTCTCTCTTTTTTTTTTTTTTTTTAATCTTTTTTAAGCGTTTATTTATTTTTTATTAGAACATTTCTTTACTTTATGCTGTATTAGAAATTTTTTTTTTTTAAATCCATCTATATTATGGATTTTTCTAATCCTTTACTTTAGCGTAATTCATACTTATATGCATTTATAAAACTAAATAATCTAAAAGACATAAAATAAAAATAAAAAAAAGATTAAGAAATACATATAGAAAATATTCTATTATATTTTTAAATATTTTCTTTCCACATGTCAATTTTAATCTCATAATGGCTCATACTTTGCTTGTAAAAGCAGCTTTATACCATGAATTATTAAGTCTGTAAACAAAGAGCGTTGATTAAATTTTTATGTTTATTTCGTTGTTTCATAAACCCAATAAAAACATCTTCACTTTTTTTTTAACTGAATTTAGAACAACCCTAAAACTGTAATAAAATTTTTGGAATAATATAAAGCATCAGACTTTTATTTTTCATGTTTGAATAATAAAAATTTCACAAAGAATAAAGGTCTTAAGATTTATTAAGTTAAGAAGTATTTTAGAATTTGTTAGATTATTTTCGGAAATAAAATATACATAATAAAATGAAACTATTCTTAATAAAATTTGCAATAAATATAACCTTTCATTCTTTATGTATATTTTTTTAATAATTGAAATATCTAATTAAATTTCTAAAATAAATTGTTTTTATTTTTATTATGTATATGTGTTTATTATTATTATTATTTCTCAATACCTTTATTCATAAAATTAAATATTCTAAAGATTAAAGTTTTTAACTTTAAATCGATAAAATGTATTTTTTTTTTCATGAGTCTACAATTTGATAATTTGCAGTTTTTTAACGGTATTTAAATATTTGATAATTTATTATGATTGTTATTATTTTTATTTTTATTATTATTATTTATTTTTATTTAATTAAAAAAAATGTAAAATAAATTACTGAACACAAAAGACACTTTGGCGAAAAATAAAAGGCGTGGTGGAAAAAAAAAAAGAGAGAGAGAGAGAGAGAGAGAGAGCGAACTGTTACAATCTTATTTTAATGGCACATTTTAATTTGCATTGCATTTTAATTGTTGTGCTCGTTTAATTATTTTAATGGCAATATTTTTATAAAATTATTTTATTTTAACCGATAAGAATCAATTAATTATAACTCTAAATTTTATAATAAATTAAATTACAATTTTAGTTTATAATTTTATGTTTATTTTTTAAGTTAGAAAAAGAGCTGGGAATGGAGAGAGGGGTAAAAAGAAAATAATATATATTATACCATATATTTTGCGATTGTTAGTTGAGAAATATATATATATATATATATATATATATAATGTATCTATAATCATATTTCTTTCATTAAATTAAAGATAACTTTATATTCAAGTTTGGAATTTATTTTTAATCTGCTTATGTATGGGCTACTTTTATATTCGTGTGTGTAACTAACCGAAAAAATGAATTAATGATATTTGGAGCATACTTATTCTCCTGGTAGTAGAAATATATAAAAAGCAGTGTGGTTGTAATTCTGTCTTCCCCCCGTCTACGCGGAACTTCGCGATTTGATTTAATTATCCACGAAGTGTAAATTTGGCTCTCCCCTTCGTAATCAGGTATCACCCCACTGACAAAACCTGATCAAATAAAATTCTTATTTGATATTCTAGTTCATTCTAAGCTTTTTTCCTACCCACGTGTAATAAAATGATCAATAGTTGAAAAGAGATCCCGCGACTAAGTTGTTGTCGGTCAATCGCTTGCATTGCGCATGCTTGAAGGTGGCCATCAGGCCCCCCTCTGGTTTGGGGGATCCCCCAAAAGGATCCCTTCCCCCCCCTCAGGGAGAGCAGACAGATGGTTTCGACCGAACCCCCTCGAAAAATCAATAGATACTTGGAGAAAATTCGCCAACCGTTTGTTTGGCGGGTGATCGCTATTTTTGGCGGAAGTTATTGAAGTAAAGAAAAAAGAGAAAGTAATATTTTTTTTCTTCCTCTCAAACTCTTCTGATGAGTGATTTTTTTTCCCCCTTTTCCCGACGTGAATAGGCTTAAAAAAATGTCAATTCGTTGAACATAATATTCTTTTAATTTACTTCTTCATAAAAGAAAAAGTAAAAGAAAGAGGAAAAGAAAGGTTAAATTTATAAAAGGATTAATTTCGGTCTTGATACTGATTGTTTGCAATTAGTTTTTAATCAGTGATTTTCATTTTCATTTATTTTATTTTATTGTATTCTTTTATTGGTAGGTAATCTTTTCTAGACATATAAATACAAATTAATTTTTGTTGTTGTTGTTTATTTGTTTATTTTCTTCTTCTTCTCTTTTTTTTTTTTTTTTTTTCTTCTCTCTGTTTATCTTGTAATAATTTTACGATTTTTTTCAAACTGTTAAGGCAGTTCGTAATTTTCATATTTTTATTTCGTTTTTTTTTTTTTTTTTCAACCAATAAAGACAAAAAATAAATAAATATCAAATTGCATATTCGACATTTTCTTCATAAAAATTAAATAATACTTTCTTTGATTAACTGGAGACAAAATTTTACGATACGAATAGATTGAGGTCTTAACAATTTTATTTAGAGCCAATTTCAATGTTTCTCTCTTAATTAAAATCTAGTACTTACATCGAGCGATAAAATTTATTTACATAAAGAAGTTTTCCTATAGCTCATTTTGCACGTAACTTTATGGATGTTTCTAAGGATTATCAAAAAAGGAATAATAATTTGTATAAGCGCATATGTAATACTTACGAATCGAATGCCTAAGTTTTATAACAGTTCATATATATAGAGAGAATATATATACATTTTTATTATTATTATTATTTAAGTTATATTTTAGTTTGCGTATCATCCCCCCCTCCCCCCCCCCCCCCCAGTATTTTGTTCGTAAAAAATATTATTGTTATTGTATGCAGTATAAATAAAAACCTAATAATAATAATAACATTAAAGAACCACAGTTTAATAATAGCACAGGTCTGCGATGAAAATTTTTTTCTTCAAGATGATGTTTTTCTGGTGTGGTTTTGGATGCTGATTAAGGAAAAACTATTCAAAAATTTCCATCGCGTACAGTTTTAGTAAAACAAAAATGAGATTTGTTCAGCTTAAAGCTACAATTTTTTATCTCTCATCTAAGTTATTTCCTGTAAAATCTAGATGATGTGAGTAAAAAACAAGGGCAGCTTTTTCATCAAGACATTAAAGAAAGTTATTTATATTTCTATGAGTAGACTGCTTTCAAACCTTATTCCGTGTGTGTTGGTGATTGGGAATAAGGCCGATTGACTGCACTAGGGTCCTAGACCTAAGGGGGAGTGCCTTCCGTTGAGGTCTTCCTAAAGGGACCTAACTCGTATTTACGCAAGTTTCGAAAAAAAAACACTGAAAACTCCGAACAGCTAAGCCGACGAGCGTGACCTGGGATTGAACCCGACACCTCACGTCTACCAGCTTTGAGCGCAGAACCGCTCGGCCACCATTATTCCGTGACCATTACAATTATATACAGCAATATTAAATAACAAACATTGATATGGTTTAATTTATACTGGTACGTATCATCAATATTTGGTGATTTTGAGAAAATTTCAAGGGTATACTTTTATTTATTTATTTGTTAACACGAAGCAGCAGAAGAGGAAAGGCAATATTAATTTAGCTTTTCTATCGCCGAGTTTATTACTAAACTATGCACAGAGCTGGATATTAGAAATTTTGTAAAGTGATATGTAGATCCAGATGGATGAGTCGACTGGATCATTGAAAGTAAAATTTCAGTGCATTGTTTGGTTCAGAAATTTTAATCCCTTATACCATTGCAGTGTTTCCATATAAAGTAGACTAAATTAAAAAAAAAAAAAAAGTAATAGTAATAGTAATGTTCAAAATAATCTCTCTCTCCTTTTTTTTATTTGAATGATTCAAATTGCTCCTTAATTTTCTTATAAAATATAGCTGTAATTTTTATGACTGCATTATGACTTTCACATAATATAACAGTCTTAAACGTTTCTAACCAGCTCAAAAATGGAATTACCGAGAAAAGTATAGAGAAAACAAAGTATATTCTGTAAGTTTTTCCTTGAGATATATGCACAACAATACACTTGATGTGTTTTAAACTATTTGATGCTATTCCAGGAACTATTAATTGTATGCGAAAAGGAGAGTTTTTTAATATTCATATTTATTTTTGTGCAAAAAAATTATAATTTAATAATTAAAATAATAATCTCAATTAATATGCATTGAGGAAACAAAACGTATAATATCTTATGTGATTTATGTTTTATATGCGTTATTACAAGTTAGAAAAAAAATAATAATAAGTTTTGATAACATTCGATCATGTAATATTGAACGACCAGAATAAGATGTCATCTCTGTCCGATCTTTATCAGTTATAAGAAGATTAAAGTCTACCATTGTCATTTTGATCTTTTAATGTCCCGACATCTTACAAAAAATATACACTGATAAATGTGCATTAAAAAAAAAAAAAAAAATCCAGAATTTTGTTATTGTATAATGCTACACGTGTTCCCCCCTCCTTTCTTATATTGCTTGCTAAATCAATAATAACAGTAACACTTCTCGTAGTAAGCGATAAATATAAGTGATTACACGATAAAAGCATAGAAGTATTCATGTATAGTGTTATTCTCATGAGCTTAATATTTCTTGATTTTTAAATTCTTGTTTATAACTGACGATTCAATAATTCCACATATAACTCATGATGCAATAACAGCAACTTTATTTATCAGAGAGTTTTCAAAAACGTTAATTATTAAGATGGGCGATAGAAGACTGCGTTCTAAATTAAATTTAATATCTTTTATTGTATTTTAAATAATTTAAAATCGTCTATAAAATTTAGCATCGGAATCCGATGAATAAAATTGTAAACTGACAGTTTTTTGAAAATGTATACAATATATGTATATTAATTATTTATTTAATTAATATTCGCCGATCAATTAAGTTAAAGAACGCCTGTCTGGAACCGAGACATTACTCCTAATGTTGTCCTACTGTGACAGAAAACTGAATTGGTCTCAAACAATAGTTTATCAAATTTTTAGAGAAAAATATAGTTATTAATGTATATAATAAACTCGGTTAAAAATAATAATCGAATGTTTCACCAAATAATTAAAAATATTTGTTCAATTCGGCAAGTACAGCTGCACCCAGTGTTTTAATGCTAACTTTTGCCATTGTAATGGTACTTACGTTAAAATGTCTAAAATCTAATTTCTTAAAATATTGATTGCAGCTAAATTGCTGATATTTTTCTGATGAAACATAAGATTTTATTTTTAATGATGTCTCTGTGTATATAATATACACTTTTTTTTTTTTTTTTTTTTTTAAACATTTACTTAATGTTATCAGTATAACTTAAGATCAAATATTAGTATCATGTGGAGTTAATGTATAAAAATTTTATTCAATTCGGACAAATAGTTTGGGTATATGAAGTTAACAAACGTATTCTGTGGGATAAATTTCTGGTAGATAGAGTTTAACCTACCTAGACTGCACTAAACAAAAACAAATTAACATGCATTTTTTTTATACACAAAAGCAAGTTTATATGGTTAAATATGGCGTTAAAAATGTTTACCCTTCGTTTATAGGACCACGCAAAAGAATTCCGATACAATAGGAATTCGGAATTCGGAAATGGCTCAAAATACCTTTTAAGTCGTGTTTTTTTTTTTTTTTTTTTTTGTTTTTTTTTTTAATGTGTGTATGCTAAGCTAAATTTAATTACATTGTTTAGTACATATACAAGTTATCGAATATACGGGGTTACTCAAAATGAGTCTAATGGGTTTCAGAGAGGGAGGGTTTGGGCTGTAATTCTCTGAATAATTTCTAAAATTTTATAAAATCTGTGCCCTTTTTATAAGTTATAAATGCAATGTATAAATGGGGATTGAAGGGGTAGTAATTTCTTCGCATAGAAATTTTGCCAAATGAACCTGTTTCTGAAACTGTTTTTAATAACTCATGTCCTACACATTAAACTGCAATCAAATGCCTATACTAATGTAAAAGAAAAGAAAGTAGTGTGTGTTGTGTGGCACACCATATTATAATTTCTTTTCTTTCTTTATTGATAGCATACTATAATAGTATTGCAGTTCTGTGGGCCGACTGACTACATTGGCATACTTGCCAACTCTCCCTTAATTCAAGGGAGACGCCCTTATTTTGAGACTATCTTAAACTCTCCCTTATCTTCATACATTTCTCCCTTTTTATGGAAGTTTTAAAGTTATATATGTAATTTGCCAAAAAACTTCAACAAATCTTCAATTTTGTAAGCAATATTTTTACTTCTGTTTAAAAAAAATTCTCTTGCAATAGATAACACTGTCTTTAATTAATAATAACTATATTCTTATAACTAAATTTAACTTATGCGTATACAGATTTTTGACACAACTTAAATCATGGATTAAACTATTAAAAATTTGTATGTTGTGTAGGCTTGAAAATACTGCTTAGAATGTCCCATATTTTGATCCTCCAATGTTGGTAGTTACGCATTGGAGTCCCAGGTCTATAGGTGAAATGCCCTCTTTGTGGAGGAGGGGTCTTTCTAAAAAATATCTAGCCCGTATTCACGCTTGCTTAGGAAAAAATCACGTAAAACTCCGAATGGCTAGGACAACGAGCGTAACTTGAGATCGGAGCCCGATACTTCCCATCATCCAGTCTTGAGAGCAGAACCTCTCAGCCACTACACGGTTTAATTGATTCGAATGAATTTTCAACTAAAATTTTGATGCTGTCAGTTTATAATTCAATTATGAAGATTATCTACAAAATCAAAAACATGATTTTCTATACATACATACATATATATATGTATATATTCCTGCTGCGGGAAATAAAAAAATCGAGCTTTACAGTTACTTTTTTTTTTTTTTAAATGCGTTCATTTTAAAGGAAGTCAAAATATATCCTTGTCCAAAAAAAAAAAAAGAGAGTAAATTATCTTAAGGAGGGAAAAAAAAGTCATTTTCAATCAATATGTCACAATATGTTGCCTATTTAGAAAGCTTTCTTTTTGCATGTTGCAGAAAAAAAAAAATCGCGAAGATAAAACAATTTGTCGTTACAGGCTTGTATCACCTTTTCTTTTTTCCATCAAAATTCATAAGGCAGTTTTCGGAGTCATCCATCATTTTGCATAAAATAGAATAAAAAATGTTTTGAATTTTTATGATAGGTTTTTTTTTAAATGAAGGGGTAAGTACGCTGGAAAAGGGGTGCGTAAATGGTTGAGTTTCGAGGAGAGGGGTTACACAACTCCTAGTAAAAACCGTTAGTACTTAATATTTAAAATCGAACATTGAACTATGTTGTTTACATAATGGAAAAAAATATTATAAATATCGTAGACTACGAAATATTTTGTTCCTCTATGGATTTTATAATTAAAAAGATAAATAAATAAAAGTTGAATAAATTTTTGATAAGCATAACTTTAAATTTTATGATGAAATATTATATAATTTACACGGAAAATAGAATACAAATGTAAAGGCTTAAAGTATACAATTAATTTAATTTAATATTGAGCTTAATCGATGTAGTATTAAGTAAAATGAATGCTTTAAATTTTTAACAGTGAGTTTAATTAAAAATTTTTTATCTATCTAAAATATCAAATTTATCTGCTGTATCGAATAATAAGTATTAAAAGACTTTTCTCTCGAACATGCTGCTTTTGAAATTCCTTAAAATTTCTTCTTTTTCCGAGAAACAATATTATGTTCAATTTAAATGTATTTAAAAACTGCTGTTGAACGATAACAAATAAAACTTTTTTAAACAAGTACCAGAGATGGCAAAAACACCCAATAAATGTTTTGGGTTTGAGTAATTTAGTATAATTCTTCATCAGATGAAAATATATATATATATATATATATATATATATAGTAAAGCAAAACGAAAGAAGTATTCTTAGTATTATATCTTAGCATTGATTGGTGTTCTTGTGTTAGTAATTATGCGATATTTTAACCAGATTTGTACAGGGAAAAAAAAAAAAGAATTGTTAATGTTTTATAAAATTAATATAAATATTATGTGTACATTAGAATTAATTTACAATGTGTAATCTTTTTATTTCCCTATAATTTCTCTTGTCACAAGTTAGCTTTAATCGTTTAAACCAGTACAACTTCTGTTTAGCTATAAAATTCCCTCTTTTGTATGCAATATATGTAATACATTCGAACCTCGTTAACGTGAACACTGTTAGCGTGAATTACTTTTAATGCTGAGGGAAAAAATATACCGCCTTCATCTAAAATGAATAAGTGGGCATTTTCTAAATCCCAAATAATCTTTTATTTGCAGAGATTTAATAACTTTGCCCTCGAGAATATATGCAAACGCTCTAGAATTCTAATAGGGGTTTCTAGAACTCGCTTTTAAAGGGGACTAGGATTTATAAGGATCACATGGAACTATTTTTTCTAGCGCCACAATTGAGATTCTAGATGTCAGTTACAGAATTTTTTCTCAGTGAACATAAACTGTTTCCACAATCTCTGTCAAAATGAAGGTTTGTTTAGTTATATGAAGATTAGTTACTGATAGCATGAACTACTAATAACATGAACAAACTTTTTATCCCCCCTTGAGATTCACGTTAACGAGGTTCGACTGTATTGTATAAATGTTGTATTATTAGACAGAAATGTTGACTGCAGTCCAAAAAAAAAAAAGAGAGAGAGAGAAGAAAAGGAAAAGAAAGAAAAAGTTTGTAATTTTAATTCGATGTAATGAAAAAAAAAAAATGCATTTTTGTAATAAGAAAGAAAAATTATATTGCGATAGATCATCACAAGTTTTTAAAAATCGCATAAATAAATAATTTTTTCCTAATTTTTTAATATTGTTCAAAATTCTACAATCGATATGCTCTAGATTGTTTGTAATTATTTCATGACAGAATAAAACCAAAATACATTAAATTATCATGATACATTAAAATACCATTATTCTTTGTACATTTAATGGTCACGCAATCCTTTTAAAAAACAGCCATCTTTTTGTTGTGAGAAAAAAGCGCGAAGGTCTGCACAGTGTAATATGATGGGTAAAAAAAATCGCTTTATTTCTTTTTATTTCTCATCTCGCTCTATTCCTTCATGAATTAAGTATAACATTTTATAGCGTGTCGATCTTAGAACTTTGAGTAATTTTAATATAGATATATTAACAAAATCAATTTTCGTGATTTGAAAAAAAAAAAAAAAAAATCTATGTGCGATGCACGGTCGGAAGAAATTGATTGATTTTTTTAAAAGAAAGAAAGAAAGATAAAGAAATCCTATTACAAAACACAAGTTTTTTGCACTATAACGATTTAAAATTATAAATTTCATTTATTTTTCTTTTTCTTTCTTTTTGATTCACTTTACAGTATAATGGAGATTGAAGCTGCTGATTTGTCAATTTTACAAGAACTGTGTGCAGTTACTGCCCAAAAGAACCGGTAATAATTCAGAAAATTGAGACCATTTTCCAACTCTCTATACATACCTATTGAACAAAAGGTATGATTGTGGGAATATTTATTCTGATTGACTAAGTCTTGGGCAAAATGCTGTCTGTGGGGCTCCTTTCTAAGGGGCCTAAGCAATTATTTACGTGAGTTTCGGAGAAAACCTCTGAAAATTCCGACTACACGTGCAACCTGTAAAAGAAAAAGGCGTATATGTTTAAAATATTGTTGTTATCCTGTATATTTTAAGCAGTATCTTAAAATAATGATAATATGAATTACAGTAAAGAAAACTCATAAAACTTTTCTTTTTCCCTAAAATAATTTTACATGTTTCAACATCACGTTAATTTATGCAACAAAAGCTATGAACTGACTCTTTTCCAAGCAAATAAATCTATAACTCAAGTTTTAAAGACGATCTCCAAAATCTAGTGGGAAAATAATAATAATATTATTTTGTATATATTAATATTTGCACAGATAAATTTAGATTACCGTAGGTACTTCGAAAGCACGTGATGATGATGATGATGATAAATTTAGATACATTACAGGCTATCAGCAGAAATGTTTGAAAATGCGTTTTCAATTATGTTAAACCTTAATATACCGAAAATATACAGGGCTACTTATAAGCAGTCGAATCCATTGCTTTCTATATAATGTAATTGAAAAGAATGCTTTTGAAGTTATGCTTTACTAACCAGTATGGAAATTTAAATCGATCACGCGGTCTCACGCACACTTTATTTTATTTATTTATTTATTTTTAATGTTCTATATGCAAGTTTCGTTGTATCATAGTTCATTTATTACTTATTAGGAAATCAAAAAGGCTCCTAAGAGAGAAAAGCCATCTTATTTTTCCGTTTTTATAAAAATAATTCAATTTCCTTCCACACTTAATTACTGGCAAAAGTTTCTCTAATAACACCAGTTTCGCGATTTTCCTTCTGCCTTTTCTTGGAGTCTTAGTCATTATTTTTTCATTTTCTTGTTATTAACTAGTGTAAGAAAAAGAAAGGAAGGTAAATATTCAAAACTTTTTTTCCGTTTTGTATTGCTCTGGCCTGTCATATAGGATTATATCTTCTATGATTAATAACGTTTGTGGATTACTTGTGTTAAGTCCAAGGAACATTAATTACGTCATCGTACTCCCTTATTCAAGGAATTTTCCATCTAGAAAATAAATGTTTTTTAGAAAAAAAACCCTTATCATTTATAAAATAAATTCATGTGGCATTAGAAGTGGCGGAAAAAAAAAACTGAAATTAAATGTATCATGTTTGTTGTCAGGGAAGTAATATTGCAAAAACTCTTGAGAAAGACATATTTTCAAATGTGTAAACTTAAAAAGTGATGTCAAAGTGGGAAAAATAAATATATTTCGTTATAAAAGTAAATTTTTGCGTATAAATATAATTTTAACATCAATCGCTATCAAAACTCACATAGATTGTGACGCTTGAGATAATTGTTTTTATTTACTTATTCAGTTTTTATGCACTTAACTTTCCATTCGTTATTCAGCATGTTAATGTTATTATCCTAGAGTATATATAAAATATTTCGTCTTTCACCATATATACCCTAAATAGACTGTTACTATAATCAGTATCATATCTACTAAAGAGCAGGAACCATAAATACAAAAGAAAGAAAATTTGTTTTTCGTTACTTTAATATTATTAATATTATCTTTTGACTGTTGGAATATTTTAAATTTTGGATTTTCGATGAATTGACGATAAAAGAGTAGTTTTAATTATATTACTCATGTTATATATATACACTTGGTGATATATATATTTTATGCCTCGCTTTTCATTAAATACTATATGATTTTCTAACTTAAGAACATCATCTTTTTTTTTTCATTTATTTGTTTTAGTATATAAATAACTATAGAACCATTTTAAATAAGACTTCAATAATTATTATAGTTTTATTTTTTTTTTTTTCCACAATTTACGTCAACACAATAACTTATTTCATAATTTTTATAACATTTTATTTTTTAGTATATTCAAATAGTTACATCAGAGTTTCGTAAAGGGCATATTAATTTTGTTTAAAAAGCAATGATATCGCTTATTAACTTTACTTAAAAATTACGCAAACAAATTTTGAACATTTTAATGTAGTTTATTTATTAATTCCTTAATTCAAAAAGAAAACAGAGTAAAAAGTTTAATAAATATAGTATTTTATTTAAAACTCATATCTTGAATTACGATTTAAAAAAATAAACACAATTTTATTATATGTTTTCCTTACCTATAACAATAAATGTATTTTTTTTTTTTTTAACTTAAAATACAGCAAATTTTGTTTGTCTTTATGCAAATAATCTAATATCCAGCGATTATTTTTTGTTTATTTATTTATTTCATTAAAAAAATATAATAATAAAATAAAATAAAATAACTTGAGCTAACTAATAGGCTAACATTACACCCTTCTTATATAATAAGTAAATAAATAGGTTAGATTTTAATTTTATGGTGTTATTCAGTATTCCATGGTATTCAATTTTCTAAAATTTATTTTCACTTTCACAAAAATTTCCATACTTCAGCCTTATTGAATTTCCGCTCAAATGTTATTTTTCCTTCCTATTAATATTTAATTTTAATGATCTGAAATAAGATATTACAAATTGCTCAGATGATAATTTTTTTTTTTTTTTTTTTTTCATCGGTGAATTCCTTTGTCTCACATTTTGCGTCTCTAAAATGAATTCCGATATCGATTGATAATTATTCATTAAAAAGTTAGAAAATATGCATGTTATTTAATATTAATTACAATAACGATACGTAGAGTTACACATCGTATAGTATGTAATTAGTGTAATTAAAAATGCACGTGCATTTAAAAAAGAATTTAAACTTGGTACACTTTTAATGATTGCACTGCTCTGCATAAAAAACGACCTCAACAAGATTTTTGCAAATTTTTATGTAAAGTGACCTCCTGAATCCGAATATGACGACTATTTCGCCCTATCATCCACCGTTTTTTTTAGGGACGCCTCCCTATTTTCATCACTTTTCGGTCATTTTATGGTTATAAATTTGATTTGTGTGGGGGAGGGGGGGATTATTTTAACTGTTAAATATCTTCTGAGGGGCTACAGATGTGAAAATGTTCTAAAACATGAATATTTGTAGCAAGGGGGACTTTAGGGGGGATTTGCCACTAAAATTATAAATTACATTTATTATATTTGATTAATCAATTATTATTATTATTTATTATACATTATATATATTTTTTGTTTTTAATGGTAAAATAATTATTTTCCATTCACCAAATCAAGTTCTGTCAATAAAATTACCGAACAGTGGTAAAAATCGGGAAAGAGGTAACGTCCCGAGAAAACTGGGGGTGATTGGGCAAAATGAGGGTCATATAAGAATCAGCAAAAATGATATCAGGGCTCGATTTTTTTTTTTTTTTTTTTTTTCAGAGAAATGTTACTTATCTAAAGTTTATTTATAGACATATTTCCTAAAAAAAAAAAAAAAAAAATAAATAAATAAAAAATAAATAAATAAAGAGTCAAACTTAGCAAAAACTATAAGAATGGCAAAACTTATATATACATATTCAGTATCCTCATTATTCAAAATAATAATATTATGTTTCAAATGATAACTGCAATAAAATGATAATTTAAATGATAACTCAAATGATAACTGTAAAATTCAGTTCAGTTGAAAAGTTACATGGACTTCGAAGGCTTTAAAAATAAAATAAAAAATAAAAAAAAAATGTTTTCTTTATTTTATTTTTTTTTTCTTTGTAAATAAATTTTGTTATTTAAAATTTTGAGCTTATAAAAGAGCAACATTTAAACAATATTTTATAAAATTTTCATTAAAAATTTTTTTTTAATTCAGCCCGTGAGTCCTGGGGGTCCTGGTTTCAAAGTTAATAAACAAATATGTTAAATGTGTAAAATATTCTATATTTTTCATAAAGAATGTTTTACATATATATCAGTAAAATACTATTAATTTCTAATTTTTTGTCTTTCTGATGTTAATTTTAAGTAATTAAACAAATATAGATAAGTATATATATATTTTTTAAGACATGAAAGAAAATTTTTAACAAAATCTCATGTTCGCCATAAATATTGGATATTAAAAATACATATAAATAAACTCAGAGGTTAACCATAAAATTCGGTTCAATTAAGAATATATATATATTTGTTTATCTGCGTTTGAACCACTTATTATTTCAAAATTTTAATGTATTATATCCCTCTACTTTTCAGAAAATTTAACAATCATTATATTTTTCATGAATAATATTTTACATATTTATCAGTAAAATGCTACTAATTTCATTTTTTTTTCTTCTGTGGTGTTAATTTCAGGTAAAGAAACAAATATGCATAATAAAAATTTTAACTCATTAAAGAAAATTACTAACAAAATCTCATGCTTGCCAAAATATTGAACGTTACATATAGATATTAAAAACACATATAAATGAACTCGCTAAATGATTTCGTATTTTTAGATAATTTCGGTGAACATATATGTTATGTTCAAAAGTTAACTTAAACATTTGTAACTTTTTTAACTTATGTCTTGTTATAAGCATGTCATAGAAAATTAATTTTAATTCTGCTAATTTGATCAACAAAACCTACGACACGAATAATGACATGACGTATTGTATAACTAAACACTGTAAAAATTAAAAATTAAATGCGGTAAAAATTATTTAGATGAGCATTTTGTATAAAATACGCAGTAGATTTACACCTTTTATCTTAAGGGCCCTCTTCACTCACCGCCGCCGGAAGCCCGAGCCAATGTTTTTCTATGGGGAAATTTTCTTTACAAATAACTTATTAACTAATACATATTTTTAAATTCTGTTTTCACATTCTGAAAGTTCCCAGCTGTTAAATTGACGCACCTTTTCTAAAAAATTATTTTTTTAATTTTTTATATTTTATTTTGAAAGTGCAAAATACGAATTTTCAATATGTGAATTTTTTTCGTTTTGCAATTTCGAAATAAAATATTAAAAATTAAAAAAAATACGTTTTTAAAAAAGGTCCGTCCATTTAACAGTTGGGAATTTTCTGAATGTGAAAACAGAATTTAAAAATATGTATTAGTTAATAAGTTATTTGTAAAGAAAATTTCCCCATAGAATAGCATTGGCTCGGGCTTCCGGCGACGGTGAGTGAAGAGGGCCGTTAACAAAAATTTATGAATAAAAATTACGAAACAGATATGATGGCTAAAATAGTCAAACTTTAATAATTTTAAGTTCAACTGTCTTCTCGTAAAACATTAAAGTTAATTTTGCCATTTAAATTACCATCCTTTATATTGTTAAATATCTTTATAAACATTTCATTACAAAACTATTACTTGTAAATTTATTGTCAAATTTCTCTTTGTATGACACGAAAATTAATTACTGTCATATAAAATATTATCTTTTACATTTTGAAAATATCTTAAAAATACTATTGATTACAAAACAGTAAAAAAAAAAAAAAAAAAAAAAAAAATACTATTAATTACAAAACATTGGACAGTTATAAAATCCATAACAATACATAACTGCAGAAAATTTATTATTTTTTCTGTAATGAGTAGTGAAAAGCATGTATTCTCGAAGGAAACGCAAAGCAAATTTATGCATTAAAACTGTCTATATCATTAAGTGTATTTTTAATGTATAGTATGTTTACTTAAAATAAATAAATAAAGTATAAAATATTTTCTATATTATCATTATTATTTATATTTTCAATTCGTAAGCTTCCTTACATGTGGTATCCCCCATTGGTTTTGTTTATTTAGGCCTAGAATGCGCTTCGATTACTAAGGAAAGTTCGATTTAAATGCAAATTACACTTGCCCTTTTCGATAAAAATCAACCACGGATTACACAGGAATATTTATTTAAGAGAGAAGAGGGCGATTAAAAACCACAATTTTTGATTAATTCTGAAATGTAAAGATTTAATATTTTTGTTAAGCATTTTAAGTTAAGCATTGCTGTTATCTTATTTATTTATTTTGTTATTATTATTAATAATAATCTTCAAATTATTTTTCTTAGTTATTTGAAGTATTCAAATAATGAGAAAAATTTTGCTCGAATCTCAGTACTTCGTCTTAAATTAAATTTATAATCGACATTTCCGTTTAAAAAAAAATCAGTCTCCACGTCACTATTTCTCCGAAAATCCGCGACTAAGATACATATTTGAATTAGATATATATATATAGAATAAAAAGTAAAGTAAGAAATTTTTATATTTATTATGACTAAATATTATATTTATTATGATTAAATTTATTATGATTAAATTTTTATATTTATTTTACTTATATATGTACGACAATTTATCTCCTGTTTATTTTTCTGAGTGATTTGAAAAATTAACACTTAAAATATTAATTTTGTCTCAAATGTCCGTTTTGTTATATTATTTTATTTTAATGAGAGTTTTTGTCCTTTGATGCTTTTTAAATATTGTGGGAAATTCTGGAGTGTTAGATAGCTGCAAATTTTGCTCGTCCTTTTCGGTAAGGATCAACCACAGTGATTGCGTGCGTTAACTCCGATTGACTATACAAGATCCTTTCCTAGGCCTCAAGAAATTTCCTTCCTTGCGGGGGGGGGGGGAGGGGGGTCTCTACGAGGTCCTAGCATATATTCTCGCGAATTTCGGAGAAATCTGCTAAAAACTCGAAAAGGTTAGGCCGACGAGCACGACTTGGGATCGAACCGGACACTTCCCATGTTCCAGCTTTGAGCAAAACCCCTTTGCCACTGGTGAGGCACGGATCAACCGCAGATACCTGCTTTCGTAGTACCGTTTTCTCTACAAACTCATGCCTTGGTCATTTCTAAATTCATTTTAAAAAGAATTAAATGGGAGATTAAATAATTAAAGATACATAATGAGAGAACATTTAACTTTAATGTTGTCGAAGGACTTAACATTAAAATTAAGATGTATGTAATTGTAATTTATGTGGCTTTTTTAATACATATAAATTAAATATATTTTTCAGCTTTATAAAATACATAAGGACATATTGCATATTTATAATATATATATATATATATATATATATATATATATATATATATATATATATATATGAATAATTTCTGAATTAGTTTTACACACACACACACATATATATAATTCAATTAATTATAATTCATGCAATAATTTTAGTGTATTTTGAATATTTTGTAACATGTATATATTTGATTTTTTTTTTTTTTTTTTTTTTTGTCTTTTGAAAACAAAACAGTTGAATGTTGCTAATGCATAATAATCCATTTAAAATTTTACAAAAATAAAGTTAAAATAATTGTGTTATGTATGTGCATGTATTAATTATATACATTTTATCATTCCATTAGAATTGCTTTTATTAAATTAGTGTTTACTGTTAATTTTCAGATTAAAAAATAATATATTACTTAATTTCTTAACAAATTAAATAATTTTTAACTATATAGAAATAATTTATACATTGTTAGCATTTCTGAGACAAAAAATAACATTAATAATGAAAAATGTACTTCGTAAGAAAATTTCATGAAAATTAACATTTTCTGTTAATTTGAAAAAAAAAAAAAAAAAATTACTTCTATATTATTAATAAATTAAATTTGTGCATGTATATTTTATTACTTAAAACATGCAAATATATACGAATGAATATATCATGCCTTTATTTACTTTCAGAATTCTATAATTGTGTTAATTAAAAACATAATCTCTAACATGCAAGTGATTATATCGCATCTCTATTTGCCTTTAAAATTGTATAATTTTGTTAATTTAAAAAAAAAAAAAAACATAATCTCTATCAAGCATGGATTCACAAGTGGCATGTTTTTTTATTTGGTAGTTTAAAAAAAAAAAAAAAAAAACTCCATCTTAAAAAAAACTTTTTTTAATCACGTGACATCAAAAAGTTGTAAAACATTTTTATGCATAAAAAGGTATATTTTTTAAAAGAAAACTTATTTTTATTTTAATATCGAGATTTTTTTTTTTTCTTTTTCTTTCTTCGCGAACATCATCTGCTATGGAGAAAATATCTTTAAAAGAATCTCCTTTTTATCTTCTCCAAGAAGAAATAAAAATCTCTCTGGCGCAATTTCATATTTTGGCGTTCGCCTGGAGCCGCGTGCTTGGCGACTTATCTCGAAATTAGCATTAACCCTGAGGCAGATCGGGCTTTAAACGCGGCACTCTAATCTTAAGCCGGCAACTGTACACACAACAGAAAACCATGTGGAAAACAATTCACCTGAGGATGCACGTCAAAGAAAAGGCCGGTGGGGCTTTAGATAAAGGCAATTTATACCTGGGCTGTGACATGTCTTGGAAATCATGAATGGCGGCAGCAGAGGGAAATATTACAAGTGGTACAAGTGAGTGGGTTATTTTTAATGATTTATCTTTGACAGTTGCATGTGCGTGACACATTCAAAGAACTCATTTGTTTCTCGCGGATAAAGTAACTCCCACTTGTATAAATCGATAGATATCGAGTTATTATTATTACAACTAAGGATTTTACTTCATAAAAGTGCGATTAAAAGAGATAGTACGTAAATTTTTATATGCCGAGCACAGTCTAATAATGAATTAATTTTGACATTTTTAAATAACCCAAGACGCTGCCATTATGATTCGATGAAATAAACTCCCAGTTATAGAAATCGATAATTATGGAATGTTATTATTACAAATGAGGATTTTATATCATAAATGGATAATTTAGAGTTTTTATTTATTGATTTATGTGCTATAGCTTAATTTAGTAATGGGTTAATTTTTATACTTTTAAATAAGCAAAACGCTGTGATTTTAGAAATAATTTTAGCTTAACAAGAATATGTATATTTTAAATGTCTGCTATTTTAACCACTCAGAATGATTTTTAAGTCGCTTTATATAAACTGATAAATATTTATATATATATATATATATATATGAATGATCTGTTTGTTTTTTTTTCCCAAGTCGGAATAGTATTCAGAAAAAAAAAAAAAAAATAATAATAATAATAATAATAATCAATCGTTTCATATGCAGAAATTGGTAAGTATCAGTGTTAATATTTAAAATCAAAATTTTTATATTTAATCAATTTTATTTTTTCAGTAAATAAATTTTGCGTATCATGCACTATTTTATGAAATAATGGAGCAATATTTATACGCTTAGTTATTCCAATTGTTCATAATACGATTTTTTTAAGAAATCTACTTTAATCAATAATATAAATGAAATGAATATTTATGGTAAAATGTAATAATGCAGTCTTAGATTATTAGAAAAATAAAGCTTTATTATATTTAATTTTATATAATTTATGTTCGGAGACAACCTTTATTTGCAGAACATATTAGTATTTCATGAAGCAAAGATTTATTTATTTATTTATTTTTAAGTCTTTCTTGTGCTTGTATCAAAATTTGCATATAACTAAGTCGGTCTCTCTCTTTCTGTATATATATGCCTGTGTTTAATTGTCCGTGATATTTTGCAATACTCTTTGCAGTTTTATAAAAGATATATCGCAAAAACTGCAAAACTGTTCGAACGATAAAAACCCACTGTAAAGTTTGTTCATTTGCACGTTCCATTAAATTACCGCAAAACTAGTTTTACAGGAAGCATAACCACCGCTCCAGCAATGACGCTGTTCATTCATTTACCGTGCTACGCAATTAGTTTATTCAAATGCTCTTTGTTACTAAATAGAGGCGCGCTTCATGTATTAAAATAACCAAATGAGTTGAATTTAAAATATAAACTTTCATTTCATTTATGAATGAGTGTCTTGTAATTCCTGCTTCAAACAATAACATTTTTAATCATTAAAGAACGTTGCTTGAATTGTATTTTTAATTTATACTAAATATTTATTTAGTATAACACACACACACACACACACACACACATATATACAGTGGTGTACCTTTCACGTATCGTTATCTAAAATTTTAATACACAATACTGCTGAGTATAATTTTATCCTTGAGTGATTTAGGTTAATAAATAAATAAATGAAAGAAAGAAAGAATTATAAGATTTAAAAAAAAAAAAAAAAAAAAAAAACTTTTTATATACCAAATTTTTAAATTTTATGTTGAATAATAGCTATAGAACTACATCAGCACTTTATCAATTTGTAGAAAATTTTTAAAGTGATAATGACGTCCATTTTTGTGAGATGCATCATTTAACTTTTTACATTTTTTTTAATATTCACGTTTAATTAAATGTATTTATTTTTATGTCGAAAGAAAATGAACTCGTAAATTATTTTTGGCAATAATTAAATTATAGCTAATATTTTAATGGCTATTTTAAAGCTATTAGGAGGTTATGATTTTCATATTTTAATTAATTAAAAGAAAACTAATCAAAAATTCGCAAATCGGGCTTCGAAGTATTGTGTTGTCATCGGGTTTTGAGCTATTCTGAAAGTTTCAGATGTCTAGCTAGTAGGGAAGTTAGTTAAAAATCGATTGCAAGATTTTTTCCGGACAAACAAGAATAGAAGTTAATAAAAACATGGTTTAAAAAAAAAAAAAAAAAAAAAAAAAAAAAAAAACACCGTTTATTCACAAAAAAGTTAAATATATGGAAGTATAATAAGTTTGACCAATAAAATACCGTAGAACTTTTTAATCTGAATAATTCATAAAAGGTTAGATTTTATCCAGATGTTCTTCATAAACAAAAATGTGTTCATCAGAGATTAGCTTTAAAATTGATATATTTTATCTATTTCGATAAATTGAATCTTTTAAAAGTCTGTCAAATATTTAGTTTACAATATTCAGCTTTTTTTTTTTTTTTTTTTTTTTTTTTCTGTGTGCCTATTTCAGACCGTGTTTAATTTTCCTTAATGCTTTTTTTTTTTTTTTTTTTTTTTAAATGCTTAACATTGAAAGATTAGTTCTCGTTACATAATTTCATTTTTAATTGTATTTAGTTCGCGGACTTATTTTTAAAAACACTTTAAATAATTATTTTTCAATGAATCACAGTATTTTTTTTTCTCCAAGATTACTTTAATGTTTTCTAATTATTTACAGAAATCAATAGTATCTACCTTTCAGTTTTAAACGATTTCATTTCCAGTTGAATTTTATGTAAAGAAAATTAAATCTTTTTATCCAAAACATATTCACGATTTAATCATTCTTTCTAATTAGTTTTTCTCTAAATGGCTTTCCGTACCCTTAAAGCATAATTATTTATCGATTAATGTGTTTGTTGCTTAAATCTTATCGATTTCGCTCTCTCTAATTGCATCCCCCCCATTTACCGTATCAATTCAAATAGAATAATCTATTTTGTATACAATTCAATTTAATTATTTTCTCATATTCAGGCGTTACTAGAGAGATTCGGCTCTCTAGGCCGATTTCAAACCTAGGTCAGGCTCGACGAGCTAGGTGTTTGGAGTTTTCTATTACTTTCCTCTGTTATGGATACGGATTAGGAGTCTTAAGAAGGTCCCCGTTAGAGGGCATTCCACCCGAAACATCTTGGACAATTGGCGTTAAACACTTCATACAGCTCTAATATCGGTCTGCCTAGTGACAGATGTATTCTACTCTATAAGCTGATAGACTAGAAGTGCCGACTTAGGACCTAGGACGTGCTCTTCGGAGTTTTCCGTGGTTTTCCTAAAATCTCGCTAAATACAACTAGAATTCTCTTAGAAACAATTTCCATTGACGGCATCCCACCCCCGAGATAGGCGTCAGCCCAATCACTTCAACTGTAATACTTTATAAAGAAAATCATAATTACTCGAACAAAATAAATAAAATAACTTGTTCTTCATCTTTTTTTTTTTTTTTTTTTTTTTTTTTAAGGGGACTAAAATAGCTAAAATAGCTTTTTACACTAAAATAGCTTAAAGCCATTTTTAATTAAATACAATTTTAATTTTAACCAAAATGTAGTTTCGTAAATTAAATTACTGCATTGTATAAAATTATTTGTCAGGAAAGTAGGAAAGTATTGGAAACGGATTTTCCTAAAATCAAATAAATTGAGAAAAAAATTAACTTTTAATAAATGCTGTATTTTACTTGATATAAGGGGTGGATCTCATGATAGACGCGAGGTCGCAGGACTTGTCTAACGATTCCCACCCCTTAGTCCATCCCACCCGTTCTTTGATACATTTATTTAACTTAACGGCCCTCTTCACTTACCGTCGCCAGAATCCCGAGTCAATGTTATTCTATGGTATATTTTATTTACAAATAACTTATTAAGTAATACATATTTTTAAACTCTGTTTTCACATTCAGAAAATTCTCAGCTTGTTTAATTGACGGACCTTTTTAAAAAATGTATTTTTTAAAATTTTTAATATTTTATTTTGAAATTGCAAAATGAAAAATTTCACATATTGAAAATTTGTATTTTACAGCTTCAAAATAAAATACAAAAATTAAAAGAATACTTTTTTAAAAAAGGTCCGTCAGTTGGGAATTTTCAGAATGTGAAAACAGAATTTAAAAGAAAATTTCCCCATAGAATAACATTAGCTTCGGCTTCCGGCAACGGTGAGTGAAGCGGGCCCTTAACTAATTTTTGTGTATTTTTTTACCAGCGTCAGTTTTTTTCCCCCTCTTTGTTTCACAGTTATCATTCTGCCGTCCCCTTGTCCTCTTAAAGCTGGTAGACTGAAGGCATTGGTTTCGAACCCAGGTCGCGCTCATCCGCCTAGCCGTTCGTACAACTTTGTACAAAGCCCCCGCAAATAGGATTTAGGATCCCATAGAAAGACCATCCACTGGAGTCATTCTCTTACCCCAAAGCCTATAAGAGTAAAAGAGATATTTAATGTATTAGTAGTTTCATGGCAGTATTAAAATTATGACAAAGAAAAATATCAAAAGAGCGGACAAGCCTAATTTCGTGCGCAGACAAGGCCCACTTTATTTTATGGGAAAATTTGTTTCCACAATTACTCATTAAATAAATAAAATAAAATAAAATAATTTTTTTTTTTTTTTAAATGATACTAATTTAAATTGTGAATTTTAAGTTGTGAATTTTCTAAATATAAAAACGGAATTAAAAAAAAAAAAAAAAAAAAAAAAAATACATTAGGTAATGAGTAATTCTGGAAACAAATTTTTCCATAAAATAATATAAGCCTAGGCTGTCGATGAAATGAGTTATAGTCCACTCTTATATTACTTACTGCATTAGTCGTTCTGCAGCTATGACTACCAGTGTTATTGGATTATTTCAATATCGGTAGGTTGTGATAAAAATAAATACTTAAAATCAGTAGAAATTTATAAGAGCTATCTATACTACAGAAAATATGAAGACAGTGAATAAGATAAAATAAAGATATTTCTTGATTGAGTTAGAAACAGTTTATAAATATTGCTTCCTTCGAAATATTTTTTTGCTTTCGGGATTTCACAAGTTTTTAGATCCATCATTTTTTATCTCCTAATGCTATGAAAGAAACACGATGGCAGAAAACGAAACTAAAGCCCTGGAAGATTTCACGGTCGTTCATTTTCCGTCAAAATATTTCCTGTTGTTTACATGCTGTGTCATAGTGATAAAATGAAAATAATAGTAATACAAAAAAAAAAAAGGGGGGGGGGCTAAATCATTTTCTTATAGAAATTTTTGAAGCATCTAAAATTTTATTCATTCATTTTCTGAGAACTTAGACAAATATTTGATGGGACTTTATATTTATATTCCTCGGCAGCCAAATCTCATATTATTCTATGAGGAAATTTGTTACGAGAATTACTCATTATCTAATGTATAATTTTAAATTCTGCGTTAACATCCTAGAAATTCAAAATTGTTTAGTTAAATTTTGTTTTCGAAAACCATTTTTTTTTTTTTTTTTTTTTTTTTCTTTTTTTGAAACAAAAGAATGCGAAAAATAAACTAAGTTCAATTTTAGCACTTTTTAGAGTCAAAATGAAATGTTAAGAATTAAAAAGTCAATTTTATGAAAACAAAATCAAATTTAATGGCTGTGAATTTTAGGGATGGGAAAGTATAATTATAAAATATACATAAAGTATAATGAGTAATTCGTGTAACAAGTTTCCCTATAGAATAACATGCGATTTAGCTTCCGGAAATGAAGAAATTGTAAGAAATAAAGTGGAGAATTAATCCAGAGAAAGTTTCTTCTAAATAAGATAACATTTCCCAATTATCTCCATTTTTGAGAATTAAATTTTTCGAATAAATAAGAAAGGAAAATCATGCAATTCGCATAGATGCAAAAGTGTTTTCCAATAATTCTCATCCGTTGCATCATTTCTGCAACTTTTGAACTTTGTTTCGAATGTTAAAAACACAAAACAGAAAAGAAAATGCATTCCGAGCATTTTCCATTTGTATATTAAAGTGGATTTAGATATTCGTTTATAAATGCTAATCATACTATGTATGTGTTTTTGTGCATTCCAATAACATATATTATTATTTTTTTTTTTTTTTTTTTTTATGTGCAGTATTACGATATTTAAAAATACTTTCAAGAAATATTTCACATAGACCGATATATATTTGGATTCTTTTGCGAATCCCCATACACGAATCAGTAGTTCTATTTTTAACATTTTAAATAAGGAGCTTACTAGAATGAATCTGAATAACATATATCAATTCTAAGACATTCTTATAATAGTTATAGGAATATAAACAATTATATAAACACTTTTCAAGTTTGTTGAAACGTATTAATTTAACTTATAAAAACCATGGAAAACTATGCTACTCATAAAAGCAAAAATTGAATTCATTTTTTTTTTTTTTTTTTTTTTTTTTTTTGTATGTGTGTGTTTTCTTTTCTATTTGAACGATAACATAGTTATTATTTCTTGTAAAATGTCGAATTCTAATTAATAGAGTTCTAAAGTTTTAATTAATATAGTTATTAAATTGTAAAATTAACTAATAAACAACTAAAAATGTTTTAAATCAAGTTAAGTTCTTATTTATTTATTTTATGGCCATTTTTTTTTTTTTTTTTTTTCTAAATTTACTAGAACTTTTAGTTTTATAGAAATTTACCAGTTAATTTTTCACTAATAATTTATAAAATATCAAAACAATGGCGACTTATTTTGTGTAATTATTAACGTTACTTTCTAAATTAAATATATATATATATATATATATAGTTCAAAGCAGATTGTTCGCATACATTTTTTAAATATATATATATAAAGAATAGAGCACATATGTTAATCAATCTCTGTGAAAGCCCCTTTTCTTGTTATTTGTTAGAAAATTCTTTAAAGACATTTTTCATTATTTTTTCTCGTGATTAATCATTCTTTGAAAAGGGCTATTGTTCTCCCCTATTTTACCGCTACAACTCGATAAGAGTGATTTTTGGACGCTATCTCGCTGTGTTCTGTCGTCGCTCTAGATCCTGTCATAGCCTTTTGTGATTTTTCTTAGTAACACATTTTTTAAAGAAAAATTCAGGGAAAAAATAAAAAACATTGCTGAAAAGGGTAAATGATTAAAAGGCTTCTTTTCTTTGGTTTATCGAGTTATCAATATCAAGCTTTAAAAGAACTTAGACGCAAGTAGAAATGAAACTGTTTTCTTTTTTCTCCATTTCTTTTTACTTTTTCTTTTGTCTATTAATTTTATTTTTAAATAAACGTATGCTGAAATATTTTCGCATTCTAACACCATAGTTTAAAAAGTAGTAGATGCTTATTTTGAATTATTTATTTAATTATTTGTTTCAATTTTATTTATTAAAACGAGAGGACTATTTCTTTCAGATAGGGAATTTAAAAAAAAATGTGCTGTCAATGTTTTCCTATATACCACTACTAGAAAAATAGAAGTAAAAGAAATAACTCAAATTTAAATACACATTAAAAGAGAAAAATTAATCATGAAAAAGAATAATAAAAAGAAATATACCAAATTTAAGTACATTACGAGAGAAAATAGGATTAAAATAAATAAACGGATGGGCGATGGCATTGTACATTTGTTACAATAAATTCTTTGCGGATATTTTTTAAAAAGAGCCTCTCGTTGTAAACGAAATTTAAGATAGAATTAAAATTTATTTATTTATTTTTATGAAGAGGGAAAGAAGCATATAATGAAAAGCAGGGAAGACAGTCTCTCCGCTATTTGTGATGGTATTTATTTGGACCACTGCTAGGGTTGAATCTCCAACCGTTGCCCACCACTCTCTTAAAATAAAGAGTTAATTCACCATTGTAAAGTGATTCAATTTATTAAAATCATTAATAAAATAAATTAATTACACCAATACAATAAACAACTCAAGTTTGAGTGCATTATGTTAACTCACTCAATTTCTTAAATTTAACTCAGGATAAGGGAACGAGTTTCTTCTAGGCAAATGAGTGAAAATTCACTCAAGTTGAGTGATTTTTCACTTTTATTTTTAGAGAGCAGGAAACTCGAGTACGACATTAATTAACCCAGCCTAAATCGTTTTTAAAAATTATTTAAAAAAGATATTTTCACATTATTTTATTTATTTTATATAGGAAAAGGGATACTACTTACAAGAAAACATTCAAAAGGTGTCGTCTTCAAAAATTATTGAAAAAAAAAATGTATGTGATTCTACTCTTCCTAAAACACCAGAAAGTGAAAAAATTATCGGCTGAAATGAATTACAGTGACCACAAAAAAATTATCAAAATTAAGCATATTTGGCGATTTCACATTGTTAGGCGATTGATTTTGAGTATTTGGCGGAGAAACAAAACACGGTTCTGTTCGTACACGGCAATTTCGGTGCTAGCGAAGTGAACGCATAACAGCGCTAAATCGCCATGCTTAATTTTGATAATTTTTTGTGATCGCTGTAATTCATTTCAGCTGATAATTTTTTCACTTCCTGGTGTTTTATGAAGAGTAGAATCACATATATTTTTTTTTCAATATTTTTTGAAGACGACGCCTTTTGAATGTTTCCTTTAGTAATAATAATAATAGTAAGCCGAGTTAATATTTGTTTTGTATGTGTGTGGAAATTTATCAGTTTCTTCTAATTGATTTGAACAATAAAACAGTTTTATTATTATTATTATTATTATTATTATTTCTTGTAAAATATAATATTATAATTAATAGATTCTGTAAAATCATAATTAATATAGTATAGATAGACATTAAATTATAAAATTAATTAATAAACAATTTAAAATGTTTAAAATCGATTTAAATTCTTGTTTTCTTTCTTTTTTTTTTTCAATGGCCATTTCTATGAATCTACATATCAAAACATTTCAATCCGCACTTACAATTCCATCCATCAAATATTTTCTCTTATCTTACATTGTATCATTTTTTTCTTAAATTTTATCGTACTTTGAAATGGAAATTATGTTTTATCAGTTACCTTGATTCGATTCCAGTTTCGTATGCATAATTATTATCTATTTTTCACGGGTCGAATTAGTGCAATCATTCCTTTTATAGGTAGGTAGAAACCGATACTCAACATTGTCGTTTTAAAAGAAGGATTTTCTTTTTCCAAGCGTAGGCTCCAACCACATCCGTATTTATTTTGCAATTAGGTGTTACGATCATTTCCTAAGAAATGTCTCTGCTGTAGCGAGCCATTTGAAGTTATGTCTTGTTTTGTATCTGGTGTTTATGTGGAGACGTAAATTTTCCGAAAATTGCGCTAGAAGTTTCTGTGTAATGGATCTTACTGATTAATGTGATTGGTATTCTTATAACTGATGTGTCCATGGATGAAGAGAATCCGAAATTTCCTAAATCTAAATTTTTATTACTGTTTCTGTCATCTAAAAAAATAATGGAGGATATTGTGGAATCAGATTACACAAGGTAGGAGATGTTTTTTTTTTTTTTTTTTTTTTTTTTTTCTTTTAAATCTTTCTTTTTAAAAACCCGATAGATATGCAAGAGACCTTCTTCTTAATTTAGTAATAATTTAAAAAATTTATTTTTATTTTTTTTTTTTTTAATCAGAAATTCACTTGATTTAAGCTTACCAAAATTGATTTTTCGCATTTTGAAGTTAGTTAACACTAAGAAAAGTTTAACTCTACAAGGCACCCAGTTCCATATGTGGAACACCGACTTTAATCGTTCCTATATCTATAAAACTATTAGTAGCGACATCTCTTGACATCTTGATAGAAGCTACTGACATTGAGCAATGTAGTAATACGAATCTTTACCTAAAGATGTCGTTCGTCTTTTTGTTATAGTAAACTCAGTGTGAAATTTGAATGAAAGTGATACGTTAGTCGTTTGTCTGAATTCAAAAATAAAAAAGAATAGTTATTGAACAGCTTTGACTCGAAAAAAAAAAATACTGTGTGTTATAACGTAGTGTATATTTTGCAGAAGTAAGTTTTTTTTTTTTTTTATATTACAATGGTAAACGTATTAGTAAATCGTATTTTTATGTATGTTCCACATACGGTACGTTGAGCTAAAAAGTTTATTTTTCCGTAAAATATGGTTTTATTTTTATTTTTATAAGTTTTCCCTATCTTCTGATCACTCATTACAACCTATATATTTTTCTCGCGCACTAAAAAAAAATTGAGCCTTGTAGGATTAAGAAAAGTATCCCTAAATACTGTGGTGTTGAATGGAATGGAATGAAAACTCAGTGTCCATAAATTGAAAAAATACTTAGTAATTGTTTTGTATTAAAATACTACTGTTTTTCAGGCAAAAAAAAAATAGACGAGAGTGCAGCACGAAAATCCTTGTAAACTTTATTATTATTATTTCTAGAGTGTTTGCAAAAATGCTCATATCAGTTAATGCACCGGGGAACTGGTGTAGAAAAATAATAAAATTATACTTTTAAAAAATTAAAGAACACGCTTTTATTGAAATGTGAACTAAAAAGCACAAAAGTATTTACCTTTATAGTATTAAAATGCAGTGTAAGACAAAATCGTGTGAGTGACACACCATAATATTTACATATTTTAAAATTTTTAATTTAATAATAATAAAAAATAATTGGTTAATTGTTGCCACTCGACGTTATACAAATATGGCCAAATCCTGTGCCGCATATGATAGAATTATATATATATAGATTATTTTGTTTGCCTCCTAGAACCTGCCTCTGATGGGATAGGAGCCTGGAAACACTTGTATGTAGTATTGTCATTGACTATGAAGTCGTGTGCAAAATTTCAGGTCAATCGAATGACCAAAAGTGGCCGATAATTGAATTGCAATATTCCGTTACATACATTAATAGTTACTGTCAAATTGATAAATGCATGTTTAAAAAAAAAAATTATGTAAGAATTATAAATCACAAAATAATTTACTACAATTGTTTCTGTTGTCTTTTCGTTTGCTGCACTCGTGCATATTTTGTTATTCTGACGAAGAGTCCTGCTATTATTTCGACCCGAAACAATTGTTGCCAGTTTTTTATTTTTTTATTTTATTTATTTATTTATTTATTTATTTATTTTTTTTTTTTGGAATGTTTGGTGTTTACATACAAATTTTATTATTATTATTATTATTCACAATAATGCTTGCACTTTACTACATTGTTCAAATTCTAGTCTTTATCGATAAAAACAAATTAAATATAAACAGACTGGCCGCACGCATGCTTTGAGCCGTAATGTTGACTAAAATTATTGGTCGTGGAATGGTTAGTTTACAGGAGAAGTATGTCACTGATCGCCTGTTTAGCATCCGAATCAATGTCAGAAAAAGAAAAGAAATCGTTTTTTCCCGTGGGTTATATTTCCTGTTTCGTCACAAGAAATCTTTGAAGCAGTCCCAATTCCTATATATTTCCTATTTATGTAAAAAATCTGTGTGTTTTACACTCAATTGTGCTTTTTTGTTGTCTAGCCAATGTACCTGAAGTTTTTGTCTTAGAAAATTGATCCTGGCAATTTGTCTTTTCTGACTCAGTTCAAAATTTAATTAACGGAAATATTTTCTGATATGAATTCAAAAAGACCTTAACATATTTTAGAAAAATTCTAAATTTAAGTTACTTATTGTTTCATGGGATAACAGTTTCATTTCAACACATTTAAAAATTATCGCAGTTAATATTTCTGTTCAGGATAAATTTCTTGGATTTTTTTCTTTTCTTCTGTGGGAGATATGATTACCCATAGCGCAGTACTAGTGCGACGTTAAACCCAACCAATTAACCTGGGAGATATGTATATGATAAATATATGCACATAATTAAATAAATAGAAATTGCCAAACAAGGGCGCACTCTAAATAACAGAACATGCAGAATTTTGCATATAGAAAGATGAATAAAAATCATTCAAAAATATTCGCGCAAAAGCTACGTCATATCCAAGAATGAAAATATATTGAAAACCTTTTAAAACATTGTAGCAGATGTAACCCAGTATCACATGAAGATGTAGGGGGGAAAAAAAATGAATAAAGACGATGAAAAAATGAGCAAACTGAGATTGAAACATACAACATCATTACGTTATCAAGGGCATGGAACGAATGTTGCATGTAAATAGGGTGATATTTCTGTAGTGCTGTATGCCAATTGCTAAAAATTTACCACACGCACTAAATTTTCCTGCTTACTATGGAAGCAGAATTTTAAAACGTGTGAAAAAGAAGGGGGTCGCTAACTTATTAACCTTAAATTATTTACTGATTTAGTTCATGACAGGAATGTGTTCTTAAAAAAAAAAAAAAAAAAAAAAAAAAACTTTTTTACATGGGAATATATACATATATATATATATATATATCGTTATAAAATCAGCATAAAAATTTATTAATTCAGCAACAATTTATGAACAAAAAGAATGTCTAGGCAATAATTAATATAATATATTTATCTTATGTTTTGTACAAAAATATATTTAATTGAAAATATTTATTTTATTTTCTCAAGACCACTATTGAATTAATAGTAGTATTAGTTACTCTTAAATTCATAGAAGACTTAATAATTTTTTTTTTTTTTTTTCTATACTATAAAATTTAGATTTCTTTTTTTATTTTGGGTTTTAGTTTAACAACTCACCATAAGTTATTTTTAAAACTTTTTTTTTTTTTCAACTTAATCAAACATTTGATTATCATGCTCTGAGTTTTGCAGAGCAGTTATAAATACAAAATCCGTTATCCTATAAATAGAATTTTCTTTTGAAAACTACGTCATAAAGGGGGAGAAAAAAACATATTTTGTTTGAAATATGCAAAAGAAGAATTCTTTGTTTCTTTTCTGGAAAATTCACAGTCTTAAAATTGAAAAGCTCTGGATTATTTAAAGAGGGGGGAAAAAAGAATATTGATCTTTTATGTTTGTTTTGCGATTTTTTGTATTAGCATTTCAAATGAAATACTTTGAAGAAAAGAAAAAGATAATTACATTTTCGAAATTCATGAATAAATAATCTTATTTACCCAAGATGTAAAATATGAAAGAAAATTTTTCTTCGATACTTTAGGAGAAAAAATATTTGCAATTTTTCTTTTTAGTATTTGAATATTACATTTTTATGATGAAAATAACAGAAAGAGCAGCCTTATTAAAGAAATTTTTCGAGGGATGTTATCAGATTAAATTAAATTTTTTCGAAATATTGGTTATAATTTTAATGGTGCCTGTGAGATTTACCTTTTATTATTTAGGTTTCACATAAACATAAAATATAAAAGTTTATTCTAAAATTTTTCATCGATTTCATTTTGTGTGGTTTTAATAAAAAACGATAATCTGCCATTTTTTTTACTAGTTAAAAATGAAATATACTTTTAAGTTTTTTTATTACAAAGTCTTTTTTATTCCTGAGATTTTAGTAAATAAGTATAAAATAATTTTAATAATCGACGTTTATAATTGTCTTGTTGTTGAATTCAAAATAATAATAATTAGAATTATTAAAATGTTGTATCACATATTAAAAAAGCTTGACATAATTATCTGTTCCTTGATATTACAATCTTATTCTCTCTCTCAATTTAACCCTTTAACGTTCATTGGTTTCGCAGCGAAACCAAACATTTGACATAATTTAACAATTTTTTTATGCAGCAGTTTTTTAACATTTCCACCTTGTTTTAATCAGGTCTTAAACTTTTGTTCCTTTTTTGTTCGGTAGATAGCAGCATTATTCCAGAATTTAACAAATAATGTTTCAACGGAAGCTAAATGATAAGTTACTTAAAGTTTCTTAATGTACGCGAATTACTGGTTTGATGGTGCACTCACGTCTAGTTTTTTTCACTTAATGAAGAGCTGGACTATTATTTTCACCTGAAACAATTTTTCCGAGTTTTTATAGTCGATAATGTTTACTTACAAAGTGTTTTATTTATTAAATTAAATATTATTTGAATTTAATATGGTTCACTTATAGATGTTTCAAACCAAAAATTTCTCAAAAAGGAACAATGCTATTTTTTTTTTTTTTTTTTTTTTTTTTTTTTTTAAATATATATGATCAGCTATGTGTCTAAAAGCCATTTTTTAAATTGGTTTAGTAATTTTTTAAGTAGTGAACGTTAAAGGGTTAAAGTGTACTGAATTTTTAACATCGATTTTTAGATGTTCTTAGTACTATTATAAACTATTATGTAAAAATAAATTCCTTTTAAAATGTTACTTCAGTTTGTTTTAAAAATAACTCTGCGAAGAAAAGTTATTCAGCGTGTAATATTTTAGAAAGATCTTAAGGGCCCTCTTCACTCACCGCCGCCGGAAACCCGAGCCAATGTTTTTCTATGGGGAAATTTTCTTTACAAATAACTTATTAACTAATACATATTTTTAAATTCTGTTTTCACATTCTGAAAGTTCCCAGCTGTTAAATTGACGCACCTTTTTTAAAAATGTATTTTTTTAATTTTTAATATTTTATTGCGAAATTGCAAAATGAAAAAATTTCACATATTGAAAATTCGTATTTTGCAGTTTCAAAATAAAATATAAAAAAATAAAAAAAATAATTTTTTAGAAAAAGTGCGTCAATTTAACAGCTGGGAACTTTCAGAATGTGAAAACAGAATTTAAAAATATGTATTAGTTAATAAGTTATTTGTAAAGAAAATTTCCCCATAGAAAAACATTGGCTCGGGTTTCCGGCGGCGGTGAGTGAAGAGGGCCGTTAAACTAATGTACACATAAAAGTTAGCAAGTTAGGTTTTTTTCTTCTGCCTAACCTTTGCTTATTTTTCATGTAATGAATTAAAAAAAATATATACACTACTGGCCATTAAAATTGCTACACCAAGAAGGAATAATAATAACGAAATGAAATTTTTTGGACACATACATTATAGTAGGAAGAACAATTGATTAAACTTTCAGGAAATTTCGAGTTATATGTACTGAGAAAACAGTACATAAAGCAGCGAACTCTGTGAGCAATAATAGCACTTATTTGCCTAGGCATTGAATCGAACAGCGATTGGATGACATGTACGGATAGAGCACTTCTCGATGTTTTAACACGATGCCACAATTCATCGATCGAAGTTACTGGTGAGTGGTGGGGGACCAGTCGCTTTTCAACAATTAAACAGTCATTTTCATTGGTGCGAGATCAGGAGCACGCGCTTGCCAGAGCAACAGTCGATAACATTCTGTATCAAAGAAGGTCCGAACAATACAAACAACTTGCGATCGTGCATTATCTGGCTTAAATGTTGCGCTTCGGAGGCCTTGAATATAGGACAGAGCGATGGACCTTAACTCGTCAGAAATGTAATGACTGGTATTTAGAGTGGCCAGAATGAAAACAAGATGTGATCGGGACGTGTATCCAATGGTACCACATACCATCAATCCAGGTGGTGACCCAGTATGCGACTACCAAAATTCTGATTACCCTCAAAACTCCATCATTGATATGGGCGCCATTAATGTGTGATCAAGGATGAACCTGGATGCTGAAATGGCATGACGTCACCTTTCAGACAAATCACATTCCTCTTTACAGCATCAAGATTGACTTATCCGTATTTAACGGCATTATGAATAATGCACATTGACAGCTGGGATTTGACATCATTATAATGTCCATCATTCTCAATGATGTTATGGATTCCCATTGGATACACGTCTCGATTACTTCTTGTTCGTATTCCTGTCACTCTGAACAGCGGCCATTAAATTTCTGGTGGGTTAAGGCCCGCCCCTCTGCCCTGTATTCAAGGCCTCCGTAGAGCAAAAATTAAGCAAGATAATGCACGAACGTAAGTTGTTTGTATTGTTCGGACCTTCTTTGATACAGAATGCTATCGACTGTTGCTCTGGCAAGCGCGTTCTCCTGATCTCGCACCAATGAAAATGACTGTTTAATCGTTGAAAAGCGACTGCCCCCCCCCCATCACTCACTAGTAACTTCGATCGATGAATTGTGCCATCGTGTTAAAATATCATGAAGTGCTCTATCCGTACATGTCATCCAATCGCTGTTCGATTCAATGCCTAGGCAAATAAGTGCTATTATTGCTCACAGAGGTCGCTGCTTTATGTACTGTTTTCTCAGTATATATAACTCGAAATTTCCTGAAATTTTAATCAATTGTTCTTCCTACTATAATGTATGTGTCCAACAAATTTCATTCCATTATTATTATTCCTTCTTGGTGTAGCAATTCTAATGGCCAGTAGTATATATTTTACATTTACAAAAGTATTTGTAAATTTATCGCAACATCATTCCGGAAAAAACTATGTTATTAACGGATTTTTTTCTCTTCTAAGTCTTATAATTATGATTTTAAAGAAGAACGGGATTATCTAACGAGTTTTCTCCTTAGCTATGTCATTTGAAATTGTTAACTACAACAGCTTGTTCACGGAAATACAATTATTACTTTCTTCTATGTGTATATATAGAGAAAGTATTGGATTCATGAAAATTTTCGAACTCCAGTTTTCGATGGATTTACATATTTTGGGATGTCCTGAACACGATTCGACTGTTTTTAGAAAATGTTTGTCTGTCTGTGTGTATCACGTTTATTGTGGACGCTGTATCTCACGAACCAATGAACGAAATTTAACCAAACTTGGTATTTAGTTGGACCCTGACATAAACTGGTGCTGATTCGATTTGGGGATCCTTCGCTCAACAGGTGGCGCTGTGATCGCATTTTTTCTAAATTTTTAACATGGCAGTATAGGACAAAATTTCGTATAAATGTACATAATAAAAGTTATTTTAATCATGCGATTGTAAAATTAATATGAATTATTGATAATATTATTAGTTAACTAGGAAAAAAATTTTTGCATGTGGAGGCATCGTTCCCCTCCCCCCTCCTGGGGGAAATAAATTTTCAATATGGGTATCTTTTGAAAGGTCTCGTCAATACCTCTTAAACGAATGGTTAAACTATAGATCTGTGATAATTTAAAACAAAGTTATCGATTTTTTTACCTTTAACGAAAAAAAACTTAGAAAAAAAAAATCGCATTTCTTCTGATAATTGCAAAAAATTGACTTTCTTTCGGCATTTAGTGATATAATTCTGTCAGATAAAAATCGTCTGCATTTAGAATAGAAGATAATTTGATAATTTAATAAAGGATTTGTATTGAATAAATTTTGCGTAGAATTATATAGAAGAAAATCATGTGGTGGCCACGTCATACTAGTTTGTTTCAAAAATGGATCAGGGTACAGTATAAACTTAGTAGTCTGAAAAATAGTACAATACATATTCACTTTGTAGTAACGAAAAAAAATATCCCCCTTCGCTCAAAATAATAATAATGTTAAATAAACTTTAATTAAATGAAGGGCTTAACATTGACATTTGAACAAACTTAACAGCTACATCTCTCGATATGCAAAACTATATCAAAGCTGTCTTTTTTTTTTTTTTTTTTTTTTTTTTTACACGATAAATGTACAAGAACTGTATTTGGTAGCCAAGCAACTAATTTAATTTAAAAGCAACTATTAGGTGTAAAAGAAAATTTAGATATCGGTTTAAAAATTTCTCTTTTTAGGTTTCTCATTCATACCAGAAAATTTATAGAGTTTTCAAAAGAATAATTTTAATTCTAAATATCATTGAGATACAGTTTTTTTTTTTTTTTTTATGAATTGGCCAAATTAATTTCACAAGAATGAAAAGTGGTCAGGCGAAGATTCCAACCTAAGATCTTTGGCTTAACGTATCAAAGCTTCTATTAAATGAGCTATTCCTTTCGATATTTGACTCGCACAGTTCTCTAAAGCATTAAAAATCTGTAGTTTATTAATGGCCGAAATTACTGTCCTACTTATTATAGGAAGTAGTATTGTATTTTATTGTACTTTTTGTAAGAAGTATATTGTATTGTAATGAAAGAATTTCTCTTTCAATTTCTTCTTCATTCACATTTTGCTATACATGTATATATTGAAAACAATAATAGATTCTACTGTCGGAAGTTTCTTCGACTTCGCAATTCATTCGTAGGTTGCCCCCAAAATTCAATTATTTGTTTGTTTGTTTGAGGAGTACTGAGATATTTTTATTTTGTCTCGAGGACCGCTTACATTTCGAATAATGCAGACTAGAAAGGGTTTTTAAGTTTTTATTTCCAGAGCATTTATTTTATACATTCATACATACATATAAAGACACAACAAACGTAGCCCAGTCGGAAGAGCGCCGGCCTCGTAATTGGAAGATTGCGAATTCGGTACTCGAGCCGGCCAAAGACCGTCGTGTACACTAATGGTGGCTGGTGCACATAAAATCTGTCGTAGCCGCTCCATGTTCTCATCAAAAATTATACCTCTGGGGGTCACCGACGCTGGAGAGCTATCCCTACCGTGGAGGATCAAAATTATGATGGCATGTCTCCAGACCACCTCTAGGGGTGTGTCCCAGACCTTCGCCAATTGCCCATCAGCGCAGCACTAGTGCGACGTAAAACTTAACCATCCAACCTTCCATCCACAACAAATGTTCATGCATTACTCGGTATTCGAACCCGGAGCCTGCCGTTCCAGAATCCAGCGTCTGCTACCAATTGGACCAATGATCCTGCAAAATTCATATATTCAGTCTCGTTAAAATGCAAAGCTTCTGCAGAACATCTTGATATCTACGCTAATCTTCATTTCAATGTTTTCCACCAACCGAATAATTGAACCATATCAATATAATATTGCTAGCTATTCAGGAGGCAGCTTGCTATTTACAGTCCTCTCGACAGTTCTATTGCAATAATGGATGGAACTTAAATTAGTAGATCTTCATTATAATCGATCTTTAACCATTTATGCCTCCATAAGCATGGAGTGCAATGAAGAATACATTTTCTCCACATTTAATTGTTGAATTACTGAAGAGAAAGTAAGAGTTGCCATAATCGTTTATGTAGAATGCGGCATTGTATATTCTAAGCAGCAAGTGTTTAAACACGTATATTAATTAAATAGATGCGTAAGTATTCGAAAATGCGGGATTGCGAGAAGCCTTCAATCATTGGTTCTATCCCTCCTCCTTTCACTATTAAGAGTAGTAGATAGCGATTTTATCTTAAATCTCCTCCCGCGCATAAGTGGGTTATTAATTGTTCGCCTGCTTTCTGTCGCGTGCGGACCAGGTGTTCCAACCCCCCTTTTTTTCATATATATTTTTTTTCATTTATTTATTAAATAAAGAACCAGCTGCTTATGCTGCCATCTACCGCTACATTTCCGTTGCATGCCCACTTTGTTCCACCACCACTGTTTAAGTTTATCAGATTCTGAGCTGGTCGATTTCATTGTCGAATGATTTTTTCCGGACTTCCGCTCATTGTCGCCGCGGAAAGGTGACAGGGAAGAGGGTATATATTCATACGTGGGATGCCCCGTAAGTGGAATGTTACGCGTTTTCCAGCACGCCTGAGTATTTTTTTTTTATTATTATTATTATTGTTTTGTTGTCATCCATATTTCTTTATGTTGGCGGAGTTACGAAACGCGTCTCTCCTTTTCTAAGCTTTTCTCAGTGATGCCAGATTGGGGATTTCGTCCCCATTTTGGGGATTTTTGAGGCTTCTGGGGAAAATTTTGGGGACCGAATGTTTGTGGGGACTTTTTTGGGAACAAATCTGGGGAGTTCTTCAACTTTCTGTCAATGTTGGCAACGTGATGATTTATCCCTACGATCAGGAATTTTCAATAACTTTATTGTTATTTGGGGATTTTTTTCAAAAATTGCCTTCATTTGGAGAAAAATCTGAGCTTAAATCTGCTTGATATATATTTTTTAATTTATTTTCCCTTTTTAGTAGAAATGAAGTTGGGGATTTTTTCGAAAAAAAAAAACCCTGATTTGGGGAAATTTGAAGACCTGTTTGGGGAAATAATTTTCGACCATCTGGCATCACTGCATCCATATTTCTTTGTGTTGGCGGAGTTACGAAACGCGTCGCTCATTTTCTAAGTTTTTCTCCCCCATCTTCTTATATCATTGAACTTGAAGTTTCTCTTTTTATCACCTTGATATCCCGTTTTCTTTTCTCAGTTTCTCTTACTTCAAGGTTTGTGATACAGACTTCCGCTATGTCTGTTTTTAATGACATTCTTCAAGCCTGATGATATCAAAGAAGATTTTATCTTTTGAATATTAATTAGAAGATTCTACGTAGTGTAGGCTGATATGACCCGATTGTCATTGGCGGTTTTTCAAGGAAATTCGATGAATGTTAGAGAATTATTTTTGATTACTCGCATCATGTTAAAAAAGGAGAATTACGAATTTTCTTTCAAATAAAATTATACTTTTAAAAAATTAAAGAACACGCTTTTATTGAAATGTGAACTAAAATGCACAATCTTTATAGTATTAAAATGCAGGGTAAGAAAAAATTGTGTGAGTGACACACCATATTACAGGGTGATTATAAAATAATTTAGAATTAAGCAAAAACCATTTTTAAAAAATCTCTCCTGACTGGGCTCGAACGTTTAGGTTCGTAGCCTGGATCTTTACTTCACAGCCACAGCGTTCACGTAGGGAAAGTCTTTTTTTACAATACAGATTTTTTGTTTGCTCCCAAAGCGGTTACAAACATATATACAGGTGAAGCTAATAAAAGCGTGTTAAAAAAGGTTTTAATTTATTATAGTTTTATTATTTTTGGCTTTTCATATTTATTGTTTCCGATTTTTTCACATTAATTTTACAAATAGGGCCTTATTTAAAAAAATTGAATCAAATCATCCATTTTATACAGTCTTTTTAAATTTATAAAGTTCAGTTTGAATATTGGTGTATTTTACTGTTCCTGAAATCGGGCAAGTGAAATCTTATTTTTATTGGATACTAGCAGGCAGACTTTGCCAGTGGCGGATTTACGGGGGGGGGGGGGGCTAGGGGGCCCCAAAGTACTAACTATTACAATTGTAGATTTTTCTTTGATCTGGAATAACACCTTGAAAAATCTTAGCCCCCCCCCCCCTCCAAAGAAAAAAAAAAGTTAAGTTCTGGATCCACTACTGAACTTTGACCGTTGCATTTGTCACTATATTTAAATTAATAATAATAGTAATAATAATAATAATAATTTCTTTTTTCAGTTGTTTACTGACTTTTATTTTAAATTAAAAGAGTGATCATAAAAAATTTCCAACGTGCGTAGAAAATCATCAAGCTATAAATTAATAATTCAAAACTTGTTACAATGATGTTATTGGTTATGTAATTTTTATTATCATCATTATCAACACATACAAATAGCTTGATACAAATAGCTATATTGCATTGAACTATACAGTTTTCCGAAATCTTGCTATATTGCGTATCTTTTCTGAAGGATATGTTCCCAGATGATGGAATCCTTCTAGTTTTCAGTATTTTCTAATTCAAATTCAAATTTCAAAATATTTTTGCTTCATTTTTTTTTTTTTTTTTTTTTTTTTTTTTTTCTATAAAACCGATGGTTTTTGAGGGACAACTTTCTTATTTTCAAACGAAAAATTCATTCCTTGTTGGTTTATGTGTATTGGGTATCATAAGTACACATTAACGTAAGTATTGATTTCAAAATTAATCTCCAATAATGGCTTTAATCAGTCGATTTAATTAAATTAATTTTGTAACACCTGAGTGCTAAAATTTACCCTGATTTAAAATTACCATTTGAATGTTGTTGGCATTAACAATGTATCTCTTGAATGCTAAATGTTGTTATAATAATTTGCAATTCTCAACTATATATATATATTCAGGCAATGCCCTTCATGACGCACTGATGTATGGTCTCATTATATTGCCCCCCCGCCAAAAAAAAAAAAAAAAAAAAGTTCTTTATGTAATATATCATTTTTTTATGCAATGTTTGAAAAGGTTTTCATGACATACAGCGTAATAAAATGTTGTATAGAATAGAAATATGTCATCAGTGCCAGTTTCATCCATCATATATACTAGTGGATCTGCAGATCATGAGCCTCAATATCCCATTACTGAGCAGATTATTTTTATTTATTTGATATTATTTAATATATATATATATATATATATCATGGGTCGATCCAGGTAAAATTTGTGTCCCTTTTATGGTCCTTTCACAAAATTCAAATCCATGAAAATGGACCCTTCACAAAATTCAAATCCATGAAAAGGGGCCTTTCACAAAATTATAAAATGAGCCTCTTTACAAGACTTTGATTTATAAAAATAATCCTTTTATAAAATGTTTCCATGTCTTCAGTATTATTTTTAACGAAACTTTTTTTACTTGATATTTAATATTATATATAATGACTGTAAAAATGGAACGTTTTACATGATATTTTTTTTTTTTTCACAAAAAAAAAAAAGCCCAAAAGTTAAAACCTGGATCGACCCCTGGTTGATATATATATATTTCGAAAATATCACAGTTTCCTTACCTTAATAACTAATTATAACTTAATAATTCAAAACTTATTCATCTTTGATTGTACAAATTTTTCATCAACCATCCAAACCAGATGCACTTGATGCTAAACAACTGTTGAATGACGCCATCTGTTTGTGATAAAGTTTTAACATCCGCGTTTAACATCTCGTGACCGTAGATCGATAGGAAAAGTAAAAAAGTATCCTAAATCAATGAGTGACACACAGAATCATCTAAGCGGTACCCGTCCCCCCAGGATGAACACGCAATCCAGGTAATGTGGAAGATTCTGGGTACACCGTGATCAAATAGTCTAAATCCGTCGATTTAGGTCACTCCGTAAAACAGTAAGTTTTTGAAATTGATCAAAACTACAGTCTGCGTAAAGAAGTAATAGGATGAAGAAAAAATGTCGTAAAATATAATGATATTCATTGCGAAATCTTTTATAACTGTGTACATTTTTATTGAAGCAATGTAATAAAAAAAATTTTAGTTGGGGGGAAAAAAAAAAAACCTGCAGTAATATCTCAGATATAATAATATTTATTTATACATATTTTATTACTGTGCCATAAAATATTGTGTGTTACAAAGCGATTTTACTGCAGCGGTGTAATGAAAAATATTTTATTAAAAACCGCGTTTCATAAAAAAAAAAAAAAAAAATATATTGTAGTGTGAAATATATCATTTAACATCATGATAAAAAATTATTTTATTTCATATTTTCTGAAACTAATTTGCTGAAGAAAAAGACTTAACCTGTAAAAAGATTAATGTCATAATATCCTTTGCTTAATCTTATATTACTGTGTATAATTTTAATGAAGTAATGTAATAAACAATATTTTAATTAAAAAATAATAATAAATGTTAAAATACAATGCCAAATAACTTTACATTCATTACTAAATCTTATATACAGGGTGATTATAATTAAAGTTACGATTTCAAAAGGCTATAATTTTAAAACTACCCATCAGAGCGATTGGATATTTTACCAGAGCAGTCGTGAGGCAATGAAATTTCGTTTGGGTGTGGAAAAAAGTAGTTCCAACATATTACTATAGAGGGCGCTATTATGGTAATGTCAGGGGAAACGCCTAAATGGACTCATTAAACACAGGAATGTTGTTAGCAACACAATGGAATAGCAGGAAACAGTAGACTTCAAAGGTTTACTACAATTATTTTAGCAAAAAGACAAGAATACGTGTTTACAGCGGAAACAGTCATAGTGAAAAGAGAAAAAGCGGAGCTTCATGAAACAAATACTTTACGGATAATTAACGGCACATTTTGGAACTTATTTTTTTTTTCTTTTGCCAAACAAAATTTCATTGCCTCACGATTGCTCTGGTAAAATATCAAATCGCTCTGATGGGTAGTTTTAACCCTACAAGGCACCCAGTTCCATATGTGGAACACCGACTTTAATCGTTCCTATAGCTATAAAACTATTAGTAGCGACATCTCTTGACATCTTGATAGAAGCTACTGACATTTAGCAATGTAGTCATACGAATCTTTACCTAAAGAGGTCGTTCGTGTTTTTGTTATAGTGCACTCAGTGTGAAATTTGAACGAAAGTGATACGTTAGTCGTTTGTCTGAATTCAAAAATAAAAAAAGAATAGTTATTGGACAGTTTTGACTCGAAAAAAAAAAAAAAAAAATACTGTGTGTTATAACGAAGTGTATATTTTGCAGAAGTAAGTTTTTTTTTTATATATATTACAATAGTAAACGTATTAGTAAATCCTATTTTTATGTATGTTCCACATACGGTACGTTGAGCTAAAAAGTTGATTTTTCCGTAAAATAGGGTTTTATTTTTATTTTTATAAGTTTTCTCTATCTTCTGATCACTCATTACAACCTATATATTTTTTTCGCGCACTAAAAAAAAAATTGAGCCTTGTAGGGTTAAAATTATAGCGTTTTGAAATCGTAGGTAATACAGAGAAAGACGTTTTATTTAAAATGAGTAGCTATTTTGTTACAAAAATATTTCATTGTAATGGGAAATATATATTTTTTTAATTATAAGATAAAAATTATTTCATTTCATAATTTCTTCTGGAGAAAACTAGTTACTAAAAAAATAAACTAAAAAGGTTTAAGTTTTATGGAGTAAATTAAATCCTTTTTTTTTTTTTAATCATTTTCTTGTGTGATTTTCATATACTCATGGTATAACCACAGTACCTTGGAATTTATCTATTTTTGTAATGTATTAGCATAAATAGCTCGAATATATCTGATTGATTTATGTAATAATTTAAAGGAACAGTCTTTAAACCTTTATATATATCAGGGGTGAAACTTTTCAGGGGCTGTCCTTGAATTCAGGGTTTTTGAAAATTTTGCTGTCTTTGAATTTTAAGATAAATTATTTGTTTTTAGTAGAAATTTGGCATTTTGAATGCTAATTTTGCCTTATAATGTGTTAAGAATTCTCAAAATATTGCTTATTATAGGTAGCTATATGGTATATCATTAATAAGTTTCCCCTAACCGTGTGCAAGTAACAGATTTCAGGATTTTTGCATGCTAGGAAGTTTCACCTCTGATATATATAAACTTATTTCATATTTATTTTATTTTATTTTATTTTATTTTATTTTATTTATAAAAACAACACTTATTTTTAAAAAGAGAGAGAAAGAGTAAACTAATATATATTTAAAACTGTACACTGCAAATTTTTAACAAAACTAGTAAACAGTACGATTTCCAAAAAATACAAACATCCACACTTTCACGTAGTTATGTGTAATTGTGGGACTCCTCGAAGCAGTTTTAAAAAGTGTATCAAAAAGTAACAAATACAGATCAATTTCAGTGAATCGAAAATGTAATTCTCGATATTCGAAAGCGATTTAAAATTCCTTTCGGCAAAAACGGAGTATATCTGTTATCTGTGTTTTATTACCCGAAATTTCCATGCCTTGAAGCATTTTCATTTTCTTTAACATTCGACATATCAGTATTTATCTCTATTATTTAAATAAGTTTTATTTTTTGAAAAAAGTTTTAATACAGTTTTATTTTAAAAAAGTCTCTTTTATTCCATTTCGCTTCTGGAAGACTTCGACCCGATTACAAGCTTCTTAATAGGATTTATAAACAGGTTGCAGGCCCCTGTCACGACGAATTCGGCCCTGGACAAAAAAGGAAACACAGTTAGGGAGCTCCGTTAAAAATATCATCATATAATCATTCATATATGGTATCCTGATAAATGAATTTTAAATCAACCCGAAACCTGACCGAACCCGACAAAAAAAAAAAAAAATTAACAGAGTCGAATCTGCAACAGAGAATATTGATGACCTATACCCGACTTTTTTTTTTTACCCGAACCCTGCCCGAAGTCCAAAAACTAAATAAAAATTAATAATTCATCAAAACTTTGGTAGCCCTAAACTACCCTTTCTCGCCAAATTTAATCGCAAAAACCAACTCACATGGATGAAAGAGTTCCGCTTTTTCTGCCTCCAGTATTTCTTTACAAAAATTTTTATTACATTTTTACAGTTGTTTTTATGACTTATTAGGTTAGAAATTTTTTGTAGAAAAATACTGGCGAGAAAAAAAAAAAAAAAAAAAAAAAAAAAAAAAAGGCGGAATTCTTTCATTTTTGAGCTTATTTGATATTAAAAGAGCGGTTTTTCTTTTTCACTTTTCTGTAAAACTACTTTTTCTGCAATAGTAGTTCAAAGGCAAGAAAAGTATTTTTAATTCTTTGTAACAGTATTATGGATTTGGTGAATCCATTAAATGTGGCACCCGTGGGTAATGACGATCCCTTATGCGATAATATGGGCTTGTTCAAGAAAAAGTAATATTCACAGAAGATAATAAAATCATTTATTATCTTTTCTGTTACTGAGCATTGTATAGTATGAGACCTGCATCAGTATTATTATGATTATTATTATTTATTTATTTTTTCGAACCGAGTGTATTCAAATTATTTTTGTAAATTTGATTCGAGTTCAAATCAGGTTATGTTTTTAGCGAGTTCGTGCCCGGGTGGGATTATGATTAAAATTTTGTTTTATAATTTTAAGCAGGAATTTGAAAAAAAAAAATATATATATATATATATATATATATAATTTGAAATATTTTAGTACCATTGTAACACTCATCAAACAAAAGTTAGATGAAAATACCAACATAAAATCAATTTTAATTGAGATTTATTTCGATTAAAATTAGTCACAGTATTAAATTAATTTAAGTACCAATGATTGGTAAAACAAGTTAAAGTACTTACGTAGAAGAGATAATTTGCAAAATCATTGAATTATTAGTAAAAGTCAACATTTGAAAGAAAAAGGATAAAATCACCAAAGAGTTCCGTTAATGGGGAAAAAAAAGGGAGGGGGGAGGGAATTCATGAATTGAAAATTGGAATTTTAAATGCTGGAAAATAGAAATGTACTCTTCAGGAAACTTGCATTTCTATCAGCATATGCAAGATTTCGTAAGACTGTATAGCTAATTCCAGCAATATACAGCTCAAGTCTCTATCTTGCAAAAAAGAAAATTGAATTAAAATAAAAAAGGAAATTAAATTAATAACTATATATATATGTATGTAGCTGCATAATTGATATATGCATATTCTCGCTAAATACACGCGTATCTAAATTATATTGTACAGGAAACTTCTATAGGGTACATCTCCAAATAGCAAGCATCTTTATTTAACAGACAGGTTTTCAATCTACAGTGTGAATCCTTTAGATTCTTCTGCTCTTCCGAATAGCGGACACTTCTAAATAACGAACGAATTTCACTTTCTAAAAGTGTTCGCTGTTTAGAGGTTTACTGCATCAGAAAAAAAATATATATATACGAAATGGCTATCTGCCATTTTTGAGAGCTGTGCATAATAAAACACAATAAATAAATGTTGTGCGTAAAAATAAAACATTTTAACATTTTTAAGTATCCGTGTACTGTATATTCTCACTGAATACCAAAAGATATACCCACAATTAAAAAAAATCACAATTTTTAGAAACATGTAAAAGTTTAAATTGATCATTATATTATCAAAATTATGATTAATATATAACGTCCTTACTATATGGTAATGAGAATCTAAAAAAAAAAAAAAAAGCTTTAAAAAATATGCTAATCTAATAAAATATTTAAGGTTTTGCTAATCTAATTAATGAATATTAGAAATTTTCAAAACACAATAAAATCTTACATTTCGGTTTGCTGCTATTATTGAAGTTTTAGAAATGTGAGATTTGACAAATGTAAGCTCTAAGATGGAGATTAACGCATTTTTGGAGCCTCTCCTCTATGTCCATGACAGTTTTATTCAAAATTTGCATAAATGCTTCAATAATGATTTTGCATTTGATCCTTTTCTTGAAGTATTAACATTTTCTTTTTTTCTCTTAGCAATCTTTGAACAAATCTTTTGTACGAGCCAATTGAAAAAAAAAAAAAAAAAAAAAAAAAACTACTTTACTTTCAACGAGAAAGAGTAATTAGAAAAAAGTAATAACCAATATTATTCATTGGTTAAGGGGAGGGGGGATTTACTTTTTATGCATGTGTGTTATTTTTCGAACTTTAACTTTTTTCTTTCTATCGAAAGAAAAAGTTAAACTTCCTAAAAATTCCAATGTTTGAATAGTAAAATCTCAGATATTTTATTATAACGATTTATTATTATTTTTTTTTTTAACCTTTTCTTTTTCAAAACTGCATGACATGTTATGCAATTCCAAAGGTGTCCCACATTTTTAATAAATTTGTTATTTTATTGATATAAACTCATTTTTTAATTAAAAAATTAATAAAAATCAGGTTCAAGAAATTAATAATAATAAATCAGAATAGGTCTCCCACAGATTGTGTGACCACAATGGCTTTTCTTTTGGGAACACCCCCTATAACTATAGGAAAATATTTCGTAATTTATAAGTGATGAATAATTTTATTTTCTTCTTCTTTATTATAACGCATTTATTTATTGCGTTACATTTAAGCATATAATTTTACACTTTCACTTTATACGAGTTGCAACTATTTCATGATATGAACGAGCGTTTCATCCTAGTTTATTCGAGGTAGCACACTGAAATGGTGACGACGGTTTTATAGCAGATTGAAAGCAATAGCCGTCGTGTGCTTAATAAGGTAAAACAAAGAAGGAAGTTAAACTAAAAGAATAATATACGAATGACGTTTTATGTCAGAAAATGTAATCAGGAGCTATTATGTTGTTTTCATTATTCGATAATTCTAGATTTTTAAATGTTCTGTCAATTTTATGCATTGCTGTATTTGATTTCGCATTTTCATGATGCCAAATTTTCTGAAAGTAAATACCCAAACAATGATTAAACGTGTTTTATAATTCGATAACTAAAAAACTCCTTATTTTATTGCTTTTATGTCCACGTTCCAGAAGTAAGTTGTTAAAAGCACTTTAATGCTTATATTAAAAAATTGTTTATTAAATATTTGAAAATGAAGAAAAGCAAAAAAATCGTGCAATTCAGTATTTTTTTAGTACTGGAAAAGTAATCATGCATTACTTCTAAAATTATTTACACTCTATTTCACTTTTCGCACTAATAAAAAAAATCACAATGGAATATTTACTGTGAATTGAAAAATTATCAATCTGTGTTTGTATTTAATTAATATTTTCTTCAGGTCTACATTTAATATTCTACGTTTGGAGATTAATTGCAAATAAGTAAAAAATATTTAGAATGAAGTAATTTAGATATGAATGACTGGAATCATGTTATATAATATATATATATCTTTTTTTTCTTTAAATAAAATGTGGAAAATATTTAATTTAAAATAAAAAATATTTAATGTTTTTTTTTTTTTTTTTTTTTAATTATCTGTATTATTATAAAGATTTATATTTATATTTTATTTTAATTCATTGCACAAACTCAATTCAGTATTTTTTCAGTACTGAAAAAGTAAGCATTCATTATTTCTAAAATTTCTTACACTTTATTTCATTTTTCTCACTAATAAAAAAATCACAAGGGAATTTTTGCTGTGAATAATTGAAAAATTATTAATCTGTCTTTGTATTTAATTAATATTTTCTTTAGGTATGGATTTAATTGTCTGTGTCTGGAGACTAACTGCAAATAAGTAAAAAATATTTAGAATGAAGTAACTTAGATATGAATGACTTGAATCATGTTATATAACAACCATTCTCTCTCTCTCCTCCCCCCCCCTCTCTCTCTTTTTTTCTTGGTGTTCCTGTAAAATAACTATGAGTTCTATACTCAAAATCTGTACTGGTCATGCAATGGGGAAGTATAACATACTTATTAACTTGCTCAATGGAAAGAAACGATGTTCACTCACACACACACACATACAAACATCCCCGTAAAAATAACAAAAAGCATTTTAGAAAACCTCAAATCCTAGAGACATACTAAAATCTCATAGTCGAATTTCTTTCATGATTTCAATACTTTCCTTACATAGCATATGTTCAGAAGTAATTAATCCCTAATTACACTGTTTGCTTGTTATTATCTCTGGCTGTTTCTAATTATAGATATTTAATTCAAACATTTATTAAGTTAATTTTAAATTCTTTTATAACATGTTAGCAGGTGCCACCGCACTTCAGAATGTAGAAAAAGAGGGGGAAAAAAGCTAAAAAACCCATAGAAATAGCATGGGACGAAAACCAAAAAAAAACTCACAATGTCAAGTGTGTTAAAAAAAAAAAAAAACACGGCTTACACCGGAAGTAATAAAAGGACAAAATTGACTAGAAAAAGACATCGAAGAGCAGGAACGGGCGGGCTGGGGCATTGGTCCTGTCGTCCAGGATTAATACGTCTCGATTATTATGTGTCTTACATTGCCACCGCACTCTAGAATGTAGAAAAAGAGGGGGGAAAAGCTAAAACTCCATAGAAATAGCATGGGAAGAAAACCAAAAAAACTCACAATGTCAAGTGTGTTAAAGAAAAAAAAAAGGCTCACACCGGAAGTAATAAAAGGTCAAAATTGACTAGAAAAAGACATCGAAAAGCGGGAACGGGCGGCCTGGGGCGTATTACATTGATTTCACGATTACATTGATTTCACACTTAGATTGATTGTTTAGCCATATATAAACTATTTTTAGTTTATAAAAAAAAATATGTTGCAAAAACATAATTAGGGGAAGCCGGGGTAATAAGAGACAGGGGTTATAAGAGACGCAGTCAAAAAACCCACCAAAAAATATACTTAGACAACTTTAAAAATATGTAATATTAAGTATCATGAGTATTCTTTACTACAATACACTTATTGAGAAGTTTATGACACATTTTGAATTCTTTTTATGCGACGGAAAAAAAACCTTCCCTTTGAACTTACCCTGAAAGTTCGTGACTTTTTCTAAAATTTTCTTTATTATTATTATTATTATTATTATTTTTTTTTTTTTTTTTTCTTTTGTAGGTAAGATGTTTGGGATTTATTAATGTGTAACCTTTTGACCAAGACTATGACTTTGATGTACAATTTTTTTAAACCTTGAAAGCATTCTTTATTTACATGTTCTAAGCATGCATGTTTCTTATTACCCCATTTTTATTTTTTGTGGGGGTAATAAGAGACTCATGTCTCTTATTACCCCCACTGTTAATTACTGTGGCTCCCACCCCCCATTGTAGTTTCTGTTAATTGTGCCTGAATAGTTTACGAAGAGTTTACCAAGTGTTAGGCCCAGTCTAAGTTTACCAAGAGAACATTTTTTTTTTTCACTTTAAATCAAAAAGCAGTTTTACTGATTTGGCTAGACCATATTTAGTTGTTATGATTATTTAAATTTATGTTTAGAATGTGTATAAGTTAGTATTTAGTCATTAATACTTCATTACATAATAAATAAGTTCATTTATAATTACTAGAAAAATCTTTTATAACATTTTGTTCGCTTGTATACACTTCAAAGATACGTCTTTTTTGCCTACACTTTAGAAAATGGGTAAAATATTTTCTGCCCATTTAAAAAATTATATTGATGTTTTTGGTTAATCCCTAGGTTATGTTGATTATGTAGAACTGTCATTAAGTACAATATTATATTATTTAGGACCTAATATTAAAATAAATGAATTTCACAAACACATTTATGACAGTTAATTTTCGAGAAAGCATAATTTTTGGATGGGTGTAAATAATAAAAATTAAAAACTATTGGCTGATTCAGAATTGTTTCCAGATGTCTTTTATTATCCCACATGATTTTACATTGTTATATATGGACAGTTACAAGCCTGGTCTCTTATTACCCCACGTGGGGTTATTAGAGACAAGGATTTAATGAAAATTTAAAAAACAAAATTAACAAAAAATTTAAGTTCAAAAATCACCTAAAAAATCAAGAAAAGTCCATTTAATGAAATTAATACGAGACATTTATTTCAAGTTATTTAGATTAATAGTATAGATTTTATTAATATTTTTTGTCTCTTATTACCCCGGCTTCCCCTAACAAAAGAAGTATGGAACGAAGTAACCTATTACTGAAAAGTAACTATTTATCCCATCTCTTAGTATATTACATTGATTTCACTCTTTAAACACATATACACAGGGAGAAAAAAAAATCTGATAATTATTCTTGAATGGGGAGAAAATATTTCCATTAATGGCATATATTTGTTATTATGCTTTGTCAGTTTAATCAATATGCGTTGGCGCAGATTTCCTGCGGGTGTTTTAGTTAAGGCTAATTGAATTTAGGACTAACTAAATAATTTTTAAATAGCTATTGAAATGTTGCCGTTTCTAAATACTAATTCAATTATTCCTTTCATAATTATTTTTTGATAAATTTAGAAGTTTACAGTGTTTATTTCATATAAGAAATAAAACTTGCACTGAAAAATGTAAAATATCTCTCTTTTTTAGTTTTTTTTTTCCCCATATTATTCTATTTTTCATGCTGTACAATATTTTTAATATTTTCACTTTCATTCTTTTTTTTATTGTTACAGTTTTTTCATTTTGATATCTGAGTTGTTTTCATCCTGATTTATAGAATCACTTCAAAATGCCAAGCTTAGCTTAATTTGCTTTATTCCCAACGAAAAATTCACAGGGGAAATTAAGCAAAGGAAACCTTTTTCTCAGCTAATATCGTTATAACACTGTGCTATATGTTTTATTCATTTTTATCAATTTACCCGCAAATTATTATATCTCATTATCTTTCACTTTCTTTTATCTTATTTTTAAAAAGATTTCTTTAATACCTAGTACCAATCTAAAGATTTTTTTTTTTTTTTTATATTGCAGGCTCCTTATTTATGTGCCTATCAAACCCCATGATGCCCATTACATTTCGCGTTCTGAGAAAAGAAAAAAATCGTCGGTGCTATGATTCTCGGTATTCTGAGAGAACTCATAAAATGTTATGCCAGCTATTTATTCACTTTTATTTGTTTTCATCTTTTATTCTTGGAACTGAAGTGAAATAATTCTCGTATTCTAGGGTTTTTCCTAAAGATATGAGTGTAAGCTCGCATGAAAGATAAAGCGTATTATTTAGATTGCATTTTGTGAGATGGCTCTTTCAGGAAATATTTGCAGTTTTCATCTTAAGTTTTTCTTTTTTTTTTTTTTTTTTTTTTTTGTAATACTCTGATCTTTTGTAACCATGAAATAAAAGAAATTTTTTTGATCGATGATTTAGACCGATAGTTTTATAATTTAAAGCAATTTAGTTATTTGCTATCTTTAAGATGGGTATATTTATGTTTTCCTTTGAATCATTCGATTTCAAATCTTTTTAAGAAGCGAGAGAATTTTGGAATAAAACAATACATATAAAATAAATAATTTGATACTCGATGGGTTTTTGAATATAAGAGTTTGAAGTACGCTGCACCAGGCTTCATTATTTTAATATTATTTATATTTTATAATTCATTTTCTAACCATAAGAGGGTAATATTAGTCCTACAAATCACCTAAAATCATATAATGAAAACAGGTAGTACGTAGTGGAACCATTTTTATTTCAGTAAGTTGAATTTCAGCACTTCTGAGTAATTTTCGCTACTTTATTTATGTATTTTATTTATTTATTTATTTTTACTATTTTCACTAAGAGAATAGAGTAGTGAACTGAATTTTTGTCCCAACGTAATGTCTTTCACTTAATAATTATTTGAAGTTTGTTTAGTTTTTATTATAAGGGGAAAACTATTAGTAGATTTTTGAAATACATAAGCATGCGATACCTTGTTTTTTGTTGTTGTTGTTGTTCCCCCTAAGTACGTTGAATCATGGACAGTCTTATTCAAAATAATTAAAGAAAGATGTTTGTATATTTTTTTCTTTGTTTTTAATTACAATAACTAAATGAATATTCTAATTATTTTGCTTATTTGTGTGCAGTTATTTATTTTAAATTACACACAGTTGAAATTAAAAATAATAAAACCTTGGAAAAAATATATTTGGATTTTTTTTTTAAAGTAAATTTTGCGCAAGATAAGCTACATTTTACTCTTAATAAAAAAAAAAAAAAAAAAAAAAAAAAACGAAATCTTTATATAGGAACTTTGGTATTTTGCGGAAGTTTTCGGCCTTAGATTTTTTTTATGTTTTACACGTTTTGAGGAGTGAGGAATCTTAAAATCCTAAAACCAATGGATGTTCGTCTGCAGGTTGATTGTTAGCCTGTGTAGATATCATCTCAAGAGTGATTCCGAATGAAAAAGCAAGTCAGATTTGAAATACTATTACTGATACTTGCTTGAACTCATAGCTGCATATCAACATTTTACTTTTAAAACTTCGCACTTATTCAAAGTTCAATATTTTATAATAACACATTAAAATAAGAAAATATTTTGAAATTTGTATTATGAAGTTTGGAAAACAGCATAGGAAACTGAAATGCGAAATTGACACCAGCATCAGTACATAGAAGATTACGAAAAAAAAAAAATGTGTGTCGATGAAAGAGAGGGTATTATAGAAAGTGGAACATTTCGCCCTTCGACAATGTTAAGCAATCAGCCATGTTTATTGTTCTTATCATTAATATAGCGTAACCTGTAATAGAAATGTGTGAGGAGAAATAGATATATTGGGTTACTAAGAAGAATCCATCTTTACCAATAAGTTTCGATTAAATTAATTATAACAGACTCTATTGATCCTAAAATACTATGTATCTAATATTAAACACAAAAGAAATTTATTTAATGATAACATTGGTTAACATTTAACCCCAATATTATAATTAGAAGTTTTTGGTACAGTGTGGTCCAACATGCCTCCATAAAGTAGACCAATCTACCCCAAACTTGAGGCACCGTGGTCCAATTTGAAAGGTTTTGTAAAAAAAATATTATATATATATATATATATATATATATATATATATATATATGTATGTATGTATACATATATAACAGAACATTTTCAAAAAATTCTTAGATGATGAGAAACATATAATTAGTGTTATGGGAAGCAAATTATATGGTTACATTTTTCTTGAGATAAAAACGGTCTATATGCTTTCCCCCTCTACTTTTTAAAATGCAGGCTTTCAGATATCAATTGAACTTAAAATGTACGAATCATGTTGCTTATATATAACTTAGGATAAAGTAAAGGCTTCCAAACTTCCAATTAATTTAAACTACGTAATTTCCGAACTATAATCGAAAATATATTTATGCTCTGTTAAACATACATTTACATTTGTTCTTCTGTGCACTGTTCTTTTTACACATCTTTATGAATACTTGATTTGTCTCTCTTCTCTTTTACAAAACTGGTTTGCTATTTCGATGCTCATATTTTCTCTTCTGTGGGTAATAAACCAAATTCCCATGGGAAAAAGGAAGAAGAAAATCTTGTTGATTATAAAGTGTTATACATTATGTGCCCTGTGAACGAAAAATTTAGGGGGCACAAAAATTATTTGATATAAAAAATATAATATACTTTATTCTTAAAAGAGAGAAAGAAAGAAAGAAAAAACCTGACATTTTTATCTATTTTGCTTTTTATGTGAATTCAAAAATCATCCAACCAAACTATTATCATAAAGGTTTTTATGTTAGTGAAATAATAAGCACGATACCGAATTTTGCGTTGCAAAACATGGTTTAACTTAATTATTAAATTACATCAACTTATATTTAAAACCTATTTTCTAATAGAATCTTCTAATCTTTTTATGATTGTAATTATAATGATTAGCTTCTCATTATAAATTTCCATGGAAGAGAGGGGGGGGGGGCGAAAATTGAATTGTGCTGTAGGCACAAAAGTATTTTATTTTAGTCTAACCCTGTATACAGTCTAATCAAGAAATTGCTTTAATTTATAAGATGTTAAAATTTAAGACCCCAATATGTAACAACTTTTAAAAATACAAGGTGATCTAAAATTCATAGAAAAAAATATAAAAATTATTATTCAAAATTTATCGACTGCAGTACTATGCGGTTTTCACTGAAATGAACAGACAGACTTTTTTGGTAACAAAAGTTTTATTAGCAAATCAGTTTAAATTTTCTTCATCAGGTGACATTTTAATTGTAAAATTATTATTATTCTTCTTATTATTTTTTTTTTAATACAGCATTTAGCAATTTTTCCCTTTAGCATTTAGCAACAATTCCATTTAGCAAGTATGGAATGAAATTCGATACTTTGAACATAAATTTTTAAATAGTTATTAAAAGTCCTCAGAGCGTTGATTTTTTAGTGATTATGAATTAATATACATATATGAATAAATAAATAAAGACCAATTAATGAATGTTTTTATCAGATTAAATTTTTTACCTAAACAAATTTATAATTTTCTGTGTAATAATCGTTTCGTTCATGACTAAAGTATTATAAATAAATGTATTTATGTAACATCTCAGATTATTTATTCTTAGTAATATTTATTTAATTTATTCTTATTGTAATAAGAGCAAAAGAACATTAAAATTACATTTTTTAAATGTTTAGCAATTTTCCTGAAAGTCTAAGTATGTGTTTACATAAATTAACGACAGATGGCAGCACCACACAATTTCTTATTTTCTTCCAAGTAGATCCATTGAGCTCTACGTATCTCTAATCAATTGTCTGTATATCTCACGGAAAAACGAATTTTTGAATTACACTTCATACGATTTTTGATTTTTTATCTGGGGGAAAAAAAAAAAAAAAAAAAAATATATATATATATATACATAAATAAAATAATAATAATAACAACAACAATAATGTCTTTTTTCTTTTAATTCTGAATCAGTTTGTTTTGTAGGAATTTAAATAAATTAACCACTTGCATAGTTTCTTATAGAGAGGCTATTCAGTTTTAGTAATATTTAGTAATAAATTGACATTTAAACCTTTAATGTTCATTGGTTTCGCCCAGAAACCAAACATTGCACTTTATTTTTATTTATTTATTTATTTATTTATTTTTTGCATCAAATTTTCAGTATTTTTACAAAGTGTTAATAGAATATTAAACTCTTATTCATTCTCTTTGCACTACATGGCAGCACTACAGCAAAATGCAAAAAATGCTATTTCAGATGAAGCCAGATATAGAAGCCACTTTAATTTTCTAAAATTGTATCAATTTTAAAAATAAAGAAAAAATATTTATTTTAAATAAAAGCACATGAACTTACTATAATCCTTCTCAGTCATAAATTGCAACTTACAATTTTTTATATAAATAAACAGAACTGTCCGAAAAGTTATGTAAAATGTTTGGTTTCCGAGGGAAACCAAACTCCAGTAAAGGTCGAATTTTGCAAGACTTAAGATAAGAGTAGAAAATGAACATTTCCTGGATTTTCTGCAATTTCTTAAAATATCACTTTCTGCAATTATATGAATATTTTTTTCTTTTTTAAATAGTTTATATGTACGAAAAATTTTGCAAGTATAAATATAAAGTTTGTTTTCTGTTAAAACAATTTGTAAGTATAGTTAATTTTATGTATAAATTCGTAAATAAAGTAAGAAATTAAATAATAAAGCCAGAGCTGTAACAATAATGTTTGGCTAGGCGCCTGGTGCTGTAACACTGCTTGCACCACACTTGCTTCTTTTCTGAATAAATCATTATTTGAATTTCTTAATAAGTAAGTCAAAATATAAATTTTTTATATTTCTACAGTATCTGATTTATTCTCTGCAACATTTATACTAGTTTGTTTGAGGAGAAAAAATAGCCCGTTACCGTTCATTGGTTTCACTATGAAACCATAAATTTCTGGAAAATAAAAAAAAGCTATTTTTTTTTTTCATTTGTATATTTATGTTCAGTGATGCGTCTAAAAGTCTTTTTTTAAATTAATTTCACAATTTTTAAAAAGAAAATATGTAGTGAACTTTAAAGGGTTAGGAGCTAATAATCGTATCGTCGTGGATACCTTTTGCACATAAATTAATACAATTATTTAAATAAAATAAAATAAAATACTGAAGTAATAATAGCAATTGTAGTTAGTTGTGTTTTTTATTATTTCATTTCCTACTGTAGTGCAATTTAATTTATTTAGTTTTTAATTTTTTCAGTGTGCATTAAAAATAAAATATTGGTTTTGTAAAAATTGTTAGATTCCAGCTGGATTGGAAATTTAAAACGGGGAAGTTTTGGAGCCCATTATAGGATGATGCTTGATTTGACGTGTTCTAAAAAATGTCTTCGTATCGTCGAAAATTTGTGGACTGTAACTCAACAAAAATAATATTTGAAATGATATTGAACTTCTTATTTATTTGAATCTCGACTTAAATTTGCAGGATTTTATTTAAGTGCAAATCGCCTTACAATAACGCTATTATGCTGCTGCTGCACTTTGGTGATAACTTTATATTAGTAATATATTATCTGTAATTAAATAACATTTGGTATATGATATGTACATTGTGTGAGATATCCCCAGATTGAATATGGTTCATATCGTCCAAAATAAAATAAAAAAATCTGGAGTGACTCCACTGGACTTTCCGAACATTGAATAATTAACCGTTTTGTAGATAAAGTAAAGTAAGAGGAGTTGTTAAACATACAAAAAAGAGAAAATTATAATAGGGTGTTTGAGTATTTTTCTCCATATAGTACACGATGTTTAATTTAACGCTACCGAACTTTGAGCCCATAGATCATAATGATAAAGAATTTTTCGATGTGTCCCTGTAAAAACCTATAAATGCTAGATTCACCAAAATTCTTATAGTTAGTGCAACAGTGACTTATAATATAATATTCGTATAAATTTTCAGCTCAACTGAGTAAGGCGTTTAGACGCTATTGCACTTTTAAAAATTTGGTAAAAAACTGTAAGTGCTAAATTCACCAAAAAATATAGGGTTCGTGCTACGGTGACTTACGACATACGTACCAACTTTCAGCTCATTCGAGCAAAGCGTTTAGACGCTAGCGTGCTCACTCACACACATACATACACACACACACACACGCACATCCATACATCATCGTAAAAATAGTAAAAACGGACTCAGGGGACCTCAAAACGTATAGTAACATCAAAATCTCAAAGTCGGATTTTTGACATAATTACAATACTTTTCTTACATATGTATGTTCGGAAAGTAATAAAAAGAGAGAGAGAGAGAGAAGAAGAAGAAGTAGAAGTAAAGAGTTTACAAAATGATTACGCCTTATCTTATATTAATCTAACTATGAGAAACCTTTAAATCTGGAGCACCCATTCATCAAGAACATTCGGAATTTTCAGTAACCAAGCCTTTCTGAAAATTCCGGTTAAATCTTCAAATTGCTAAAATTATCTTCAGTGTAAATCCCACTTCAGAAATAAGTTTTCTCGAAAATTTACGTATTTTTCTGTGTCACGGTGTCATTGTTAACAAAAGATCAAATTTACTCTAAACACCTTAAGAAAAATATGTTTAGTCAATCTGTTTTCCCACGCTGTAAATCTTATTATTATCCTTTTAACAATAATAATAATTCCATAATATTTTTCTTTTCCGTTTTATCCATTTACGAATTTCTCAACTTCTATTTTTGTGCTTTTAAATATGTTTTAATTTTTCTTCATTTTGTTAAAGTTTATTCTCATTCTTTTGAATCTTACTCTTCTTAAATGACTTTTCAATGTTTTATTATTTATTATTATTTTCCGGTTTAGTTGCTTCTTTTTAGTTAGATTCATCTGCATTATCCTGTCTTTCCAGGGTCATTCCATGACAATTCAATGCAAAAAAAAAAAAAAAAAAACTGCATCTTTAATATGACCCCCCCCCCCCTCAGATTTTTATTGAGCTCATTTATTTGTCCTATTAAGAAATGGATGTATACCAATTAATAACTCCCTATCTCTTTTAGTTTTTAACACGCTTTTATTAGCTTCACCTGTATGTATGTTTGTATGTTTGTTTGTAATCGCTCTGGGGGCAAACAAAAAATCTATATTGTAAAAAAAGACTTGAACTACGTGAACGTTGTGGCTGTGAGGTAAAGCTCCGGGCTACGAACCTAAAGGTCTAACGTTCGAGCCCAGTCAGGGGAGATTTTTTAAAAATGGTTTTTGTTTAATTCTAAATTATTATTATTAAAGATGTAACTATTATGGTGCGTCACTCACACGATTTTTTCTTACCCTGCATTTTAATACTATAAAGATAGATATTTTGTGCTTTTTAGTTCACATTACAATAAAAGCGTGTTCTTTAATTTTTTAAAAGTATAATGTTATTGATATATAGGGCTGTAAAAATGGGTGAAAAATGCAAATTTTCATAACTCTTCTTCTACAAATCTACCCATAGTTTGTTTCCCCAATTAACTTAGATATATTAGATTGGTATCATTAGAAAGCTTATAATATAGGCTTTCAAACGATATATCACATGTATATATTTTTAAAACTTTTAATTTTAAGGTCAAACATTTTGACCTTTGACCTCCAATAACTCAAAAAGTACATATTTAATTTTATTTTAAAAATTATATGTTATTGTTACGTTTATTATCTATAATTTTTGAAAATTTCAACATGAGACGGCCATGGGATGCTGAGTTATAAATTAAAATGCAGTACTTCATCAGTAAATTCGTATAAACATAACATAAGTTTTACCTATATTTTGTTCCCTAATTAGCTTAGAGATGTAAAATTGGTATCATTGGAAAGTTTATAATACAGGCTTTTAAATGATATGTCACATGTATATATTTTTAAATTTTTTTCGTTTTAAGATCAAACATTATGACCTTCGACCTTCAAAAAAGTACACATTTAATTTTCTTTTAAAAGTTGTATGTTATTCTTACGTTTATTATCTGTAATTGTTGTAAGTGTCAACATGGAGTGGCCTTTTTTTTTTTTTTTTTTTTTTTTTGTAAAGCGTGCGTTATGTTAATATGGAAATACTGGTAGAGTTGCATTTTAATTCATAACTCAGTACCCTAGGTTCGTCCCATGTTGAAACTTACGATAATTATAGATAATAAACGGAAGAATAACATATAATTTTTTAAAAGAAAATTAAATTTGTATTTTTTGGGGATATTGAAGATCAAAGGTAGAAAATTTTTAAAAATATGTACATGTGATATGTCATTTAAAATTCTGTATTATAAGCTTTCTAATGATACCAATCTTATATCGCTGAGTTAATTAGGGAAGAAAATATGGGTAAAACTTATGTTATGTTAAACCTTATGTTAAACCTACGTTAAAACTTACGTTACTGATGGAGAGTTGCATTTTAATTTATAACTCAGCAACCTATGGCCGTCCCATGTTGAAATTTACAATAATTACAGACAATAAAAGTAAAAATAACATGTAATTTTTAAAAGAAAATTAAATATATACTTTTTGAAATATTGAAGGTCAAATGTCAAAATGCTTAGCTTTAAAATGAATTTTTTTTTAATTTATATACGTGTGTGGGATATATCATTTGGAAGTCTGTATTATAAGTTTTCTAATGATGCCAATATTATATCTCTAAGTTTATTAGAAAACAAAATATGGGTACATTTGCAGTAGAAGAGTTATGAAAATTTGCATTTTTCACCCATTTATGTAGCCTGTATATATATATATAAAAAAAAAAAAAAAACTAAAAGAGGTAGGGGCTTATTAATTGGTGTGCATTCATTTCTCTATACAACAAATAAATGAGCCCAGTTTAATAAAAATATGAGCTGTATTAATTTGATATGGACTGAATCTCCTATAGATTGCCCCTGTTCTTTTTCTTCTAACATTTTAACTATGCGATTATTCTTTAACCATGTTTCTTGTGACCATGGGAGCCTGTGCACAAGATCTGACTCAACGAGTCCCGTGTTAAAATAGGGGTGATAACTCTTGTGGTTGAAAAAAGAGAACGCCGAGTGACTGGATGTTTTTCAAATCCCAATTTTCGGGTCAATTTGGCACTCCTCCAAGTCTTTGGAATCGTCCTTTTCTGTTTTCACATTCTGAAAATTCCCAGCTGTTAAATTGACGGACCTTTTTTAAAAAAATATCTTTATAATTTTTTATGTTTTATTTTGAAGCTGCAAAATACGAATTTTCAATATGTGAAATTTTTTCATTTTGCAATTTCAAAATAAAATATTAAAAATTAAAAAAATGCATTTTGAAAAAAGGTCCGTCAATTTAATAGTTGGTAATTTTCTGAATGTGAAAACAGAATTTAAAAATATGAATTAGTTAACGAGTTATTTCTAAAGAAAATTTCCTCATAGAATAACATTGGCTCGGTCTTCCGGCAACGGTAAGTGAAGAGAGCCGTTAATGCTAGGCGGTATAAATGTAGTTACATTGTACTTGTGAAGATTTTGCTTTTTTACCTATTTATGTGGAACGATTTTACTTTTAATAGTGTACGAAAAAATTACAGATATCTATATCACCATTTTAAATTCGGATTGTTTACGAATAATTTTTTTTTTAAATGTACAGTAGAACCTCGATTATCCGAACCTCGATTAACCGAAACTCACCTCGATTAACCGAAACTCTCCGTTAACCGAAGTCGGTTTCTTCTTCACTTTTTTTTTTTTTTTTTTCACTTTCTACTATCATCCAAAATTTTCTCTTAACAAACATGTATTTTTAAAGTTTTTTTTTTTTTTTTTTTTTTTTTTTTTCCACATTCCTTTTGTGTGCAAGCCATCCTTTCCAAACTACGAGTGCCGATAAATATTTTAGATGATTATTGATGAATTCTCGATTATCCGAAAATTTCGATTATCCGAAGTGAGTTCGCTCCCAATTACTTCGGATAATCGAGGTTCTACTGTATTTGTTTAAAATTATACCTTCTCTAAAGATTGTACTTGCAGAAAATTGTAAAACATGTTTATATTATTTTATTTCATTTTATTGTTTAACCTATTGCAGAACGCAAATAAATTTGTATAATATTAATATTATTTAATATTGTTAATTAATATTATTACTAATAATATTATAATTAATATTATAATATTAATAATTATAATATTAATATATAATTATAATATTAATAATATTATTATAATTAATATTATAATTATTAATAATAATATTACCATTAATATTATTTCTCATAGTTAGTTCAATCAATCTACTATGTTGTCTAATTAAATTAAAACAACATTTTTAAAATAAATGCAATTCTTTATTTAAGAGTAGCTTGTCGTTTAATTTTACAATTTAATAACATCGTAAATTTTGTTAACAAGTTGTTTTTTTTTTTTTTTTTTTTTTTTTCCTTCACGATCTTTTTCTTTTTTTTTCTTTTAGTATTCAACCGGTTTAATGAATTTCCGCTTCTCTTAGATCACAAGGTTGAAACTAATATCCTTTTCTTTATTTTTTTCCCGGAACTTTCCGAATTTGTTTAAGGAAAATATCAAAGGAACGAAAAATCCAACTTAAATATTTATTTTCGCTCCCGATAGATTCAAAGTGAAAAAAAAAAAAAAAAAAAAGAAAAAAGAAGAAGCCAAACTTTTCGACTTGAAATTAAAAGTAATAAAATAGAATAGGTTGAAAACTTTTATGTTAAAGCATGTATTTTTAAATTCGATTAAAATTTGATATGTTAATTTTATTTATTTTATTTTATTATTATTGTTATTTATTTTTTAAGCCTGATTTTTCAAATTGTAGATTGTCTTCCTTTGAATAAAGACTATTATTATTATTATTGGTATTTTATAGTTAGTATTACAACATTTTAACTTATTTTTAATTGCACTGGCAATCATACAATTTTAGATCTGTAGATTTTTTTTTTTTTTTTTAATATATAATGAATTTAATATATATACGCGTATATATATTTATAACTAGCGGAATTTGATTAAATCAAAAGTAATTAAAACTATTTAACTTGAAACTTATTCAAAAATAATTAAAATTATTTCATTATTATTATTATATGGAGTATTCTTTTTTACAACAGGCATTTTAATAATATTATGATTTTAATGAAATTGCTGAATATTTTTTGGAAAATAATTCCAGTTCATGCATTTCTTTGATTTTTATTATTTTTAAAATTAGATTTTTTTTTTTTCTTTTTTTCAATTTTGATTTGACTTTCAAATTTTCGGATAATTTATCCATGTTCATGTTTTGAGAATTAATTAACTAACTGTTTAATTTTTATATTTTTAATATGCAAATGTGAAATGAAATTTATTAATATTCTAATACTTTTTTTTTTCATTCTAAAAATTTTTTAGACTGCTTTGATATTTCAATTTTTTAAAAGAATAATTTAAATGATTAATTGTTGTTATTATTATTATTTTATCAAATTTTTATTTGCGCTTAATTTTTAACAGCTTCTGATGATCAAACTAATAATCGCATTCCTAACTAAAATTTCTTATTTACTTTCTTTAAACAATGTAATTGAATAATTTATTTACTTATTAATTTAAAATACAAGTAATTATTATTATTTTTTTTTTTTCTAAACGCTTTCTATAGTATAGAAATTCATATTTTTTAATACATTAATTTTGAAATTAAAAGTTAAAAAAGAAAATATTATATATTATTTCACCTACATACGTATTTTTAATTAAAAAAAAATCTTTTAATAATGAGTTTAAATTTTACAATATGGAGAAAATTAATCCATTTATACATTAATTTACTTCTGAGCTGTTTATTTATTTATTTATTTTTATTTGCTTATAGGATATTATCAAACCCAGCATTCTAGAATTCATTCTTTCTAGATGTTTTTACTGTTCTGTAAAAATAAATCATTTTTAAGTTTAAAAAATAAAATAGAGTAAAATATATTTCATATCGTTATGTTACTTTTACATCTTAAAATCTTCTTCTGATAATAAAATTAATGTTTGCCTTTCAAAGTAAATTTATAAAATTACTTAGTTAAAAATAATAGTACCTGATTTATTCACCACACATTTTGTTTGTTCATTTCCTTAAAATGCATCCCACGTTTTAAAAGGTTTTGTTTTTTGCATTCTGAAAATTTATGTTGTCGTAGAAATTAATGCTCTTTTAAATTCCTCTGTAAAAAAATGAAAAATACATCCTGACAAACTGCTATCATAAAAGTATTTAGGAAATGCTTGTATATTAAAATAAATCAACTCCAAGAAACTTTCAAAAACTGTGCCCGAGTATACAAGATTTTATTTATGAAGCTTTTCTTTTTTCTTTTTCCTATTTTCATTAGTGTTCTCTGCTGAGAGAAATGATCGAGTGAATCAGGGTACAGTCTGTCAAAGTGCTCCCGTTTTCAGCTTATCTACAGCAATGAAGATAAATTAGACAAATCACTGAGGCAGGAAAACATTTTGAGTGCTCATATTTCACACCAAAAATTTTAGTTTTAATCATGATTTTCTATAATATTTCCTTTCTTGCCGTGGAAATTTTAAATTTTTATCTAGCTGAAGTTTTTTTCTTTTTCTGATTATTATCTAACGATGTTTTCCTGGGCATGTAATGGTTATTTAATATTGCTCAGAAGTTTAAAATACACCCATCTCGATATCGATCTGGTTCAATATTGTGTACAGTATACTCCGGATTATCCGCGGAATTAGCTGGCACGGTTCTGTGGATAATACAAATTGCGGATAAACAGCAAAAATTCTAAAAATAGCGACCAAATGAGATAAAAAAGTATTCTAACTTAAAAACGTGATTGTATTGTACAGTCGGCAGTAAAATTATTTGAGCAATAGCAATAATTCCTATGTAAAAAATGTGAGCGTAATACTGTTTTGTTAAATAAATCCTTGTCGAATCATGATTTTAGTCAGTCTAAAAACATGATTCGACAAGGATTTATTCAATAAAACAGTATTAAGTGTACTTATTTTTTATATATAAGAATTATTGCTAGAGTTCGAATAACTTTGCTGCCGACTGTATATAAAGCATGAGACAAACAGTGAAAATGTTCACAATATAAGTAAAAATATTTATATTTTATATATACTAAAAGGATGCAAAAACAATAGACGAAAAACTGTACTTACGATGACGACAAGTCATAATCTGTAAGTTAATTTATGCGCCAAATTAAACAGTACCGTACTATACTTAAAAAAAAAAAAAAGGTTTATAAATAATAATAATAATAATGAAATGTACTAAAGTGAAGCCGAGGTAGAATCTGTAAGTTAATTTATGCACTAAATTAAAACGTACCGCAATGTAGTGTATTATATGTATTAAAAAAAAAAAAAAAAAGATAAAACAAAGCAACATGTTTCTTTGCATTTACATTGTTTTAAGTAATCATTTATTTTTTGTATCTTGTATCGTTGTTTTTTTTTTTTTTTTTTGTTTTTTGTTTTTTTCTCGTGCTCACATATAATCGGGCGTTTACTGTGTTTGTAAAACTAATTTATAAGTATATTTAGTCATCTTACTATAGGTGTGGGGAACTTTGATATTCATAAAAAATTGCAACTTCGGTTTTTTTTCCGATGTTGTTTTACATTTTGAAGTGTGAGGAACCTAAGAATCACAAAATAATTCGATGTCAGTATGTTAGATTAGTCAGTTTGTTAGATTTTGAGTTTGTTATTTTAGTTTTTTAGCTAGTTTGTTTTAGTGTGTAGGACGTTATCTCAAAAATAAATAATCGTAACGAAATTGGACCAGTTTTAAAATATTATTTATGATATTGGCTCGAAACTTATTGAATTTCAACGTTTTGACTTGAAAAAAATGTAATTTATTAGGAATTTGAGATTTGTTTAATGTGGCTGAATACAGCAAACATTTACGTAAACGTACATTATTATAATGATTAGTTTCATCATCAATGAGTGGTACTAATATTAATATTCTTCTTGATAACGGCAATATATATTTTTGAATCTCAACGTTCTATTTTAAATAATTCGTTAGCTTTTCTTAAATATTTTCATAACATGGCAGATTCGAGCAATATTTCACAAAAACTTGCATTATGGGGATCACTTAATGGAAAATAATATGGAATTGCATTAAAGCTTAAATAAGAAACTAACACCAATAAAATTATCCAGAAAAATTAGATAAACTAAATATACCGAAGCAAGACCGTTTGAGAAGCTTTAGATATAACCGAACAAAGTTTTTATAGTTGGCACTTCAGACTTCAAAAATAGAAAAATAAAAATCTTGATTGTACATATAATGGTTATTGATGATTAGAAATATTTATTTTTTTAATTAATTACTTTTTTTATTATTATTATTATTACTTTTGGTCCATTTACTAGCTGCCAAACGATAGTGATGGATCGGGACGAATAGGGAAATTAAATTAAGTTTCAATATAATATTCTAAGAAAGTTTGTGAAGCTTTATACATCATAAACGAACAAAATTTTTATAGTTGGCACTTCAGAATTCAAAAATAGAAAAATAAAAGTCTTGATTGTGCATATAATGGTTATTGATGATTTGAAAGCTAAAGTATTATTTATTTATTTATTTATTGGTTTAAAACTGCCTAAGAAAAATTACATATTTTTCAAAATATAGTCTCTCAGTGATTGAAAAAATGATTTTTAGTTGGTATATAAAAGAAAAAGTCACTGGGTTACATTTTTATATGTTTATCCGATTTTTTTCTGTTTTATTTGTAAATTCATATTTAGAAATTTTCAATAAAGTTCATTAAAGTCTGGAGTTTGAAAAATGCTTATTTGTACTGTTATGTATAGAAAAATAACACATTTCACGAAAGAACGGTTTAAAACTGCCTAAGAAAAATTACATATTTTTCGAAAAATGAATTTCGTTTCAAATAGCCAACATTGTTACGCAGTTTTATTTCAATTTTATTAATATTTTTTGAAAAAATATTTAAACACACCTGTAATTTGTCTAATAAATTGTGATTTCATAAGGCGCCAAAATATATCTATCATAGTAAATCCATGTAAGAACTCTCGAGTTATTGAAATATACCTCATTTAAATTATATCAAACTAAAAATTGACAACTCATATTCTTGAAATGATTTCACCAGAATTAATAACGGATTCCTTTGATGCATTATGATTTTCCTCAGTTTCTCCTCATCCCCAAAATAATTATTTCACTCGAATCCCTCTAAACCTGGAATGAAATGTTCTGCGAGAAGGGTTGACAAGGGCGTGCGACACACCTCCTTGTATGATGGATGTTTCTTTAACTCCCGTTACATGCAAACTCCCCGGTACAGAAATTAAATTACGAGGAATGGGTGCATACTTTGATGAACAAATATTCTGTTATGGTGGTCCATTAACTTTATCGTCCAGCTGTGGGAGTGAAGGCTTCGTTTTACTAGCTGCCAAACGATAGTGATGGATCGGGAGAATAAGGAAGAAAATTAAGTTTCAATCTTAAAGTGAGCAATATTTGTGTATATATATGTATATTTCACTGTTCTCGAAAACGGTAGCTCGGACAGTCACGTGATTTAACACAAAGGGTCCGAAGGATCATTGTGCACATCGAAGTCAGATTTTCGAATTTTTGATTAGTTTGCTTTTAATTAATAAAAATATGAAAATAAAACTTCCCATTACTATAATGACGCAGAATGGAGAATCTCAGGAGAGATTTGATTGGTTTATTTGATTTTTATTGATTTGAGTGTATTTTACATTGAACTACAGCTACGTTATGAGGAATTACGAAAGATTTTATTGGTTTATTTGATTTTCATTGATTTGAGTGTGTTTCATGTTGAACTAGAGCTACGTTATGAGGAATTACGAAAGATTTGATTTAAATTTTAATATTTTAATATTATGCGACTTTTACAGAGAACTTACGATTGGCGCCGCAGGCTCCCGAGAACATGTTTTTTGGTAAAAATTTTCATGGTTCTCTGGCCAGCTAGCTGGTGAAGCCAGCTAGTATAATATTATAAGAGCGTTTGAGATGCTTTATACTTCATAAATGAATAAAGTTTTTATAGTTAGCATTTCAGGATTCAAAAATAGTAAAATAAAAATCTTTTTGATTGTGCATGTAATGGTTATTGATGATTAGAATGCTAAAATATTTATTTTTTTGGTTAGGAACAATTTGATGCAAGTCTCTGTAGAAAATAAATAATCTTAAATGAGAAACTATTGGGACTGACAGAAGAACTATTTTACCATTTGTTATGAATATTTAATTTTAATTACAAGTTATTGTTCTATGTTAATTTTGAAGAAAACATATTAAGAAGTAAAAGAAGGCAAAAATAATGCGTTTGGTAGATGATTGCAAAATGATCATCCAGCCTTTTTGCAACATTCCAGTTAAGAATAAGGTTGGAATGCAAACAGAAATCAAAAATAATTTCATGTTACCCCAGCTATTATAATAAATAAATTGAGAAAAAATTGAACCTACAATTTTGATGTCTAGTTTATAAGCAAGCTTCATTTACTTTAATTTTATTTTTCCCATAAATATTTTATTCAACATTATTGTACTATTGAACCCTTAAACATTAACTGGTGACAAATAAATATTTACTGGTGACAAATTGGGTAAACATATCTCTAAAATCAAACTGATTTTAAATTCAAATATTCTCCTTGCGTTATACTGTTATCCTTAAATTTAAGCCATCTGCCCTCGTGTTTTAATAATGAATGTGTTTTGAAAATATTAATTCATTAGAAAATCTATGCTCTACATTTCATTTTTCTTCTACTTTTTCTTTTTCTTTTTCTTTTCTTTTCTTTTTTTTTTTTTTTTTTTTTTTTGTGTGTGTGTGTCTCTCTTTCTCTCTCTCTGTGTGTGTGTATATGTCATATTTGATCATAACTCAAGTTTCTATCCTTGTTAGTATTTGCGGTTTCAAATTCCAAGTTGTCGCGACCTCACATTCATTAAAAATATAAAGGGAGCCTTTAGACATGTTTTGCCAAAAGATTCAGAGTAGCTGAAATTGCTTCCTTTCTTAGAATTGCCGTACTGTGATCATTAAGAAACTTGTACAAGCTTAAGGCTTCTTACAAGCTACAAGCTTACCAACTCATGCAGGACGCCCTTATATTTTCTAATCTATTATTTTCTTTCGTTGCCGAAAAAAATAATTTTTATAGTTACATTGTATTTTTTCATTACCTATTTTTGAACGTTGATTTTTTTTTTTTTTTTTTTCCTTCTGCAAGCCTTTCTTTCAGAATTTTTTTTTTTTTTGGTATTTCAGAAATTATTATACCTTTTGTTTTATTTATACAGATAAATAATTAACCACAAAAAAGTTTGTTGTGAAACTTTAGTGAAAATTAGAATAATTATTATACGAGTTAAGATTAATTAAAACTAGTCTAAAATTAATCAAATGGCTGCGGACGAAGCGCAAAATGTAGTGTTAATTCTCCCGTGAATTGAAATCGGACAACGACGCATACAAATGCGATATAATTAGTGGATCTGCAGATCAGGAGCCTCAACGTCCTATTTGCATCACGCATTATTCAACGGATTATTTTTATTTATTCCTTATTATATAATATATATTGATTCGATTGATTTGCTACATAAACATAAACTTTTTTCCCTGAACCCCCCGCAGTATCTCTCTTTCTATAACTATTAGTATATATATGTGTTTGTGTGTGTATTCCTAATAACTGATTGTCTTGTATTAATTCCCTGTCATTCAAAAATACTTGTACCAAATTTCATGCAAAATGATTACATAACATATCGGAATTATTTTGTGTAACTCTGTAAATGAGTTACCAATTCTATGCCCACACTTCTCCGCTGAAAAACATTCTTTTAAAATTCTAATAAAATTTCATTATATTTAACGAGGTGTAACCATGTTAAAATACACTTTTAATAAATATCGCCTATAGACCGCAGTAGTACGAAATTCTTTTATGTATCCCAGAAAAGGAGCCACAGTAATTATATACACTAAAAAGAATACACCTGTCAACCACTGGTATTAAAAACCTATAACCTCACGAACGTTTCTTACAAAATAGTTTAAAATTTTAAAATAGTGAATTTCTGTTCTTTTAAATATTGTTTGTATCATATATATAATTTAGTGCATTTCCTGCCAACTAAAAATTGAGATATACGTGTTATACTCATAGCAAAAAGCATAGCGTATCAATGCCTTTTATCGAGTGCTTAAAATGAAACATAAATAGGCGGTTTTTTTTGTTTTGTTTTTTTTTACAACTACCTTTTATATTAATTATAATTATGTTTAATAGCGATCAAAATATAGTGTCACATATCTTTAAAACCCTTTCAGGGGCAGTGGTATATATTTTATACCACCTAATTTCAGTTCCTAACTTCAAAAATTCATCCCAGAAAATTTTTATAAAATTTTATTTTTTTACCTTATGCGAAAATATTAATTTATTACTTTTCTTCTAATCTTGTTTTCAAACTGTGGTGGCATTTGATTTTAAAAGAAATGAAATTCGTTGTCCCTGAAAGGGTTAAAGGACTGGGGGTGGGGGGGGGGAGTAATTGTTATAAAAATGTCGTCTATTAAATGATATGCACTAAAAAGATTTCATTATAACTTTTCAAAATAAGCACCATGTGTATTAAGCGCAATTTAATTTAATACTTAGATGCCAGCAAAAAAATTTACGTAAATCGTATAAAGTGTGCTTTGAACGATGCGCTCCAAGGCATCGCCCCGTTAGCATAGTTTTTAATAACCTGCACGTTTATTATACGTTTGATTCAAATATTAGCTGTAGATTTATTATTATTATTATTATTATTATTATTATTGAGATATAATCATCAGATGTATGCAGAAAAGTCAACAAAATTGCGCCATCTGTTGAGAAAAATACTCAAAATTCAATAGATGATGATTTATGTCAAGATTAAACTAAATGTAAAATTTCATAGAAACTCCTTTGAGTTTATTTTATTTTTTTTCACTTTATGCATAACCTGATTATAATAAACCCATGTCACGGTCATCAGCTTAGCCATTTTGATTTTCCGTGTCTTTTTCTCAGAAAGTAGGATAGGATCCCAGCTAAAAAAAGTCTTCATAAAAAAACTATTAAAAAAATGAAGAAAACTACAGATAATGTAAAGGTATCTAAAACAATCCAAGCTTTAAAAAATCTTCAAAAAAAAAAAAAAAAAAAACTGTAAAAATGAAAAGAAACTGCAGATAAACTGAAGGTATTTGGAACAGTAAAAAATCTGCAGGTAACCCCCCCCCCCCATAAACATTTTCCCCCTTAAACTTATTATTTTTCCAAATACCTTCCGTTTTTCTGAAGTTTTTTTTTTTTTTTTTTTTTTTTTTTAGACTTTTTAAGCTGGGATTATTCCAAATACCTTCACATTATCTGCAGTTTTTCTTCTTTTTTTGTAGTTTTTTTTTTTTTTTTTTTTTTTTTTTGAAGATTTTTTATAGCTGGGATACCTTAGAAAGACTCCCCCACGAAGGGAATCCTACTTTAGCCGTTCTTAACGTAGACAGTTGGCCTAACCTGAACACCTGATTACAGCATTCTTCATTAAATTTAGGCAAAACACCTGTAAATTTACATACATTTAAATACAAAAAAAAAAAAAAAAAAAAAAATGTTTTCTAAAAGAAGAATTTTTATTTACAACTTCACTCGCGTGTTAATGAAACCTACCGTATGTATTTAAGCAAAAATAAAGCAGTAGTAATACGTGATCATATTTTTTATTCCCTCGCAACTATCTGGCAAGAGAAAAAAACGGAAAATATAAATAAGAAAAGATGTCACGTAAACAATCCTTTCTAAACCAATTTTCACCTTGAATGAATCTTTCAGCCTAAATTTTTATTTTCTGTGCAGTGTTTTTTGGCTTTCTATTTGAACTTGAAAGCAAAGGTTCTTCTATTGTTTAGTTTACTCTTTGGAAAAAAAAAAAAAAAAAAAAAAAAAATCTTACAAAACGTTTTAAATTTTTTTGTAAAATCTTTTTAAAGTATTGTATTTGCTGAGAGTATAAAGCAAGAAAATGTTATATATATATATAAATGATAGATATCGTAATAAAATTTAATCTTTAAATTTAGCAATTAATAGATACAAAACAATACCAACACAACGAAAATAGAACTGATTGTAACATATAAGTAAGACTGACACAAAATTGTTGCGATACAGATTAAGAACCAATAAGAGACAAAAACAATTTAAATTACTTACGCCGACAGGAATGATAATAACTAAAAAAAGGACCATTAAACTTAATGACAGAGAAAACAAATAAATGACCACAGAAATAATTGAAAAAAAATGCTTTAAAATTAGAAGTAAGTACTCATCAGGGGACATGTACTTCATAAAGCTGTGAAAGCTGCATCGATTTCGTAAAACAATATAGCTAATCATAGCAATTTATATTGTTCCAGCCCCGATCGAAGCAGCAAAACCATATTGAATGAGAAATTAATAAAAAAATTAAATTAAATCTTCATGGAATCCAGAGAGAAAACTACAAAAAAGCATAGTAGCCACATGTAAAACTTTTAACACAAACTGGAGAATAGGATGATGCCAACAAAAAAAAAATAAAAAAAAAGAAATAAAAAGTGAAAGCTTTGCAAATGAACGACTGAGCATTTTCATTAACGATAAAATACACAGAGTTATTATTAATTGAGTTTGTGAAAGTATTTTAAAGTTAATTAAAGTTTAAGTTAGTTAATTGTTAATTTAAATTGTACGTAGATCAAGAAACATTAAAACTTTCAAAGAAAGGATTAAAGAAAGAAGACATTAAGTCAGCAGTGAGTATATATATATATATATAAGAAAACAATGAACTTGATTTTCCCCGTTTCCTTTTAATGCGGCAGAAAAAATAAGACTTCGAGAAAGAAATAGTAAAAATGTTAGCAATTTTCTTCATGTTTAGTTTATTTGTTGGTTATAACACCATTATAAATTCTCCATTGCCTATTCAAGTTTTAAATTGTGAATACCTGTTTATAAAATGATAAAAAGTACCTAAATTTCCTTACTAACTATACTATAACAATTTTGTTTCAAAATTTTATTTATCTCTCAATTATATTTTATCTTCCTCTTCAGGTTTTTATTATAAAAGACTATTTAACTTAAATTTAAATTTGATGCTCATCAAGAAAATGATTTTCAACCAAATTCAAGCATATATTTCTACAATTGAACTAGAAGTTTCATGTATATTATTGAAGTTTTCGTATAGTGTGATAACATATTACATTAAAATTTGTTTATGGCTTATTTTGTCTGTCTGTCTCCGTTCGCATCGCCGTAAATATTTTTCGAATGTCTTAAAACGAAATCGGTATATGTTATCCAGTTTTACTCCAGTATGTTTTAATAGTATAAATAGTACTACTGGATCGTGTACAAGGATTCACAAAAGAATTCGGTTACATTGCGGTCAAGGAGAGGTCTTTCTTTAAAATAGATTTTAATAGCTTTATACTGAACAAGCATAAAGACATTAACATACATTACCGTGATGATTTCTATAAATTAAGGTATAGATAATAGTTAGGTCCTAGAGATAAAAATAAATATTGTTCGAAGTGGATTTTCAGCTGTGTTGTGCGATTTATCATTTTTTTTCTTTTTTACTATACTAAAGCTTAGTACACTATAGGGAGGCGGAATAATTTTAAGACAATATACAGAATCACACAAACGCAATTTTTTAAAAGTAAAATAACAAAAAGTTTTTTTTTATTAATGAGATTTCTTTCTGTATATTTTGAAACAAAATACATTTTAAGGTGTCGCACGAAAGTAAAATTAGGGGTCGATCAAGGTTTTAATTTTTAAAACTTATTTTCATGATTTTTTTTTTTTTTTTTTTTTTTTTTTAATTTTACATTTTAACAATAACTTTATAATGTTTATTATCAAGTGTTTCATGAAGCGAAGTACAGACATTCGTTTGAAATAATACGGGAAAATTTTATAAAATGATCATTTTTAAAATATAAACTTTTGTGGAAAAGAGCCATTTTTATAAATTTGAATTTTGTGAAAGGTCCTTTTTTTATGAATTTGAATTTTGTGAAAAGGGAAAGGGTCTTTCTTTATAGAATAGAATTTTGCGAAGTCGCAGGTAAAGGGCTCCAATTTTTGCCTGGATTGACCCCTGAAAAAAATACATTGTAGTTTTAAAATAAATAAATAAATTTATGCGAACGACATGATTTTCCTTTTTGCGTATACAGGGGGATTCTAATGTCATGGGACAAACTTAAGGAAAGGTAGAAAACATCACAAGGATTAAGAATGGTGTAGGAACCCTCGGCCACAAGCGTCATTTTAACTCTTTAAGAATTAGATGTTTTTGCCTACTGTGTAAATGCTAAAATCTCGTATGCTTCAGTATTTCGCAAAATCATACACAATGTTCATATTAATGCATTCAGTGAGATAAAATACATCGATAAAAAACAGAATTTGTTTATTTATGTAAATATTAGCATGTAAAAACTTTTTTTCTTTTTTAATGAAACACTCGAGAGCAACGCCCTTATCCACCTAAAACATCCTTTCTTACAGGGTTGAAATGACATTTGCGGTCATAGTTTCCTACACAAATTCTCAATCCTTGTTATGTTCTCTACCTCCCCTGCAAGTTTGTCCTATGACCGTAGAATCACCCTGTATATAGTTAGAATGAATTGTATCGATATTCTTGGACCAATTATTTTTTATTATAATAATAATAATAATAATAATAATTATAAAACCATTTCGACAATAACACTGTTTGTTATGAAAATTGCTCCAACACCATTTTTGCAAATTCTTATGTAAAATGACCTCCTGAATCCGAATAGAACGGTCATTTTGCCCTATCACCCATCATTTTTTAAGGACGGCCCTCTATTTTTATCACTTTTCGGCAATTTTATTGCTATAAATTTGATTTGTAGAGGGGGAGGGAAGATTATTTTAACTGTTAAATATCTTCTGAGGGGCTACAGAGTTGGAAAATTGTATAACATGAACATTTGCAGCAAGGGGAAGATTTAAGGGTGAGGTGGGGGAAGGGGGGTATTTGCTTCTGAAATTATAAGTTTACATTTATTATATTTTTATTAATCAATTATTATTACTTATTATACATTATATAGGGTAAGTGCACCAGTGATTGACACATTTAGGGCAATCTCTAATGTTTTTAATGTTCTAGTCATCAGAAAATATTTTTAGAAATCTAAAGTTAGTACATATGACATGAAAGACATTCAGAACCACATATATGTTAAAATATATACATTTGATAAAAATGATTTTTTTTTAATGAATTTTTATTTGACACCCACTCAATGTTCCAGTCATTGACACTGCCAGTTTTTCCTTTTATTAGTGCTTCCCCCCCTATGTTCCATTGTTTGACACTGCTAGTTATTCAGTTTACCAGTTATTAGCACGCTATAATCCAGTGCTTGACATAAAATGTTAAAATTCTTATATGTAAAACATATGATTTTATTATTTTTCTTATTTATTCATTACTTCGGGATAGATGTCCATTACTGGAGCATGCCCATCACTGGAGCACCTACCCTATTTTTTATTTTTAAGAGTTAAATAATTATTTTCCATTTTCCAAATCAAATGCATGGCCATAAAATGACCGAAGAGTAATAAAAATTGGGGGAGGAGGCGACGTCCCGAGAAAACGGTGGATGATGGGGCAAAGGGGGGGGGGGGGTCATATTCGGATTCAAGAGGACATTTTACATAAGAATCAGCAGGAATGGTATCAGGGCTCGATTTTTTATTTATTTATTTATTTAGTGTAATTAGAAAAAAGAAAAGAAAAAGAAAAAAAGAGGGGGGGGGGGAAACTGAGTTCGAAATCTTCGAATTCATTTTATTTTTTATGACATTGTGTGAGTAAATACACAAATGTGTTTTTTCCATTACATGAGTGGTTGACGTTTTAGTTTTCTTCCGATCAAGGTCTCCTCATCATTTTTCAGACAGAGGTACACACACTTTATTTTTAACGCAGAAAGATAAGCACATTAAAAGAGTGTGTAATACGGATTCTTTTGCATCACGTTTCTTTGCATTCTCTCCTTTTAGACCCAACTTTGCTCGCCGAATCAAGCGTCGTTTGCGTGCTTATAAAAAAAATACAACTCCTGTACGCGGAAAAAATGTTCCTAAACGGGAAGTTAATTCATATGTATTCTTCGAAAGAAAGCTTAACACCGAAAATGTATAGAAACGGGGAGTTTAAACGGGTGCATTTCAAGTATGTCTTTTCCTACTTTTTTTCTGTCACACACTTATTATAAACGTTTACACAATTTACTATTAAAAATGTCTGCTTATGTTGTAGTGAGAGTAACTAATAAATTAGTTACCTAAAAGGTACTTTCTGTAGAAATTCTTTTTTTCCTCTCTAATTTGCCTATATTACATTTACAGTAATCAATACATTAATTATCACAAATTAATTTACTATTGCCCATTCCCCGTATTACATTTAGAGATATCCGTAGATTAGTTATCACGAATTCATTTACTGTATACATATTTGCCTATGTTACATTTAACATAAGAAATAGATTAATTATACCAAATCAATGTACTATAAAAATGTTTTTTCATCCCGTATTACATTTATAGTAACCAATAGATTAACTGTCACAAATTCATTTATTATAATAGTGCTCTTTTGTGCCTACATTATATTTATAGTAATAATTATCACAAATTAATTTATTATAAAAAAGACTTTTGCTTTCTCCCCCCCCCCCCAATCCATATTACATTTGCAGTGATAAATAGGTTAAATATTACTAATAAAAAAGTGCTTTTTTTTTTTTTTTTTTTTTTTTTTTTTTTTGCTGTATATTACATTTGTAGTGATAAGTTAATTTTTTAAATTTTGTTTACTGTTGTTACTTTCCCTGTAATAATTGACAAATTAATAATCACAAATTCGTTTACTATAAAAATGCTTTTTCTTCCGTATTACTTTTATAGCAATCAATGGATTTATTATTACAAGATCAACTGTTATAATTAATGTTTTTTTTTTCTTTTATTACATTTATAATAATCAAAAGGATTTTTTGTTTTTGTATGTGTGGGGTGGGGTGAGGGGCTATATTACATTTATAGCAAATGCATTAATTATCCGAAATTAATTTACCGTAAAAATGCTTTTCTCACCTCTTTATATATATATATATGTTTATAGCAATTAATTGATTTTTGTTTCTTCTATATTTCAGTATATAAATAATGTTTATGAAAATATATTTGTAGTCAGTTATAATTTACTGCGATAATTATAGTTTAAACACTAATTATAGTTAATTATACTTTAACATTAAATGAACTTTTTTTAAGAGAGAGAGAGAAAAGAAACATATTTCTGTTTACGCCTTACAAATAAGTTTCTTTGCATTGCGTGTTTACGAGAAAGCTTTCCATCTAGAAAAAAACATTCTGTTGGAAAAAACGTAAGTTTTTTATTTTAGTAACATTTTTTCCTTCTTGTTATTCCACCACACATGCATGTTTCTGCATATTTATGCATTTCTTCAAAAATCAGATAGACCTTTTTTTTTTCTCTCTCTCTATTCCTAATCTATAGAAAAAAATAATAATAATAATAATTCCGTTAATTCTCTGTACATTATAAGATTAATGAAAAAGAATTTTTTGATGCGATGTTTCCTAATTACGTAATAAAATAAATAACATAATGTTGTGTAAATATTGTTTTTATATAATGAATGACAATTTCTAATGCTGCTTTTAATTAATCTATAACACTAGAATATTCCAAAGTAGGAAAATTAAGTATATGCATTTCAGGTGCATTTTTTTTTTTTTTTTTTTTTTTTAACCTCACGTATTTAGTTAGTGCCTGTATATTCGACTTTTTTCCTTAAGGGCACTTGTCGCCTTTGACTTGGCAGCAATGATAGAAGCTTATATTTCCATTTAATATTTATAAATTGAACTATATTAGGTTTTTATTTTTCAATAAAATATATATTCAGGCAACAATTAGTTCAGGCAACAATAGTGTTTTACAGATTCGAAATACTTAACCGCCGCTTTATAAAATCACTGGTTAATAAAATCAGCCGCTTAATCTGATCAAATTCCCAGGACCGGAATCAAATCAATGCAAACTATTTTTGATGCCGCCGCTTAATAAAATCTGCATCGCCGGTTAATAAACTCAAAAAAATCTCAGCAGCCAAAATTATCATTTATACACAATTTTTTATTATTATTATTTACATTGTGATTTCTTTCTTTCTTTCTTTCTTTTTTTTTTTTTTTTTTTAAGAAAGAAATTAAAGTACCCATTATCGCTCATTGTCAAAACTCTTACACTTGCAGCATAGTTACAAATTTAACATGCTCCATAACTTATCTCCGTAACAATTTCAAGGAACGTTTTCTTCAAAGCCCAATAATATGTTACAAATTTGATTTGATTTGATTTGCAAATGATATGTATATATATATTTAATTTTTAATTATTAAAAGACAGTTTCTAGTTCTTATTTTGAAATAGCTATAAATTAAGAGAGATTCAAGCGGAAAGATTTTAAATTTATAAGAAAAGCGTGAACTTTTGGTTGAATAATGATGATTTTCTTCGAAGGAAAGAGCATAGAAATTTGGAATACGTGTAATTTACTTATATTGGAGGAATAATTAATTATCTATCAAAAATTAATTAATATTGTTTATTAATTCCACTAATCGTTACCTTTTGAAATTTATTTTCAAATTCAGGGACGTAATACCTTTTTATTGAGAGCTGGAACGTTCGCTGGATATAAAAATCAGCCGCTTAATAAAATCACTTTGACTCAGGACGAATGTGATTTTAATAAGCGGCGGGAACTGTATTTAAATTGCTTTTTCTCAGTTTACATTTTTCGTGAGTTTATGATCTACAAAAGGCTGAAAAGTCTACAAATATTTAAGAAAATACTTAATAATTTTTTTTTGGATGTTTAATAGAACCAACCCACTTAAAGGACTTAGGGATGGATTTCGCAATATCTTTAAAAGAAGAAATATTAAAAAATAAAAACATAACAAAAATCATTGTTTTATGCTAATTTTTACATACACATGCACGTTTACTTTTTTGAAGTAGGTTCTGTTAAACATCCAAAAATATTATTAGTACGGAAGACTATTAGTCTCAATCTACGGATAAAACGTTGTCGCCAGTTTTACGATGGTTGGACATTTATCGAAATCGAAAATTTATCGAAAATATAATTGAATAATTTGAAGGCGATGTTATAATTTGAAAAAAAAAAAAAAAAAAAAAAAAGAACTACGTATTAAACTAAGTTCTGCTTTTGCCAGAATTTCATCAAAATCTTTTTTTTTTTTTGAAAGGAAAAGAAAAGAAAATTAATAATAATCAGTATCGAAAAAGTTGAAGAAGCCCTTTTTTAGACAAAAATACATAATTTATTTTAATTTTTAATTGTTGCCAAAAAAGTTTACGAGTTGATTTTATTTATTTATTTTTATTTATTTATTTATTTATTTATTTATTTATTTATTTATTGAAATGAAAAGAAATTTACACGTAAATATTAACATTGATATAATTTTTGTGAAAAATTAAACTTGCAGGGTAAAATTGACGTCATTATAGCTTTAAAGTATTTTATTATTATTATCATTATTATTATTAAAATTAATTAATTAATTATTATTATTATTATGTTCATGCATTACATCAGCATAGAGTTTTTCATTTTTAAATTTTTATTTAATCTTTTTTTAAATATCTGTAGAAGTTCTAACATTTTGAAGATCATGAATTCATGAAAAATTGTTAATTAAGAAAACCCAATTTAAGGTTTTCATACCTGTAAACATATATCAAAAACCATAAGAATTGTTTCCTGGATATATATTTTATTGAACAAACCTGATATAGTTCAATTTATAAATATTAAATGGAAATATAAGCTTTTATATGAACCTTCAGTGGTGCCATGGCACCATTCAGAGTGTTCCGTGGTTTTCTCCCAAACGAACGTGAATTCGGGCTGGAATCTTTAGAACATATCCTTAAGATCTAAACCCATAACAGTGTTGCCAGATTGAGGATTTTGTCCCCATTTTGGGGATTTTTTGGACTTCTGGGGATAATTTTAGGGACTGAATGTTTGTGGGGAATTTCGAGGGAATTTTTGAAATTTTTGGGAAGAAATCTGGAGAATTTTTCCACTTTTTTTGACTTATTTTAGTCTACTTGTTAGTTTACAGGTTAGTGACCATATTAGAGTACCTTCGTAATAAATTAGCATTAATAACTGTTATAATTATCTAATTATAGAGGAATAGTTTATGCTAAATAAATGAGGACTTGTGATAAATAGTTTCCAATTTAGAAAAATTTAGAAAAACTATTTCAAAATATGGACTATTCACGAATTTCGAGGGCATATGGTCACTATAGTTTACAGCATTACCAACTGTAGGAATTTGTCCCTACGCGTAGGGAGTTTTAACAGTTTTTTTTTTTTTTTTTTTTTAATATGTAGGGTCTTTTGAAGGTACCCCTTCTCCCCGGCACATCCTCAGGATATCTTGAGGATGTAAATACATCTTGTTTACATCCTCAGCACTAAAGTACTTTACACAGATTTAAAATTTTCCGATAATTAGTGTATATAAAAGTTTTTTTTTTTTTTTTTTTTTTTTTTTGTAAATGTTTTTTTTTTTTTTTTTCAAAAATGAGAGTCATTTGGGGACAAATTTGGGCTTAAATCTGTTAAATATTTATTTTATTTAAAAAAAAAAAAAAAAAAAAAAAAAAAAAAAATACTTTTTCAGTAGAAATTGGGTTGGAGATTTTTTTTTTTTTTTTAATCCCCTGATTTGGGGGAAATTCGAAAGCCTGTTTGGGGAAATTGACTGTCGACCATCTGGCAACACTGGCCCATAACCAGACAATCAACCTTAACTCGCATATCAGACCACTTTCATTATATTTCATTATATTTTAAAATATTCCTCGGCTAGAAGTTTATTCGTCTGTTCCCTTCCAAAGGCAGAGTTCTTTTACATTTTGAATAGATTAAAATTGAGAAATTAAACGAGTAAATTCCATATATGCTTTCTCTCTCTGATACATATAAGTAATCGCAAATATTTATGATTGATATTTTTACTTCCATTAACCGACTACCGTAAGTAATGGAAATATTGTATTCGGTCCAAAAATTCGATATCGACTTTTCAATCTGATTTGCATGTTTTAAGGTCTCCTGAATCAAAAAAAAATAATTGTTAGCAATTGCTCAGTGTGTGTAAATCATCTGACTATCGTTATCTCCGAAATTAATAAAGATAGAGGGTTTTTTTTTTTTTTTTAATATATATGTCAAATTATTATTATTATATATGTTAACGCTCATATACATTTCGAATTATTGATGGATAATTTTCCAAAAATTATCTGATTTATTTTGTATTTTCTAAAGAGATTGCTTTACAAGAAAATTAGCAATTTTATCTAATAAACGATGCAGATTAACGTGAAGGTGGGTTAATTTTATTTTATCATTTGTTAAAAATTATTATGAAATCCTTGGAAAATAAACTTGGACAACTTAAAGAATATAATTTAAATATGTTGAATGTGAAAACAAATTTTCTTAATTAATAACGTATAATGATATTTAGTGTTTCTTATCTATAAATTAATATAAAAAGATCTGATGTTTTTATTTATTTATTTATTTATTTTATTTTATTTTATTTTATTTTATTTATTTATTTATTTTTTTTTTTTTTTTGGGGGGGGGGGGCATGTTACTGAAAGAAAATGCAACAATTTTAATTTATATAGAATTGACATAACCGTTTTGGAGGATTTAAAATGTTATTGTAAGGATAAACGTATTGAAATGATTATAAAAGATAACGAATTTTACACTGCGTTTGTTTGAATATACCACCTGGAGTCCTGCGTCGGGTCGGGTTGACTGATTTATTTTTCTGCGAGTCGGGCTCAGGAAAAATTGATTGAAATTTTTTTTTCTGCTGGTCGGGTTTGGGTGCATTTCGTGTTTAATTTTCAGCAAATCGCGTCGAGTTAAGATCATCTTTCAAAAAAAATAAATAAATAAATAAAATAAAATATCTTACCATAATAAGCAGGAATTTGTTTGATATAATTATAACTGTATAACAGACGTAAACATACTATATGCCCATGATTAAATATATGCGCACCCAAATTATTATATTAAAGTAAACAAACACACCGGATGAAAACAATTAACAAAGAAACATAGCTTATTATTATTATTATTTAAAGAATATAATCATTAAACAATAAGCCACAAGCACCAAACTTGAAGCCTGTTTTTGTACGCTTGAAATACGCACATAAATGGTTAAAAATTATTAATCCATTTATTGTATTTTTAAAATTTTAACTTAATGTATATATATTTAGTAATTATATTTTTAATTCTTTTTAAAATGATTTACCAATTGTGTGGCAAATAAAATTTATTTTATAAATTAAAAAAGTTTGCATGTTTTTAAATCAATTATTAATTTTTATTTAGATGTAGGAAAATGGTAGAAAGAAGTCGGATTTCGGGCCAGGTTCGAGTAGAAAAGAATTGGGTTCAGGTCGGGTGCAATTCATTTTACTGCGGGTTCGAGTCGGTTTTCGAGTCAGTGAAAAAAATTTTGTCGGTTTCGGGGCGAGTTTTGGGTTGATTTAAAATACATTTGTCGAGTTTGGTTCAGGTCTCTAATATCAACCATAGCAGCATTCATCAATTTAATTATAACACTAAATTAACTTTACTTACTAGTTAAATAGGTGACCTAATTGCATTCAGTATCTATTTTTCAAAAAAATTAAATTAGCAAATTTATCAATTATCAGTCACATTTATCCTGATAATTTAAAATTGATTGGTTGGTTGGTTGTAAGGTTTAAGGTTGATTGACAACGAAAGGGTCCTAAGCATATAACTAGAGTGTCCTCCGTAGGAGGTCTTTCTAAGGTTTCCTAGCCTTATTTACGCGAGTTTTTAGAGAAAACCACAGAAAACTCCGAACGACAAGGTCGAAGAGCGCGACCTGCGATCAAACCTGGCGCTTTCCATCTACGAGCTTTGAGCACAGAACCGCTCGGCCGCTGGTGAGCCAGTTTAAAATTCAATAAAGCTTGTAATTCAGATGCAGTCAGTATTTTGGATATTTCTTCTCGATTAAATAACATTGTATTACAGTTGTATTGTGTGATTAAATAATAATAATAATAATGAAAATAAGATTTCTTTTAAGGTAATACAAATGCGTCCTACGAGTATAACGTCGTCCTCCATAATACCAACTAATTCTTTTTAAAATATATACTACTGTAAAACTTTTCTTTTAAGGAATGTTTTTGAATATAATGTAATTTAATTAATATATTTCAGCCTCTTCATTATACTGTAAAGAATTTCTGTAAATTTACTGAAATGTATATCCAGCGTTTGTATAAATGTACAATAATTTTAAGTTAAAAATAAATAAACCGAATACTCAATTTTATCTTTTTTTTTTTTTTTTTTTTGTAATTGTTTTATTTTTCAATATAAAAATTTTAAACGCATTATATTTACTTCAAAAAATTATTATAAATCACTGATATACTCATGTCAATAATTATTTTAAATATATTAGCTGTTATAATGTATATATAAAATGTTTTTCTAATGTCTTTGTTTACTTTTCTCTGTAATTTAAGACTTAAGATAGTTAAGTTACGGTACTTTTTCGGTTGAAATATTTAACAGTGTACTTGTATGTTCTTTTTTTAAATTTTCCCGCACTAAGCATATTCTTTTCGTAATGTTTAACGAGTATATTTCAGCCTCACCATTATTTATTAAAATAGATTAAAAAAAAATAAAAAATTCCTATTATCCATGAGTATTTTTAAACCACAATAAGTAGCAATAGCTAATATGTTACTCATATCAATATAGACGAGTCCATTTATTGTATAAAGTAACATGTAAAACTTTACTTTTCATATCGGTCTGTTTCTTCATCAGTTATAATCTAAATATTGCAATGACAAGTGAAAAACATACTTTTAAGTTATAAAACATGACTTAAAAGTAATAATTTTAGATTTATTTTTCTTTAAATGAATATAAATTGAAGTTTAACAACGCCGTAAAAACCTTTAAATGAATGTTTATCCCACGTTCTAAAGTGGGTTTAATCAACACACCCTACAAGGAGGATGTATTGGTTTAATTGAGCTATGAGTTCATTGCTTTTGTAATATGTTGTCAATCTTTATTTTTCATAGTATAGTGAACTGTACTAAGGTCAGATGCCTTTCTTTGTCGCAGTTTCTTGTGGACATATCATTAAATGTGTTAGAAGAAAAATTAAAACGAATAAAATAATGGTACCATTTATAAAAAAAAAAAAAGCGCATTTACTCTGAACTGAAAGAATATTCATTGAAAAATAGTCTTGATAAAATTTTTAGTCTAACAAGAATAACCTATAGATGTTAATAAATATTTTGTATTTTTCATTTTATTTCATTTATTTTGTGAGATTCTTTTTTATTTTTAAAATCGTTCGAATATTAACACGATTTATTATTGGAGGAATTTAACCCGAATTCTTTTTATGACGTTTCAAAAAACTGCTTTCACTTTTTTATTTTATTTTATTGCATTATTAAAAAGCGAAAATAATAATAATAATAATAATATATATTCCAAACCTTCCAAACCTTAATTCGATTTATTATTTTCGAATTTCTTTTCAGCCAGCTATTCAATCAGTTTTACATCCATCCTTTTGATGACATTTCGATTTTATATATATATATATATATATTATTTTATTTTATTTATAAAAGTGCAGAATGAAATAGTAGAACTCCTTGTGTTTTTCAAATCGTCCAGTACTCATTTCGATTTATTATTTTCAAAATTTACAACCCTCTTCAATCAATTTTTCATCCATCCTTTTGATGACATTTAGCGAAAATATTTTCTCTGCAGAAAAGTTCCTCATTAATGATAATAGAATTCCTCGATAGCGGTGCAATATTGGATATTCCAGAAGAGCGTCGTTTAAATAGGCAGATAGTTCTACAGATTGGAAGCTATGCCACGAAGAAGATAAAAAGAATTCTCATCTATAACGCCCTTTCGAGAGATATATGACGGCCATTTCTCCTCTACTACTTTCACATAAAAGAATAGATTTTCTCCCATCAACTTACGAACAAGTTATCCTTGAATGGCCTATAACTAGCTGTGACACTCAAAAATTATAGCTCTTTATTACTCGCCAATTTGTTCAAATTTTTTTTCTTGTGATTTATGAAACTTTTATTTTTTTTAAATTACTCTTCTATTTCAAAAGAGAAATTCATGTCGTTATAGACATAGGTATAAATACTATCTTTTTTTTTTTTTTTTTTTTTTTTTTATCTTATATCTATTTATAGAGTCAGCAAAAAAGTTTTTTTATTTATTTATTTTTTATTTATTTATTTATTTATTTATTTTTTTTTTTTTTTTAAGTAGTAAAAATTTTTGTTGTAGAAAATGTAAATAAGTAAATAAAAGAATAAATTAAATAAATTAAAATTGTAAAATTTATTGCATATATTCTTGTTATTGATGCACATGCAAAATTTAAGAATAAATTAAAAAGATTGTATTTTGGTTGCATCAATTCTCTCTTTTTACGGTATATCTCATTTATAAATATTATCAATAAAATAATAAAAGTATTATAAATACATTTGTTTAAATATATATATATATGTGTAAATTATTTAAAAAATATATTAATTAACTTATGAGACTGGTAAAAATATTTTTTTGTGAAATCATTATTGATAATGTAACTTTGTACCAACGATACTTTATGATTTGTGTAAAATTTATTTGCTTAATATTTCGGTTAAAAATAAATAAATAAATAAATAAATTCTGTAAATTTTAAAAGACAGTCTTTTAAATTAAGTTGTATGAATGTGCTTTTAAAATGAAGTGTTCCTATAAAACTACTATTATTATTATTATTTAAAGTCATTATGTTTAATTAGATCATTAAATTTATACAATTGTTTTAATTAAACAATGGAAAGCGTAATTTGATCGATTGATCACCCTTGGTATTTCTGTAAATTTCTCGTTTCGGGTTGGGGAGAAAAATCAATATTTCATGATTTATTATTTACACTTGAAATTTACTTCACATGTGGAAACAAGTAAGCAATAAAGAAAAAGAAATGAAATGAAAGAAAGAAAAAAATACATAAATGATAAGAAAAAATAAATAGAACACAAGAAAGAGCAGAAAGAAAATTTTAAGCTTACATTTAAGTTAAGCATAAAGTCATTTTAAATATTATGCTAAAAATCCAATTATCAAGATTTTCTAAACAGATCAAATAAATTCAACGAATTATTCAAGATACTTAATTAACTTACAGGAAGAGTAAAATATTTTTCTTTTAATATAAAAGCTTTCACACATAAAATTCTGGATTTAATTTTATTGAACATGAGTCGATATTTGTATCCGAATATTTACTTTCCACTGAAGAAAAGAAATTAAATGAAAAGAAACCAATATATTCTGTTTTACTCCATGACTCCTTAATAATAAAGCTTTATTAAACTTAATGAAATGAAATTGAATTGACTCTAATTAATAAAATGAAAAATAAAGTGAGACTAATTCATTAATTACGAATTGAATATTTCTTATATTACACGATTAATAACAGTCATTTAATAAATATTTGATTATCCTTTCATCTTTTCAAATATTTGAATGTTTAAATATTGCAAAATAAATATGATTACGTAATTAGTTAATATGGGAAATATTTAAGAGTTTACTTTAAAAACATCATTTTATTGCTAAATTAGTAAAGTGTTTGATCAGTTTCAGCAAATTTATCAAATAATTTTATTTACCTGAAAAGAAAGAATTGACTCTTATTAACTTAAAACCTTTATAACTATATAGATGTTTTTAAGTAAAAAATATCTATATCTAATTTATTCATTGTAATTTTCTAATTTAAAATAATAGATAATGTTTATATTTTCATAAAGCATAATTGAATTATTTTTTTCTGTTATAAAGTATGATACAAATATAGGAATTGATATATAAATCTGGAGAAAAACAATCGACGTCTAAGAACGTGCTTGGAATTTTCGTTGGAAGAAAAACAAAATTTACAGTAGCACAGAGTTGCCAACTTTTATAATTTATTCCGGAGCATTGTTAGCCCCGCCCTTTTCTCACACCGGAAATTTTAAAGAATGATTTTTCCCTTATTTAACCGTTGTCACATATTACAGAAGAACATTCTATAAAATTTCTGGTGCGAAAAGAAGGCGGGGCTAAAATTGCTCTGGAATAAATTATAAAAGTTGGCAACTCTGGTAGTATTTTTTATTTTTTCTTTAATCAAATCTGCAAAATACTTACTGCATATCTATACCAATGTAAAATTCATTTAAGAAGCTTTAGTTTATATTTGCGGGAAAAAAAAAAACTTTTAAAATTACTTATTGTTGTTGTTATTATTAGCATTTACAGCCATCTTAACTTCTTCAGTTGAAAAATAACAAAAAAAAAAAAAAAAAAAAAAGCAAATTCATCAAGATTTATCAATTTTTTTAATGATTAAGAAATGTAGTGTTACTTTTGGAAATTTAACCTCTTTGTATAACAAAATTTTTAACTTTTACATTAAGTTAGACGATTTCGTTTTCAAGAAATTACATTTATATCTATTAATGATAGAGAAAGTTGAGTATAAGGATGTTCATGTAAAGAGATATAAAGAAGTTGAATAAATTAATTTACGCTTGAAATTTTAAGCAATTTACATGAAAAATAAAATAATTTTTTGTTACATTAAAAATCATGGTTTTTTTTTTTTTTTTTTTTTCCAATCATATTTAAAGAATTGCACATAAAAATATTTTCCATTTAAAAAAAAAAAAAAAAGAAGAAAAGAAATGTAAATAAAAAGAGAAAAAAATTGTACTACTGGTTCACGATTGCATAAAAGTAAACTAAAGTTACTTGTAATGAACTAAAGTAAATTAGCGTTTGTCAATGTAGATAAGATAAAGCTACTTCATTAGAAAAATGCAAATTTAACTTAATTTTGGTTAATGAATCAAAGCATCGGTATAACTGTTAATTTTTGTTTCCCAAATTGTTATATCTCATGACGAGAAAGAAGAAGAAGCATAGGCTTCTAGTCTTCTGCATATTTATTTTAATAATTGAACCGTAAAAAAGTTTTATGCAATTAATGTTGTTTGCAACATAATGAAACTAAGGCAAATTGCAATTCACTAGGGAACAATATTTATCTTACGTGATACCCCAACCCCCTGCCTATGACTTTTAATATATTTGAGTAAGTTATTTTTCTAATTAAAGTATATTCCAAAACAAAGCATTAATTATTCATATTATTTATTTATCTCATTTAAGATAAGGAATTGAAAAGTAATTTTTTTTCCTTTAAGCTATCATAAACAGAAATTTTAAGCAAGAACTTATTAAATTAAACTGTAAACTTAGAAACACGCTGCCAAATTTTAAACCTTTTTTTTTTTTTTAAAGGGAAAAAAAAATTTTAAGCAAAAAATTAACGCAACATAAAATAAGTAAATGAGTAAGTAAATAAATATACTAATTTAGAGGAACAATAATTATTATGTAAAAAATGGTAGCATACAAAAGTAACATTATGTTGTTTGCGATTATTTAATTAGAAGAACTCAATACTGTCAATCTACAACCGTGTAACACTGTTGTAGAAAATAAATAGATTACACAATTTTATTTAATGCATGGTTTACTCTTGTGGTAAGAGAAAAACGTAAGAGAAGAGGACTGTCTGAGATGTAGACGTATGTGGTTTCAAACTCTGCAAGTTAAGCTCATTAAAATAAACTTTTGTGGTATCCTCCATAACGCGATTACCTTGATGACCTTATTTATAATATCAAAGATGATTTATGTCTTATGGTTATATTCAAACGGTATTATGACCATGACTATTATGCAAATGTTATGTTATCTAAGACTTACGTTATGTTTGTCTGAACTTTTTTTTATGAGGGTGTCTAAATCTTTGTTTTTATTTCTGTTTACACTTCCTTACCTATAAATGCTAATATATAAGTAATGTACGAATGCAATTTCTGCTAGTTAAACAATCGTACTTTAACACTTTAACGTTCACTACTTAATTTATTTTAAAAATTACTAAACCTAATTTTTAAAATGGCTTTTAGACACATAGCTGATCATAAATATTTAAAAAATAAAAAATTAGCATTGTTCCTTTTCGAGAAACTTTCGGTTTGAAACATCTGTAAGTAAACCTTATTAAATTCAAATAATATTTAAATAAATAAATAAATCACTTTATAAATAAACATTATCGACAACAAAAACTCGTAAAAGTTGCATAGATCCCAACATTTCAATTTATCCCCGAGTATTTTAACCCTTTGCGGGGCAAGGTAATTCGGATCATTTAAATTACACTGCCACCGGAATTTACGAGCATAATTAAAATAGAAGATATTTTAAATTTTCACGTTAAAAAGGGGGCTTTTTCTGCTATGTTATAAATGTAAATTTTTGCTAAAAAATTTCCGGGATGGGTTTTTGCACTTGAAAATTAAAATTAGGTGTTCCATCAGCGGGAACACTGCGACTGAAAGGGTTAAAATAAAATCTTTTCTTTTTATTTCCTATTATATACACGGAAGGGGAACTTTAGTATAAAGGAAAATTTTCTACAGTGGTTTGTAATGTTTTTAAAAAGTTTCGAGATATGAATAATTCGAAAAATCACAAAGTCGATATAGCGTTTGTCTGTCGATTAGTCAGTTTGTTATTCTTTCTAGATATTATCTCAATAATGAATAATCGTAAACATGTCTGACCAGTTTTAAATTATTATTTATAATAATAACCAGAGCACTATTTAACCCGTTTACGCCCGAATTAATTTTGCAAAATATTATTAGTTGATTATTTCACTTCTAAATTAATATAGACAACTGACAGTAAAATATATTAACTTAAAAAATTCTTCTGATAGTTTTAAATTTAAAGCCTATCCTCATTTATTGACGTTTAGTGTTCTAGCGAGAAAACTTCGAGATAGAAAAACTTTGAGATAACAGATTAATTTTCTATTATATGTTGACAAAGTTCTCGAAAGTAAAGTATTATAACATATATTGTTATTCAACTTGATTTAAGTTAGTATACCTGCGCAAAAAGCAAATATATGTGCGGCGACCGAAAAATCATAAAATGGCTATCCAAATTATGAAATAATAATTAACTAGCAGGCTTTGCCCGCTTCGCTGGACATTAAACATAAATGAGTTGTTAAAATCCCATATCTTTATTAATAACCTAAGTTCTTGCTATGATTGGTAGAGGTTTTCTCGCTCGCAAAGTGAGGAGTCTAGGTCTCCACTGTCTTCGACACAACTTACCCACTTCTTACTTCCCCTTCCTCAGCGTGTGAGTTCGAAGTTTTGCAAAATCACACTAATGTACATAATGCGTACACTTAATCAATATCCAGTCTGGGTCCCCACTGCCTTCGGCACAACTTACCCACTTCTTATTTCCCCTTCCTCAGCGGGTGAGTTAGAAGTTTTGCAAAATCCCACTAATGTACATAATGCGTACACTTAATCAATATCCGCACACCAAAATTCGCCATTCTAAGATAATTCAAAGCGAATTCAAACGGAAAAACATGTTTTTACACATGTTTATTGGAAACGACTTCAGTATAACCCCACAACGATATTTGGCGATTTTTTTGTAGGCGATTATGGCTAAAAAATAAATCTAAAAATCATAAATCATATATGGTAAATGATAAAATCATAATCTAAATCATAAATCATAAAATCATAAATCCAAAATAAACAACATATTAGGCTGCCATATTATATCGCAAACAGTCCAGAACGACATCGTTATCCTTCAAAACGGCGCCAAAGAAAAATCGCCAAATTCAGTTGTGGGGTTATACTGAAGTTATATCGTTTATTGCCCTCCGACTCCGAGAAGGGGGGGGGGGGGATTTCGAATTTCGTGAAATCCAGTTACAATAAGTGCCGGATGCATACAAACAATTTATGCACCAAATTTCGTGACCACAGAAGTCTTAAATAGAAAATATTATAATTAAATAAATACAAAACGCACAGCTTTAGTATGGGAAACCTTTGGGGACTTTAAATATTTTAAGCTATTTTTGCGATGAACTGAATTGGCTATCTCAATTGTGCAATTAAAGATCTTGGCGAGAAACGTCCGAGCAACTTCGGTTTCGAATTTCAAATTTTGCCAAAGGAATCCAGTACTAAAGCTGTTCCATACACAAAATAAATAAATAAATAAAATAAAATAATAAAATAAAATAAAAACTCTTTTCTGGTATTTACAAAATAAAAATAAAAAAATCTTAATAAAATCCAAATTATAATCATTTACAATTAAGGGGAGAACATAAAAAAAGCCTCATAAGGTACATAATAACAACAAAAAATTTTGTTTTACTGCAGGAAAGAAAAGTACTGCTTAATTAAATGAAAATATTAAACTAATGCCAAATATCTCTATGAAAATATTTATCCACGTGCAAATTCCTCATTTAAAAAAAAAAAAAAAAAAAAATTACCAACTTTTGTATTTTTCTCTCTAATTTTTATTTTTATTCACGTGAAATTAAAAATATTTCATTTATTTCTGGAAAATAAAAAAATATATAAATTCCTATATATAAATATAAAATGTTTTACCGAATCTGGGTTAAAAACGGTAAAAGGGTAAAATAAATTAGAAATATCAGACCTATATTTATAAGTTTGATACCAAATGAAAGGGACGATTTTTCTGAATCCAGGGGTGCAAACAGTTTTTCGATGCGACAATTAGATTTTTTAAAAATAACTAAAGTATGAAATTTAAGTGGCAACGAAAAAACGTAAAAAGGGAAAAATAAATTAGAAGTATCAGACCTATCGTTACAAATTCAGCACCAAATGAAAGGGGTGATTTTTCTGAATCCTGGGGTGTAAACAGTTTTTCGATACGACAATTAGATTTTTTAAAATTAACTAAAGTATGAAACTTAGATGGCAACACTTCATTTCAATCTTTTCATAATTTGTAGTCCGAATCAAGCGAATAAAAAAATCTTTAACTTAAAAATTTATTTTTATATTTTATTTTTCCATTCAAAGCGTTTTAGTGAAAAAATATTTATGGCGCATGCGTAGGCGTTTTTTACCCATAATTTAAACACTATTCATAATTTTGAAAATTTCTATAGATATAATTTTAAGTTGGGTGAAGACCTAAGTTTCTGCCAAGCACCGTCGAATTCCGTCCAGCCGTTCTCGAGTGATGCCCGGACAAACGTATTTTAGTTTTTTACCCCCCAGGGGGGAACGGGGGGGGGGGAATTTCTGAAAAGTTGATACATATAATTTTAAGTTGGGTGAAGACCTAAATTCCTGCCAAGCGCCGTTGAATTCCGCCCAGCCGTTTTCAAGTGATGCCCGGACAAAAAAAAGCGATACGGACACGATGACACACACACAGACACACACACACACACACACAGGCAAAATTTTCTGAAGTCATTTTCGGCTTTCATGGGGTGTGAAACGTGAAGATATCGCAAAATTTTTCGATTCTGACAAATTTACAGACAAAAGTCTGATTTTATTAATATAGATAGTAGGCACATAAAACTTTCAGGAATCATTTAGAGTGACGCTATAAACTGTCACTAAAAAGAAGAAATCATTCCAAGAAACCTCAAAAAAATATACGTGCCATTTTATTAGCTGTCCTCAAATGAGGACAATGGGCGCTAACGAGTTAATGTCAACATTTTATTCTGAAAAGTTTGTATGTCTAAGACTTTCTTAACGTAGCAAAACAGGATGAAAGTTCGCATATACGTGTATTTTGAGACATATTTTCGTCGTAAAGAAGTCGGACTACTTCTAAAAATATTATTTTTGATACCGGCGTAACCATTAATGAAGATCAACATTCACTTTAAAAACTTCCTAAGTCATTCTAAATTAAACATTTTTACAATGTGGCAGAATAGGGCAATATTTCGAATACACTTTTTATTCTAGAGATTAATGCATGGGAAATAGTACGCAATCGCATGAAAACTAAAATACGCAACTAACATCAGTAGAAATACGGGAAAAATTGGGGTAAGGTAAATAGGGTGAAAATTAAGATATGTTAAAGTTGGGGAGGGTAGCCTAGAGTGTGGAGCATTTTAATCTCCAGCTGGGCCTTCCCATTTACCAAAGTCATTGTTCTTATCAAGAATATGGTATAACCTATAGTAGAAACTTATTAAACTTTGTATTTAGCGAATATATAAATAGAAAACTGAAAAATGTCCATTTGTGCTAACTTTCTTTTTTCCTTTTTTGAGGAGTCCAAATTAATTAACTTCTTTAAATTTCAGCTTCTGCTTTTAAACTCATTAACAAATTATTTTATCGAAAAAAAATTCATGAAAGTGGCGTATTCTTTTCTTGTTAAACTGTTGCTCATCAACCTGTTTGATTAAAGGGGGTCCGGGGCCCATTTTAAAAAATTTTTTACTAATTAACCCACTGATTTGAAATTTTTTTTGGTAATTAACCATGCAATGACTACACAAAAAAACCACATAAAATTTTTCTCAAACTTTAAAAAAAATTTAAAATTTAAATTTTTTTAAAAAAAGTGAGGTATTTTAAAATCGATATAACTCAAAATATTATAAACGGAATTAAAAAATTTTTTCACGTAGTTGAAGAGAAATATATTATCTTTAATTTGTCTTCGGCATTAAAAAAAATTTTCTTAAAAAAAAAAGATAAAATTTTTTTTTAAAAAAATTGACAAATTTTCAACGTAATTTTTTTTTAAAGTCGCATAATTTCAAAAATAATAATTTTTTTTAAATTTATCGAAGACAAATTAAAGTAAAATATTTGAAAATGCCAAGTTTAAAATTTAAAGGCTCTATCTTTATTGGTGTTTAAGTTATATCAATTTGAAAATGAAAAATGGTGAAAAAACGCATCATGGAGAAAAATGTATTTAAAGTTACAACAACATAATCACTGCTTATAAAATCTTTAAATACCTCTTCGAAACTCCCTGATGCATAAATAACACAATTTAGAACTCTATCCTTTAATTTTAGCTTAATTTTAGCTATTTTTACTATTTTTTTAATGTGCATTTGAATGTTTCCATAGACTCAAATAATGTTTTTCGAACCTGACGAGTCGTTATACGACTTAGCGAAGAATAATTTTTTTAAATTACTAATAAACTTTTTACTAATTAACCCACTGATTTGAAATTTTTTTTGGTAATTAACCATGCAATGACTAAACAAAAAACCACATAAAAATTTTCTCAAACTTTAAAAAAAAATTTAAAATTTAAATTTTTTAAAAAAAAGTGAGGTATTTTAAAATTGATATAACTCAAAATATTATAAACGGAATTTAAAATTTTTTTCATGTAGTTGAAGACAAATATATTATTTTTAATTTGTCTTCGGCATTAAAAAAAATTTTCTTAAAAAAAAAAAAAGATAAAAATTTTTTAACAAAAAATTGACAAATTTTCAACGTAATTTTTTTTAGTCGCATATTTTCAAAAATAATAATTTTTTTTAAATTTACCAAAGACAAATTAAAGTAAAATATTTGAAAATGCCAAGTTTAAAATTTCAAGGCTCTATCTTTATTGGTTTTTGAGTTACAGTCAACTCCCGTTAATCCGCAAATACCTCTAATCCGCAATGGATTTTTTAATGTAAACAAACAAATTTACAGCTAAGATTCTGAACGAACTAGAAACTTTTCTCTTTTTTTAATTCAAATTTTAAATTAATCTTTGCTTTCGGAAATTAATCTGCAAATTTAAATTTTTTAAGGGTTTAAAATTGGGGAGAATTGCATGAGTTTTCTTTCAAAACATTCTATTTCTGAAAAAGAAATTGCATTTTTACACAATTAGCAAGCGAAAGTTTCTGAAAAAAAATTATATATATATATATATATATATATATATTTCCAGTACTATTACATCAATGTTTAACAAATTTAAAAAGTAATCAATAAGGAATTTCCATTTCTGCACTTGAAATATAGTTTTTTTGTATTTTTTAACCAAATATGTATGCTTATATTTTATTGCTATACATTATTTGAGTATGCCTAAATTATTTAGCTTCATTATAATTGATAAGTTGAGTTAATATTGAAAAAATATTTTATTTTAAAACTTATTAGATATCTTTTCATTTTAATGTCTATTCATATATGATTAAATTAATCATAACTCACTCTAAATTTGGAAAAGAAAAATGTAAACAAAGAAAATAACCTGTAATCCGCAAAATCCTATAATCCGCACCTTTGGACAAAACTTTTGCGGATTTGAGAGTTGACTGTATATCAATTTGAAAATGAAAAATGGTGAAAAAACGCATCATGGAAACTAAACCCTTGCTAAATGCATTTATCAACTTTTGATTTTTGAATAGCATGAATGCGAAAATTAAAATTGTTGAAAAGAAGCGGTATAGATAAAAACACATTATAAATGAAAAAACAATATTAATATATGTTTAAATACCTCTTAAAAACCTCCAGATGCATAAGTAACGCCTTCCTTCAGCTTATTTTTTTGGTTGATTGTAATTTTTGCTAATTCAACTTTTTTTCTATAAGATTTAAAAGCTTCTGTTGACTTGAACAACGCCTTTCTAACATGGCGAGTCCTTATGCGTTTCAAGGAAGTTAAGGATGAATTGCCAGGTGATAAATGGCATGTTTTTAAGGCATTTATTGAAGATACCCTCATTCCATAATTGAAATCTGATATGCCCCTAGCTGCAGCAATATCTACTCGAGTTTTAGAAGTGTTAAACACTTTGGGGCAACGACTCCAAATCATGTTGTGCAAAGACTCGTTCCTATTTTGTGTTTCCCCTTTTGCACATTTTTGCAATAATACTTCTGAAGCCAATCTTTGAAAAATTGGCATCATTTTGGCAACAATTTCTTCTCTTAGAGGGGTTTTAACACTGGTTTTGTGTGCTGGAGGCTTTAGCTTCATCGAAATCGCACGATTATAAAAGCACCATGAATTTTCTCCAGGAGGACAGGTCGAATGCTTCGGCTTTTTATCTGTTGAACTGCAGTGCTGTAAGATGGCATAAATATCTTTTTTCATGGCAATTATGTTGCCTTTATTGCGTACTATCGAGTTACGATAATAGCGCGTAATTTTTTTTATTGTGCTTTCTGACAAGCTTCCATGTTTTTTCCCTCCGAGTGTAACACCCTTTGCTTTCTCAACCTCAACAAGTTTACGCAGTGCAGCTCCCATTCTTTTGCCAACATGATTTATGCATTCTGTTTTAGTAATGAGAGTTTCTTTTCCGTATACATTCAAATCTTGCAGGTCTTTGAAAGTTTTCGAATCGCCATCTGCTATTAATTCTGTGTAGCGGAACCCAAGACTTTCGGAACGAAGCCACATCCGTTTTGCCATCTCGCTTTCCATTCCACCAGATGTTCCGTCGTAATTTTTATCACAAATTCGAGCATGTCCTTCATACCATATATGAAATTCCGGAGACTCTTTTCCAAGACTTTTTGCTGCCTGGATACAGTGGTAGCAGATTTTAGATAAAACTTCATAATCAATTACAAAACCAGAGAGGACATCAATCACACAACCAACTGCATAATTTGAAGTATGGCCGCGCTTATGCCATGTTGCATCATAGCTGACTGCAATATCTGAAATACATGTACTATTCGAACCAAGGTGAAATTGTTTTACTTTTTCTCGAATGCTTTTTAACTGTTCACATGTACTTTTTACGGTTGAAGAATGCAAATATTTTAAATGTTTAGTAAAAACTTTTGAATCCATACACGGTAAGTTCATGTTATAAGTTAACTTTTCTAATGCTGCGTGTCCTTTCCCCATCTCTGTAACTGCAACTACAGCTCTGCGGTTAATATCAAAAGAATTTTCGTTTCCTGAAACTTTATCTGAAGAACAAAATAAGAACTCAAAACTGCAATTTTTGCAAATAACTTTGAGATTTTGAGCAAATCCATTGCATTTACCAACCTGTACAATTAATGTTAGTTGATAACATTTTTGACAACAGCACTTTGATATTACTGATTGAAAAATAGCTTGTTTTATGATGATGTAATTTTCTTCCTGACCTTCCAAGTTATTTTTTACAGGCGAGGGCATTTTTCTTCCATCTAAACGCTTTATTATTTCCAGATTTACTTTTTCAGGGGATGAAACTGATGGATTGCTTCTCTTTTTTTTCATTGCTTCAGACTTCTGAAGAGCAGATTTTCGTTTCCTGCCCATATTACAAATGTTCTTTCAAAATTTCTCAAGAAAAAAAGATATAAAAACTTAAAATACACTCCGAATTAATTTCGAAATAAGTACAAAATTCCTTACTCTTGTAAACAAAGCATTATCAATATATTTGTATCGTATTCATATCATATCAAAACGAAATATAACTTTTGAACAAGCCAGAATCACAATAATCAAGCAATCACTTTAAAATAATAATAAATCAATGTAAAAAAGTGTATAATCAATAGTAATAAATCATGTCAATGGTAAAAAAAATATTTCAAAGTAAAAATCATTACGATAATCAAATCCCAGCACGTTGTAAACAAACCCACGCCGGCACTAAACTACGAAGTTATTTCACTTCACTTCTTCTCAAAGTAGAAGTAGAAGTGTATAAATTTAAAATATAAACATATGAAATTAATCAGCGTTCAATTTAATTAATAATTGAAATATATTTCTCGAAAAAATGCGGTTAAAAATGTTTGTTTATGTTTAGCGCGGCGTTTGTTTTCAAACAGAAGGTGGGTGTTACCATAGCAACAGCTCTTTGAAACTGGAGTTGGAAAAACAGCTCAAAGCAAAATAATTATATCTTCCGTTCTAATGAAGATAGAAACATGATCTAAACGGCATTTTAAGCAGAAAAGATCATAGAATTTTTTAATAAAAAAAAAAAAAAATCGAATTTTTGAAGATTTTTGAGCCCTGGACCCCCTTATGGGAGAAGAATAAATTACACCCAGATACTTTTTATTTTTACGCGATGCTTAATATTTTTTCTCGCATAGAGTCTTTTAAAGAAATTATTATATTTTACCATAAAGCTAGAAGAAGGATAAACTTGATTACTTTTCTCACATCATTTTTACTAGACACTAAAATAATTTATCTTTATTATTATTATTATTTTCCCCATCTCTCTCTCTCTCTCTCTCTCTCATAAATAAAAGGGTCAAGTTCATAAAAATAGATCGAATAAGGATTTTTTTTTTTTTTTCTGTGTGTGTGTGTGTATATATATATATATATATATATATATATATTAGTGTTAAAATTTAAAAACCTCATACAAATTTTAATCTCTTTTCAAAATATCTTAAGTAAAATTTGATTATAAAATATAATTTTTGGTTTTATTTATACCAGGCAATTCATATATTCGTAATTAGTTTTAAAATTCGAAAAAAGGGAAAGAATTGGTATACTATAATTCGGTTCGCGAAAAAGATATTATAACAGAGAAGGAGTTTTTTAAATTAAAAAAAAAGTAATAATAAATGAATAAGTTATAAAAAAATATTTATTTTTTATCGATAGAGGGCGCTAAGTGCCAGCAGTCACAAGAAATATGCAAATCAGTTGTATAATAGTGAATACAGTAGTTTTATTATTATTATTATTATTATGAAATGTTATAAATATTTGTCTTCGTGGCATTAAATGTAATTTTCTAATAAAATCTACGGATTTTTACCCTTTATCATAAAAATTTTTAACTTTTTTTTTTTTCTTTGCTGAAACAAATATGTACTTTTTTATAAAAGTTATTTTCTTATATTCTTCATTGAAACATACAAATAATTTTAACACTTTTTTTAAATATTTTTTTTAACTATTTAAAATTTTGCGTTAGTTGTATTATATATCATAAGGTTTCCAAGGATAACTAAATATTTAAAGGGGGGGGGGGGGGGCTGAAGTTAGCGTAGGGAAGTATAAGTCAATCAAACGCATTAAAGCTGTATTTTATTGAAAATTTCTATTATTACTCATATTTAAATATCATCAAGCTATGATAAGTGTAAGACTGAAATATTTATTTTTATAATAGTATTAATTTTACTTTTATTTATGCAAATAATGAGCATAATCATGAATATCAGGAACTGAAATAATTAAAATAATTGAAAAAATTAACTAATAATTTAAAATTATTAATTAAAGTTTTAACAGTAGTAATATATTTAAACACTTCAAGGTGTTTAAAGTTTGTTTTACATAACTAATGATAATTAATAATTTACGTGTTATGAATATTTTTTTATTTGTTTGACGTAATATAATTTCAATTTTTAATCCAATTAATGATTACGTTTATTATCTAATTGATAATACTCTTATAATTTTTAGTTTTACTAACTGGATGTATGCTATGCCAACTATATTCTTGTAAAGCGAATTGTTAACTTTAAAAATTAAATTGAATTACAAGAACTTTTATGTGTCTGTTGTTGGTATTATCATGTATCTATTAATTGCTAAATTTTATAGTTTTATTAAATTCTTCATTTTATTTATATGTATATATATAGTTTTAAAAAGAAAGCAAAAAATGTATAGGTGTAAGAGTTTAAGATAAGTGGGCGTGCTTAAAAACAAGAAAATAAAAAATGTTATTAAATGCAAAAACAACTAATTAAAGTATTTTTTAAAAAAATGTTTTTTCGATACTTTAATTAGTTGTTTTTCCATTTATTAAAATTTTTTATTTTTATTTTCGTTAACCACGCCCACTTATCTTAAACTCTTACACCTATTTTTTACTTTCTATTTAAAACTATATAATTTTTGTATAGTTTTTAGTGCTGTCTTTGGCGCCTTTTATAACATACAAATATACTTTAATTAATTTTAATTAATACTTTAATTAATTTTACATACAAATATACTTTAATTAATATGTAAATAATATGTCTTTATATAAAAACAGGAACATAGTTTTATGCATCTCAGTCAAAGAATTTTCATGAATTGTTTACCACATAATTTTTCATCACTTTTTCTTCAACTTTCCATATATATTAAAAATCGATAGTTTCTTAGCGTATTAACCATATTTTTTCCCCTTTATTATTTCATGACTGACTATTTCAAAGATAATAATAAAAAATAATAATAATAGAACTTCATCCGTTCAGTATTTTGATGAACGAGTTTAGGAAAGGCGGCCCTCATTAAATTTTTAATATCTTTTTTGGCATCAGGTAAAATGAATTTCTTTCGCTAAATGAAAGTTATCGCAAAAATTCGTTTATCTTGAAGTCTAACAAATTTTGTAAGGTCATTCATTTATCAGCGAAGACAGTTAATGCGTTTCCTCCCAGCATAGTCCTGAATCAATAAATTTCCCTAGTCGAAAAATTCTTTTTCTTATTTTTCTTTGAGCGTTATTAATTAGTGCTGTTCGACTAGAATCTGTTATCTAGATTTTTCTTGTCATACGAAGCTGACTTTGGATCGCTATTGTTAAAATTTTATTTAAATAATACATTTTTCCATGATTTTTTTCTTATTCTTTTTTCATTGGTTAAATTTTTAAATGTTAGCCTTTTTTTTTTTTATCTGAAATTTAAAAAGAATGACTTATATTATTATTTTGAACTTTAAATTATTTTTCATTTAATATACTTCAGTAATATATATATATATATATATATATATATATATATATATATATATATATATATATGATTGTTGAAGGGTAATTAGAACTTTGACTTAGAAACTTCTTGGTCATGTTGAAAATTTTGTTTGAATAATAACATATTCATATTTTTCTACTTTTTTTTTTTTTTTTTTTTTTTTTAATGTTAAATTTTAAATGTTCGATTTTTTTTCCATGTGAAATTTAGTAAAAATAAGTCATTAAATATATTATTATCTCAATTTCATTTTCATTTAATGTAAAAAGAACACATATATTGAAGTTTAACAAATGAGGGCGACTTACAGTCAGAAAAAAAAAAAAAAAAAAGATTCACATTTAAATTTGTAATGCTTCATATAAATATCTTACATTTGATTCTTGAATATTTTTATTTATTTATTTAAGTATTTTAGATTTTCTTTGTTGAAAAATTATGCTTTAATTGAATTTTTCGTTAAAATTTTTAAACTATTTGTTTTCTACCTTTGTAACATCAGCCTCTTACCAGCGTCAAAACTATTTCTAAAAATATTTTACTCTATTATTATAATTCAGCAAACGGACAGCACAACATTGCCAAAAATTTCAAATGCTGTATTTTTCACGCAGCATTACTTTTAACATTGCGAGGAGGTAAATAAATAAAAAATCATTCATAATTTCACATTTAAATTTTTTCAAATCTTTTCTTGAAATATCTCAAATTCTATTGTTAAAATTTTTAATCCATTTTTTAAAAAATGAATTTGGATTTTCTTTACTGACAAACAATCCTTTAAATGGATTTTCGGTTGAAATTTTTCAAACTAACTTGTTTTCTCTTGAAACACCGGCCTCTTACTAAATCCCAAAGCCATTTCTAAAAATATTTTCCTGTACAATTTGCAGAACTCAAAGAATTTTCCATTAGTTACTTTCTTTTCTCAGAAAATACTTTATTCTCTTTTATCAGGCATTTACATTAAGCACTTACATTTGCTTAAGTATAAATGACGGTTTCTGTTATGAATTTCTAACTAGGCATTTTCTCTTTTCTAACTCGAAACTATGAGTTGCTTTTCGAATCTGCTTTGACAGGCAAGAAAATTGGCTTCCTAGAGAATAATTGCCGAGCCATTAACAAATAAATCCCTTCCAATTAGTTGGAAAGAGGGAAATATCTTCCCTAACTCGGAGCTGCTTCTAAGTCCTCGCTTTATGGGGAGTTACATTATAATGAAAGGCTTCGCAGAGATGCGTTTTGGAAGATTTTATAATCTGTGTTGGAAGCGGAAAAGATAATTAAGATGTAAGGCAACAATGCGAACCCCCTACACTTATTTAAAAGCATGCATAATACTTTTTTATTTTTTTTATTTAATTTTTTTTTTTCCCTCCAGAAGAATGACTAAAAGGAATTTGCATCTATTTTTGAATGGATATAATATAAAAGGAATCCCTTGTTAACGAAACAATATGTGCTCAGTAATAGATCATTATTATGTTTATTGGATTTATGTTGGAAATACTGGCAACTTGATTAAAGTATTCAAAATAACTTTGGCATTGCATGATTACAGTTTTTTCCCCTTATTCAACGCATAAAGGGAAAAAGAAAAAGAAAGAAAAGTAAAAGAAAGTATGAAAAAGTTTGGTGTAAATGCTAATTACTTTTCATTTGTTATGTAGGGTAAGTGCACCAGTGATTGACACTTTTAGAGCAATCTCTGATGTTTTTAATGTTCTAGTCATCAGAAAATATTTTTAGAAATCTTAAGTTAATACATAGGGCATGAAACATTCAAAACCACATATATGTTAAAATATATACAATTTCTTTTTTAATGAATTTTTATTTGACACCCACTCAATATTCCAGTAATTGACAGTTTTTCATTTTATTAGTAATTGGCACCCTATGCCCCAGTGTTTGACACTACTAGTTATTCATTTTACCAGTTATTAGCACCCTATGCTCTAGTGTTTAACATAAAATGTTGAAATTCTTATATGTAAAATATATGATTTTATTATTTTTCTTATTTATTAATTATTTCGGGATAGATGTCAATTACTGGAGCATGCCAATCACTGGAGCACGTACCCTATGTTATTGCTGATGGAACAAAAAAATTTGACATACCATTCAAAAAAGTTCGGCTACTATTTAAAACATATTTTATCAAAATTAATTTTTATTTAAAAAAAAAAATAATAATCTTTGCATTTTACCAATATTGAATTTATATTTTTAAAAAATATGCATCCTAATGTGAACAATATTGTATATTTTTAAGATGTTATTTTTGTTGTTTGTAATTACTTTTCGAAATTTAAACGATGGATATTAATTAACAGTTAAGGTCTTTCTTTATGTTGAGTTACATTATAATGATAGGCTTCAGGGATGGGTATTTTGATTGATTTCATAATCTGTATTAATGCGGATCTCCTAAGCTTATTTAAAAGTATACATAATACTTCTCTTTTTTTAAGAAATTTTTATCTGATCTTAATGGATATAATATAAAAGAATATTCTTGTTAACGAAAATAAGTATTTTCGTAGTTGTTTTTATTGGATTCATATGTTGAAAAATAAAATTTTATAGAAGTATTCTCATAACTTGAACGTATCACAAAAATATTCATACTAAATTCATTGTCTTGAAGAGACGTTTCCAGGGATGTATCGCAAGACATACTTTGCCCAAAAATGTTTGGGCCCGGGCAAGGGGGTGGTAGGAGTGCCGCTAGAGAGTGCAACTTTAAAATTTCTAACGGGAAGGTATGTCTTGTGATACATCCCTGGAAACGTCTCTTCAAGACAATGAATTTGGTATAAATAGTTTTGTCCTGCAGTGATTATTAAAGAGGATACATAAGTATAAAATCCACATTTCAAAAGTCTAAAAACTCATGTATCTCCTTTAATTATCATCGTAGGGCGAAACTATTTATATCAAATTCATTGTCTTGAAGAAACGTTTGCCGAGATGTATCACAAGAAATACCTTCCCATTTTAAATTTTAAAGTTGCCTTCCCTAGCGGCCCCCCAAGCCCCCCCCCCCCCCCTCGGGCCCAAACTTTTTTCACCAAGAGAGGTCACTCTCGAATTCATTAAATATATGCTTCCCCATTTTTAAAAATTCCGGCTCATTTTCGAGTTAGGAGGGGGGGGGGGACTTTTGGAACACCATGTATATATATATATATATATATATATTGATGTGCGTATAATGTTAAAAAACCAGAAAAATAAATAAATATGTATCTAAAAAGTAGTCTATAGATAGCAAAAAGAAATAATTAAATAAAATATCGTATATATTCCTTTCTGTATATTCAACGCTGATGTTTAGGTGAAAATACACGATATGAATAAAGAATTCCAATACTAAAAATTCGTTAAAACATTATTTTCTCCTTTTCATATTTATTACTAATAAACCTTATATTATATTTAAAAATTTTTATGCTAGTAGAAAATAGCTTACTTTATGTAGAAACTAGCTTATTTTTTAGTTCATGGAGACGATACCGAACAAATAATCCTTTGCTGAAAAACTTCAGTAATAGTTCTATTTTTATATATCTTTTCCTCATAATTGAGGAAACTTTGTGAAGTACGACTGAAACTACAGATGGAATTTATGGTTTAATCGAATAGATATATCTGTGTAGCGCTTATGGTGAAATATTTATCAAAAATATTGTGGAAAAGGCTTTTTTATTGGAAGTCTGTAAGTAAACCTTATATTTCATGATACTGAGGCTTGAGACATTTTTACTTTTCGTGACTCAGATCATTTTCCCCAAAAGCCGTAGAATGTTTCATGATGACGGTTAGGAACAATTTATGAACATGCTCATTATGTCTATAAAAAGATTTAAAAAAAAAATAATAATAATGATATACTTGCATATTTGATAAGATGAAATAGTTCTTTCAGTTAATGGATTAATTTAAAGGTATATCAAATTCATTAAGACGAATCTTGCAACTACCTCAAGGCTGGGAAGTAATATCGCATGCTTGTTTTTTATTTGTTGTAAAATTAGAAGATTGAAAAATAATAAATAATAAAAAGAAAAAATAAAGAAAAGAAAATGTTAAATAAATTTTATAGAATTATTTTAATTCTACAAGTCCCTCTCTTTTTTTTTTTTTTTTTTTTTTTTCCTCTCGCAATTATTTTTTCTTTTCATGCGCTCTTATTTTTATTTAAAATTCAGATATCTCGCCTCAAAAAAAAAAAAAAAAAAAAAACTGTTGAATAGCTAAAAAATTTTAAACGTTCATGAAAAAATAGATACACAGTGAAATATATCTATATATCTACCTATGTATATATTTATCTATCATACATTTTTTTTTTTTTTTAATTGTCTAATTTAATCAAAGCGGATTCTAACCTACAGTGTGGGAAAAAAAAAAAAAAAAAAGAAGCGCACTGCAGAAAAATTGACTGATACCTTTTGGGTTTGTAATAACTTGAAAACTAATAAATTGAAACAAATAAAAGTGATATGTTTGCATAATACGAAAGACATAAAATGATACCTATGTACATTTTAGATTTAATAATTTTCTTTATTAATACTATAATTTTCTTTCTACATAAAATCTTCTTTTTAAACGTATAATGTAATAAACATATTCTTTTTTGCATTCTACTATGATCATAATATATGAAATAGACACGTTATGTTTTAATGTATGAGACAAAACAATTTATTTATTGGATCTAAACAATTACTTAATAAAAATATGTATTCTGCATTGGGTAATTCCACCTTTATATGAAATTACTGCTTTAATGTGTAGTGGCTTAGTATTATGCAGTGTTTTAACATGAACTTCTTAAATTTCATTGTGCCAAATATCATAAAAAAAATTTCTAGTTCTTGCAAAGTTGTAGGCTACAAATTTCGATTCCCCTCCTTGTTTTATAGACCAAACATTTTTGAACGAATTGAGATTAGGACTATTTCCAAGTCTGGTAAAGAAGAAATTCTACGATATTTTTTGTTTGTAGAATTTAACCTAAAACGAAAAAAGTTACGATTACATACAGAATTATAGGTGCTTATGAGAATGGATAGGTAATTTTAACAATTTAAACCAAATAAACGTACCACAAACACCGTATAGCAAGGTTCATTATCATTTTGAAATGGTGATTGTGGAAAAGTCTGAGATACCTCCCAAATAGTCGATCAGACACCAATTTTATAATAGCCGTCAAAATAGCCTCCTTCAAAAATTTTACACCTCCATAATGTACGGCGAATGTGTCACTGTTTTAAGAGTGCGATTGTCATTAAATCGGTCTCATTTTCGTCATCAGACCTGCTCGTTTCAGTCAGCTCGAAATAAGTTAAACTTGACTCATCAGAGAGAACCACTTCGGCCCAATGATTAACTGGTAATTTTTTTTTTTTTTTTTTTTTTTTTTTGTAGATTTTCTGGCATTTAAACATGCTTTGTTTAATCGTTGTTGAACGGTATTTTAAAAAACTGTGTTGCTAAACATTTTTTCTGGATCTCTTTTATGTTCTAAATGTAATAAAAATCGATACTTTAAGCACTGGCTTTTTAACTTGCGGTTATCTCGCTTGGATTAAGCAACATAAGACAAATTTCCAGTTCAAACAGCCAAAAAATTTTATATCTTGCTAGAAACCATCTCACCAATATTTCGTTAACATTTAACCATTTTGCCATCTCGCGTATTAAAATATTTTTTGATCTTCATTCTAAATTTATACTGCTTTTGGTATCGTTAATTGCCTTTTCCTTTCCATTTTTTAATCACTTTCAGAAATAACAATTGTATTTTGTTTTTAACACTTGGTTCAATCCTAAATTGTACGTGGAAGACAACGTAATAAAATCTGTTCGAAAATTTGCTTTTAAAACTATAAAATTGGCCATTACAGAAAAAGAAATAGAAAATATCCAAGTACGGCTTTTTTTTTTTTTTTTTTGAACTTTTGTCACATATTTTTTTTAAAGTTTATAAAAGAGAAACTACATTTTAGCTTATTTTTGTTATAAAACGATATAAAGAATATTAAATTACATTCAGGGCTTTTGACGACTAGATCATTTTCTTTTAACTTTATAAATTATAGGGATTATTCAGTCCTAAAATTTTTAATTAATAAAATATCATTTTTTATATTATTAATTTTAATGTTAATATTTATAGATGTTTTCCTCAGTCGTTTCTTTATTTCATTTCTAAAATCATTTCTTTTTCTTTTCAGTTTTGATGACAGTAGTTCCGTGAGCAGTGGGGTCAGTGACACATTTCCAGAGCTGAGTACAGACGAAAATCTCACGGGATCATCTGTGAGTTCCGAGAATACGAACGTATACGGCAGTCTCAGAAGAAATCATAAAAGCAGCAAGGGCAACGGACAGGCAAACACGGCGGCCAACCCTGATAAAGCCCGAAAGGTTTGTAGAATACTCAGATTTCTATTTTGCACTCACTGTGATGAAAAATAAATGATATTTAATTTTTATATCATCGGTTTCTTCTAACGATTTTTATTGAATTAAACAACTTATTTACTTTATTAATTTATTTATTTGATGCGGAAGCAAATATATTAATAACAAAATTTAAAGAAAAATATAACATTAAAATTTATGGGAAGCTTTTAGAAAACTCAAACTATAAAAATGATTATTGTAATTTGGTGGAAATTGTAAATTTTGACAAATTTTAAAAGTCACAGATTTTTTGGATCGAATCACTATGTTAATGCAGTATGTTTTGCATAATTTAGCTATAAGCTAGTTTGACTAAAATCTAGTAATTTCTAGAAAGTTTACAAATTATTAATTGCTTTTTACTTTCTTTTACCCATATACGAATAGAGAAAATATTGATTTTTGGCTCATTCGAAATTACGGTTTTACGTTATTTACATGTTTTTGGGTCCCTGAATCCGAAAATCCTGTTATTAGCAGTTGGTGTGTTTTTACCAGCATGAATCAAGAATAAATAATAGCTGTAAGTCCAAAATCGGCGTATTAAATCTGTAATAATAAGAAAGCATCACAGAATTGGCATTTAAAAATAATAATTACAAAACTTTGAATGAACACTATAAAATGCAATAAACTCGCAACAATTGTTTCGGGTCGAAAGAACACACGACCCTTCGTCAGGCAAACAAAGTAGGCACGAGTGCTGCAGTTAAAACAGCTACGCACCAAGCACAAAAAATGAGATGAAACGGGTGAAATTTAACTATTAAAACAATAAAAAAACACTCGCAAAGCTACTCACCTGGTTCCAGAAACCCAAATAAGCAACAAAATAAGAAAGTACAACAGAACTAGCGTTTAAAAGTAAGCGTTGCCGCTCTAACTGCAGCACTCGTGCCTACTTTGTTCGCCTGACAAAGGGTCCTGTGTTTTTTCGACCCGAAACAATTGCTGCGAGTTTATTGCATTTTAGGATGTTTATTCAAAGTTTTGTAATTATTTGTTCTAGTTATAAGCAAAAAAAATGTCAAAAAAATTAGTAATTTTTGAAAAAAAAAAAAAAAAAAAAATCATCTGCATAAATAATACCAAAACTTTCAAATATTGTACATAGTATGTGCAACAATGTATATCAAAGTCATAAGTCAGTTGTAGCTTTTTGTGATACAGGGTGATCCAAAAGTATTTTCGCTCTTCTTTAATTTGTGGTTGGTCTCTGGACTAAATCCATAGTAGAAAATATGAATTTTTAAATGTTCGTTGCATGTATGAAATTTCGGACCATTTCATCTAGTATATTTTTTAGATAATTGAAAAAAAGAAAAAAAGACAATATAAAAAACCATTTTTTTAAATTTGAACACCCACTGTATTTCACGTTTTTCTCATAGAAATTTTAAACTCCTTCTCAAGTCAATGAACTACCTCGTCACTTTTTTTGGCATTATGCCAAAAAATTATTAAAGATCATATATAGATTTATCAAAGTAAATGTATAGAAACAATATGTGAGCATTACCCTCGAATAATTCAGAAATATGTTTCATCTTTAGTTCAGCTGCAATGGTACTTTTTCAAAATAACATACCCTTATGTATTAAGTGAGTTTGCATGAGTTTTAGTTTTGTTTTGATTTAAAAAAATAATCACTTATTTATCGAAATATTACTTATGTGTAACAAAATTTTACGTGAAACCCGTATTTTATTAATTTATTTTTCCTCGTTGTTTCGTAAAAAAATAAAAAATAAATAAATAAAAAAAAATAAAATTCTTTGTTATTAATTTCAAACCGCGTACATTTGTAATGTGAGTGGTATATTTCTTTGAATGTGTATAAAATATAATATTATGCATTGGTTTTATTTTCTAAATGTGTTTTTCTTTTTTTCCCTTCTACATAGGGCGAGGAGCAGCCTTTAGGTGGCGGCTCCAAATCCAAGCACGCTCACGTCAAAAAGACGGACAGTTCTATGCAAACAGAAACAAGTGCTTTCCACCATGTGTCATCGTCCTCCTGGAAGAAGTACTTACTGCAACAGCAGCAGCAACAGCAAGATGCTCAATCTGTAAAATCTGACAAAGGGAGCAAAAAAAGCCTGAAAAGTTCCGACCTGAAGAAGAACAGCAACAACAGTGGCAACTCGGATTCTCATCGTTCGAAGCATAAGTTGTCAGTGGTACCGGACATTGAAAAGTGCCAGCAGCAAGCTCAGCAACAACTGAAACATTCTTCTAAAGCCGGCAGCTGTGAATCTCTAGAAGCAAACAAGAGTAAGGGATCTTCTTCTCGCTCTTCTTCGGTTGCCCCGGCAACGTCGACCCCACCCTGTGGAAAACAGCGAACAGCTCCTAGTAATGGCTATAGTGGCAATAAACAGGGCGGTCGGCCGACCACACAGAATGGCAGCAGCGGTAAACGGGGCGAAGGTAGCGACGCCACCGCCGATGAAGTGTCGCAGTGCTGCGCGGAACAGCGCCGCCCCGCGGCCGATCGCAGCAGCAGCAAGGGCGCCAGCAAAGTCAAAGTCTGCGGCAGCACGCAGACCGGAGATCCCTATAGCAGCCCCGCCGTGCATTCGGACGGCGAGTACAGCTCGCTGGGGCGGAAGTACCCTCCGCCCCGGCAGTATTTTATGACTACCCCTGGCCCTGGCACAGGACTCAAAGAGCGCGTCTATGGCAGTCGATCAGCTCTGAATGGTTCACCCACCCCCCTGTCCGAATATGGTGTGTCGCGGGCGCCCCGGCTGTCCGCACCTCTTCGCGATATGGATAATTATGCTACCTTGGATCATGGACCTTATTCAACGTGGATGCGGCACAGCCCCAGCTGTGGCACGTCCGTCAGAGGCGGAACCCTCACGGAAGCAGACAGCATGGAATCCCTTTCTTCCACATCCTCCAGCATACATGCGCAGGTAAGTTTCTTCTGATGACACTGTTTTAAATTTCAAAATATTGAAACAATGTAATTTGTATTGCACTGAAATTTAAATAATGTTGAAACCAAATTGAAAAAATTCATTATTGGCATTTGATGTTAATTTCAGCAATAGGAAAATGGAATTCGGTTGCTTTTATTTTGTCAAATGGCATTTATTTTTTATAATGTTTTGAATTTAAGATATTTCTAAAATATTTCTTGAGGTAAATATTTTATGCCATTTCTTTGTATATACCAATAAAAATTAAATTTAGTGATTTCCATAAGTCATATATGTTCTCATGAATTTGTAAAAACTTCCATTACCCAACTAAGAGGGAAGGGGGGGGGGCGTCTGGAAGACAAACGAAACATTAATTTATTCTAGAGAATTATTTTTTTAATAAGTACTTATTAGTTTATGAGCAGTTTACAATATATATAACATACGTTAACGTTTGTTATATCTAGAACAATGCTCTTTCCACTTCTAAACATTAACAGGTGGTTATTTGTTCATCATAGAGAAAAATATTTCACTTTTTAATATGTAATTTACCTATAAGTAAAATAGTTTTAACAATACACTTTAAAGATGTTCATTTGCAGCTTCGTCAAATATTATGTATGATTTTAAAATTTTTAAAATTAAAAATTACTTTTTTCTTCGCCATTAATTATTAAGTTAAATAAAATAATTAATGCAATGCTTTAATTTTATGAATTTGAATGTCCCACAGTATCTTTTAATGTTTTTATTACTATGTAAATTAATGTAAAGCTCTTTATTATGAAATGCAAAATATTAAATTTTAAAATACATTTACTTTTTAGATGTCGGAAGATTATAAATTTGCTAATTCTATTCTAAGCATGTTTAAAAATATGATTTAAAAATCGTAGCAAGTACAAAACATTTAGTTAAATTCTTATTTTGAAAGCTAAATTAATTTTAGATGATATTAGTTATTGTGAAATATTTTACGTTACTTTTGAATTAGTTTAAAAGTATAGAGCAATAAAATTAAATGAACTTTGGACAATTAAGAATTTTTTATTATTTATTGTAATAAAGAAACAGAATATCTACTATTTATAAATAATGTAATTTCTAAAATTTTAGAAGTCAAGTAGTCAAAATTTAATGACTTTTCTTAGCTGAATTTAAACCTAGATTATGAAATTTATTTATATAGAGCAGATTAATCTTATTATTTAAATACATTTACTATATGGATGAATTTATTGTTAATTTCAATCAATATATATATTTAAAGATATTTATATTTAATTTTAATTTCTTCTACATATGTATCAGGAAAAAGTATGAGTAAAAATTTTCGACCTCCCGTTTTCAAAGCATTTATATGTTTTGGGATGTCCTGAATACGATTTGACCATTTTTAGAAAGCATCTCTCTGTCTGTAAAAAAAATAAAATAATAAATAAATAAATAAAACGTAACAATTTATTTCTATTGCATTACCATTTGGTTTTCAATAAATATAATAATAATAATAATAATAAAATTAAACCATTAAATTCATTTTTTTACTTATTTTTATTTCATATTGCTCGCGCACTTCTTATTTCCTAATTCAAAATTATTTAAAAAAAAAAAAACTTTTTCGATATCGCTTGTAACGATACTGATTATTATTAATTTTCTTTTCTTTTTCTTTCAATAATAATAATAAAAAAAAAAAAAATAAAAAAAAAATGATGAAATTCTGGCAAAAGCAGAATTTAGTTTAGGACGGAGGACTATTAGTTTTTTTTTTCTTCCCAATTATAACATCGCTTTCAAATTATTCAATTATATTTTCGATAAATTTTAGATTTCGACAAATGTCCAACTATCGAAAACGACAACGCAAAAATCCCAGATTGAGACTAATAGGCCCTCAGTCCTATAAAAAAAAAAAAAAAAAAAAAAAAAAAAAATGTGGACGCTGTATTTCACGAAACAATGGATGAAATTTAATTAAACTTGGTATTTTAGTAGGATCTTGATCTAAATGGGTGCTGTATACATATGTGGATCAATTTCTCAACAGGTGGCACTGTCATTAATTTTTTTTTTTTTTTTTCAGATAATTAATATGGCAGTGTAGCACAAAATTTTACACAAATAGAACTATTTGTAATTTTTTAATGTGAAATTAAATATATATATTTATTTATCATAGTAATAATTAACCAGGAAAAAAAATTGTATATGATGTAAAGAAAATAGTTTTGCAATGACCACAACACACTAGTTCAAGTTGAATTTATTTCTAACATATAATAAAAATCTCATACAAATTTTACAAACTAAAAATTCTTAAATAATATAGAAAACGTTTCGTTTACTGTCCAACTAAACATTATGATGTTTAGGAAAAAAAAGAAAATTCCTTTTCTTTAAAACAATTTTAACATGACATATTTTCCCTATAGCAACTAAATGACAATGAAGCTGTTTTGATTAGTCATATGGAAACCCGAGGGAAATTTTGAATGGCTGCCAAAATATTTCGCTTCTCACAATGTCAGCGCGAAAGAAACAAAATTTTTCGTTGAATATCTCACTTATCAATTAGTGTCTTTAAAGACAGCGTATGTATAAAATTTTGACAAGTTTTCGGAGAAAAATGACACTTTTCACTGTTTGCAAGTCATTGAACTGCACACCTACTTTTTTGTGGAAAGAATAATATTGATTAAATGGCAGCATCCTTCTTATCTTTGTGTGTTATACTCTTTAAGATATTTTCTGCAAAATATGAAAATAACAATAAATATATAACGATACACATCTCATTAAAACGAATTTTATTTAATTTCAACATGGCATGATTTATCTGTAATCAATCTAATAGCGTATTTTGATTACCCATTTGAAAAACTGCTGCCAAAATATTTTGCTTTTCACTATAATAACGGAAAGAAAACAAATATTTTCTGTTGATAATCTTCCTTGTCCAAATTTTATATAAAATGTTGCCATCAAAACATTTTATATAAATAGCTAAATAATAATAATAATAAATATATAATAATTAATAATAGTAATAATTAATAAATTAAATAAATAATAAATAAATAAAAATAATTAAATTTGAAATTTATGGAGTCTAGTATTTACATCTAGTATCCGGCAAATTTACTATTGACTCAATGGTAGCTTCTTTCTTCTCATAGATATAGTAATATATATAGATCTATCATCACCATGTTATCGAGCAAAAAATTTTCATGCCGAAAAAAAATTCTAAAATCGGCCATTAGAGAGTATTGAAAAAAAGAATAAAAAGAAAAATGAATTTGAAACTGTATCTGGAGTTTTTCATTCACCTTTAGTTAAATAAATTATTCATAAATTTTATTTACTAAATTATCCGTGTGTATTCCCGTGTGTTATTTACTCGGAGAAAGGCAGCCATTAGAGTGACTTTTCCCGGGAAAAAAAAAAAAAAAAAAAATGTATCACTTTTTCCCTCTCGCTGATCAATCTATGTCTTATTACTATATCTATGATTTTGATCACCCATTTGAAAAATTGCTGCCAAAATATTTTGCTTCTCACTATAATAACGGAAATAAAACAAATATTTTCTCTTGATAATCTTCCTTGTCTAAATTTTATATAAAATGCCGCCATTAAAGCATTTTATATAAATAGTTAAATAATAATAATAATAAATATATAATAAATAGTAATAGTAATAATTAATAAATCAAATAAATAAATAAAAATAATGAAATTTGAAATTTATGGAGATTTACATCCAGTAACCGGCAAATTTACTATTGACTCAATGGTAGCTTCTTTCTTCTCATAGATATAGTAATATGTATAGATCTATCATCCCCATGTTATCGAGCAAAAAATTTTGATGTCGAAAAAAAGTTCTAAAATCAGCCATTAGAGAGCATTGAAAAAAAGAATAAAAAGAAAAATGAATTTGAAACTGTATCTGGAGTTTTTCATTCACCTTTAATAAATAAATTATTCATAACTTTTATTTACTAAATTATCCGTGTGTATTCCTGTGTGTGATTTACTCAGAGAAAGGTAGCCATTAGCGTGACTTTTCCTGAAAAAAAAAATTATCACTTTTTCCCTCTCGCTGACCAATCTATGTCTTATTACTATATCTATGATTTTGATTACCCATTTGGAAAACTGCTGCCAAAATATTTTGCTTCTCACTATAATAACGGAAATAAAACAAATATTTTCTCTTGATAATCTTACTTGTCAAAATTTTATATAAAATGCTGCCATTAAAGCATTTTATATAAATAGTTAAATAATAATAATACTAATATTAAATATATAATAAATAGTAATAGTAATAATTAATAAGTCAAATAAATAATAAATAAATAAAAATAATGAAATTTGAAATTTATGGAGTCTAGTATTTACATCTAGTATCCGGCAAATTCACTATCCTCGTTTGTAATGATCGATAGGTGGCGCTTTTTCAGCCTTTGTTGTTAGTAAATATAATAGCCACGTGTATTTATTTTTGTTCTATTTGTGTTACTGCTTAATATTCGTGCTATAGTTTCTCCGCCATTACATCATGAAAAATTGATTGCTTTTGGAAAAAATATTTCAGTTTATTCAAAGTTCGATCGGAAGTAGATTTTTAACTGAAGCTGAACAAATATTAGTTTCAAATCATCTGGTCACAAAGGTGTTTTTAAATTCTGTCCCCCCTAAGAGAGAACGGGGTAATTTCGATAAATTCCGTTACTTTAGGTGTCGGATACATATAAACAATCCAAGAACTAAAATTCGTGACCGCAGCTCCCATAGATTTCTCAAGACAAATTTAGCGCTAAAATGGATGTCCAGATTTTGCCCTCTCGTACACCCCCCCCCCCCCGCCAATATATATATATATATATATATATTTAGCAAATCACAAAAAAACAAAACTGTGTTTTTGGAAATATTCTAAGAAAGTCGGATAGCTTTTTTTAACATCTTGTTTCCATTTGTGGTAGAATTCTACTCAAAAATCCGGAATTTTCGGAATTTCCCGCCAAAAATAAATTTTCCCATTCCCTTCCCTTTAAAATTCGAAAATTCCCAAATCGCAGATAGTGTTTTATTTGTACTCATGTCTAATCTCCCCATGTACAATTTCTTTACTGTGAAGTAATTTGGAGCCGGGTTATGCTTACAAACGTGTTTTTGACTTTTGCCCGTGACTTTTTGACGTGTTTTTGACGAGGGGATTTTCGAAAATGTTGATTGGTATAATTTTAAGCTGAGTAAAGATCTAAGTTTCTGCCAAGCGCCGTTGAATTCCGTTCAGCCGTTCTCAAGTGATGCCCGGACAAAAATAGCGTTACAGACATACGGACACCATGGTACACACACACAGAGAGAGAGACAAAATTTTATGAAGTCATTTTCGGCTTTCATGGTGTGTGAAACGTGTAGATATCGCAAATTTTTTTTATTCTGACAAATTTACAGACAAAAGTCTGATTTTATTAATATAGGTAATATTTATAAATATATAATTTTTAAAATATCTTCAATAAAATGTAGTAAAGTAGAATAATTACAAATAATAAAATTTTATTTATCAAGTAATACTTTGCGCTTTTAATTTAAGGTTTATTGTAATTAAAAAGATTCAGTTAATAGGTGAATCATATGCCATACATACGTAAATGTTTGAAATAAAACGAATTAGACATAAGAATTTATAGAAATTATATATATATATAAGATAACTTTAATTTAAATTATCACAGGTCGATGGATCAATCATTCATTTTTATGGTATTGACGAGTTTTTTTTTTTTTTTTTTTTTTTTTTTTTTTAATGATATTCTTATTGAAAATTTGCCCCCCTAGAGGGGACTTTCGACATGTACAAAATATTTTTTTCTAGTTGACTGTTACTGTTATGAATAATTCTTTTCTTAATTTCGTAATGATTCGTTAAATATAATTTTGATCGTGCACATTTATATAAGATTTTGTCCTCTATTGCCTTGTTAAAAATTTAGAATAAATGGGATGACAGCGACACCTGTTGAACGATTGATTCCGAAATTTAATCAGCACCAGTTTTGGTCAAGTTCCAGCTAAATACTAAGACTGGTTAAATTTCGTTCGTTGGTTCGTGAGATATAGCGTCCACAAAATTTATGATGCACACACACACAGACAGACATTTTCTAAATATATGTTCAAATTGTGTTCAAGACATGTAAATCCATCGAAAACCAGAGATAGAATTTTTTCTGGAATACGATACTCTCTTCTTATGCATAATGAAGAAAGTAAAATTTTAAAACTAAAATTACTGTTTTCTGCCAAGAAACGTTAGCAGAAATTAATGGGGGCTCTCTACTTATCGTCTCCGAAAGCTAAAGCCAATGTTATTCTATGGGAAAATTTGTCCCATTATAATTCATTAACTAATACATATTTTTAAATTCCGTTCTCACTTTCCGAAAACTCAGAACTATTAAACAATTTATCGCTTTCTAAAAAATGATTTTTTTTTTTTTTAAGATTTCATTTTTAAGCTCAAAAATGAAAAATTCCACACTGTGAAAATTTGCATTTTACAACCTCAAAATAAAATATTAAAAATTTTTTAAAATAATTTTTAGAAAGCGATAAATTGTTTAATATGTTGTGAAGTTTCTGAATGTGAAAACGGGATTTAAAAATATATGTTAGTTAATAAGTTATAAAGGAGCTAGATATTCTCCATATAATAACATTGGCTCTGGCTTCTGGGGACGATGAGTGGAGAGGCAGAGGTCTCTCTTTCACTCAGAAATGATGCTAAATTAAACAATTTAAGCATGTATATAAAAGAATCCGGGAAATAAAGGGGGGGGGGGAATGTTTTGTTCGAATAATAAAATTTTTATTGCGAATATATCAAGGAAAAAAAAAGATTTAATTAATAAATTGTTTTGTTGTTTTAAGCTTTAAAATTCAAACAAACTTGTAAATATCACAGGTCGACATGTAAAATTTTTATTTTAAAATTTTGGCTGATCTTTATGTCTTTTGGTGTGCTGAAACCGAAAATGCATCCCATTTTTCTCTATCACGTATAGATTTTTCTCAATACAGGGTGCCTACCTACACAATTTCTTTCATTACTCTTCCACCAATATAATTATATGGTAAGTTTTATAGTATGTTTCCATGATTAGTTAATCATGGATGCTTATTGTTGTAATAACGCAGCACTTTTACGACGTAAAACCATACAAACCAACCAACCAACCTAATGTTATGATGGTATACGTAAGAAATTGTGTCGGTAAGCACCCTGTATTGACAAAAATCTATACGTGATAGAGAAAAATGGGATGCATTTTCGGTTTCAGCACATCAAAAAACATAAAGATCAGCTAAAATCAACAAATCAAATTTCGTCAACTTCATTTTTGAAGTACTGAAAAAAATTTCTGTAAATTTACTGAAATGTTTATCTAGAATCTTTCTTAAAAAAAAAAAAAAAAAAAAAAAAATGTACAATATTTCTTAGTTAGAAGTAAATAATCGAGATTCTAAATCTTTATTCTACATCTTTAGTTATTTTAATTGTTTAATTTATCAGCATAAAAATTGAAAATATCTTTTTCTATTTTAGAGAAAACATTCTAAGTCACAAATATATCTTTACCAATAATTAATTAAATTAATATTAGCCATTAAAATGCATGTACAAGATTTATTTTTCTCTGTAATTTTACATAAGACTTTTAAGATAAATAATTACTAGTAGTTTTCTGTTAAAATTTTCTACGATGTGTGAAGACAAATTAAATCTAAATAATTAAAATTATAGAATTTATAGAATTCATTGTTTAATTTTTTTGAAGGGTTTTTATTAAAAGAACACCTCTATAAAGGGCCGATTTTCTAGGACACGGTAAATGACCCTCTTAGAAAAGTTTCATTGTAATTTTTATTAGATGTTGCTTTATAGATATTCTTATTTGTTTTTCGAATTACATTCATAGATATTATTTTTTCAGATTCAACACGCTCGTGCAAACAGCTTGACCCATGCTCGCCTTATGCTTCACCAGAGAGAGTTAGCTTCCTCGCCGAGACTTTCACGTTCGAACTCTATCCGGTCCACAAAATCGGAAAAATTGGCATCCTACATGCTCCAACGGTCCACGGATGACCCCGAAGGACAGGGTCATACCTATGCAACCCCTTCTGGAAATGCTTTTATGGCTGCAGCTATCGCGGCAGCGGCAAGTGCTGGATCACAACCAACGTCGCCAAGTTCTGCACCACAGGTGAGGAGCACTTGTTGATATATCTGTACTGATAAGTATAAAGGATTTAAGTCCAAATATGTCGATTTTGAGATAAGTACATAGTCAGACTCAGAAAAAAAATTCTCTATTGACTAGTATAAAGTATTTAAATTAATGTCATTTAGTCTTTGAGAAAATTCATTGGTAAAAATAATTCAAATCAGAAATTTAGCATTAATCTATGGTATAAAATATTTAATTCAATTTTTTCCCTTTATTAAATGAAGGTTGACAATGACTGAATGGAAAAAAGCGTATAAATTAACATAATCCCTTTTTCCTAATCGATTCTTCTGATTAGGTTTTAGTTTAACTTTATTTTTCGTCTCCTGAAAAATGAAGGATATGGACTTAAATCCTTTATACTTATCAGTACAGATATGCATAAATCGTTATGCATAAATCGTTAGTTAATGTGAAGCTCTTCAAAGTACTTGCTGCTTTGTCTTGTTTAAGAGGAATTTTCTAAATTATCATGAAGGATGAAAAATTTAAAAATAGTAATTTTATGAATCTTTTGAGAATTACCTTTGAGTTCTGGATTAAAAGATGGTTTGTTATGAACTGTATTTACAAAATTTGTGAAGACATGTAAACTAGACGGAAATTCAGTATAAGAACTAAAACTGGTATAATAAGTACAAAACTTCGAATAAATACCATAAAATACAAAAGCTCGCAAAAATTGTTTCGGCGTTGCCGCTTTGTTTGCAACGCTCGTGCCTGCTTTGTTCGCTTGACGAAGGGTCGTGTCTTCTTTCGACTCGAAACAATTGTCGTGAGTTCTTGCATCTTATGGTGTTTATTCAAAATTTTGTACTTACTACTTTTAAAAGCCAGTTCTGTGGTACTTATATATATATATATATATATATATATATATATATATATATATATATATAAATGATAGATAACGTAATAAAATTTAATCTTAAAATTTAGCAATTAATAGCTCTAAAACAATACCAACACACAAAAATATAGAACTGAATTTAGTTTAGAGGAAAGACTGACACAAAATGGTTGCGATTTAGATTAAGAACCAATAAGAGACAATAATAACTTAAAATACTTACGCCGACATGAATGATAATAAAAAAGGACCATTAAACTTAATGACAGAGAAAACAAATAATTAACCACAGAAATAATTGGATAAAAATGCTTATTTAATAAATTGGTTCCAAAGTCAATGCTCTATGTAATTCTTATGACTATGCAAGCAACCTTTTATTTATCTATTTATTTTTTCCCCAATGCTCGCTGATATTTTGAGCATTTTGGTCCAAAAAAATTTAGCCCTTTATGATAATCTTAGAAAATAATTTTAGAAAACTAAATTGAACCAGTATAAAGGATCTTTTACAAGAATCATTCCCACTAGAATTATAAAAAAAAAAATTACCTCAGTTATAGCATTGAAAATAATAATAATAATAAATTAAATAAATAAATAATTTTGTACAAAATTGTAAAAAAAATTTCAACAATTGTTCCGGGTCGATATGATAGAACGACTTGACTTTTCATCAGGTGAGAAAAAACAGGCACTTTCAAAGCGGCGTCGCACAAAACCGGAAGAAAATATAATTACAAAATACAAAGAGTAAAGAGAAATAAGAAAGACTACTAATACAAATGATAGAAAAAGGAAAAATTACAAGATATAGGAAGGGGGGAAGCAACGAGCGAAATGAATTTGTGTAAGTAATTTCTAAGCATCAGATGTGAAAGGCGTAAAAGAAAAATCATTAACGAGAATTTTTAAGTTAAGGGCCCTCTTCACTCACCGCCGCCGGAAGTCGAAGCTAATGTTATTCTATGGGAAATTTTCTTTACAAATAACTTATTAACTAATACATATTTTTTAATTCTGTTTTCACATTCTGAAAGTTCCCAGCTGTTAAATTGACGGACCTTTTTAAAAATTATTTTTTTAATTTTTTATATTTTATTTTGAAGCTGCAAAATACGAATTTTCAATATGTGAATTTTTTTTTCATTTTGCAATTTCAAAATAAAATCTTAAAAATTAAAAAAATACATTTTTTAAAAAAAGTCCGTCAATTTAACAGTTGGGAATTTTCTGAGTGGGAAAATAGAATTTAAAAATATGTATTAGTTAATAAGTTATTTGTAAAGAAAATTTCCCCATAGAATAACATTGGCTCGGGCTTCCGGCGACGGTGAGTGAAGAGGGCCATTAAATTGAATTTTTAAGTTAAATTGAAAGTTGAATTTAAAAAGTTCATGGAAATATAGGAATAAAAATATATAAAGAAATGTTAATGCTAGCCTTAGGAAAGTAAAACAATGACCATTAAACCAGCAGTGGAAATTTAATAGACGATTTAGAGCTTTCTTTATTTCTTCAATCACTTATACTCTTTCGTAATACTTGTAAAACATTTCTAGATTTTTTTCACCTTTTCTCGCTATTCATTTATAATTACTAATTCTGAATCGCAATAATTCAAATAGTGACAGACTGCTACCTGTCATAACTCCTTGATAAAAAGCTGCCATTTAAATAAATTATTTCTTGGAATGCACGTGGATGTCCAGCTTCATAATTATACGTTTTATTAAAGCTTTCCCCCTTTGAAATCGAACGATAACGGAATCTCATAACGATGTGATCTGTAATTACATTATCAGGCAAATTCCTCCGGGCTGATTGCAGTGTGCCTCTACAGGCCGCTTTGCAATCAATTTCGTTCCGCGGCTGTAATAAAGTGATCAAAATGAGAAATGAATTAATTGAGGAAATACTAGAGTTGGAAGATTGTTTTGATAACATATAGGTACATTCTGAATTTCCTGAGTGGAGATTTCAATATATAGGTATCTGTATTCGTCGTTAGTTTAATTATTCATAAAACCCACAAATTATTTAAAGTGATAATTCCCTAAAATATATCACATTCACTTAGTTAATGGCTAATTATAGAACGAAGCAGTTCAAAATATATTAATTATTCCGTTGTTTTAACGTATTAATAGAGAACGTAACTGAAAATTAAATCATTTAATAATAATAATAACTAAATATTTCTAATAACAAATTAAAGAAAAATTTTCTTCATTTTTTATGAAAATATCTCGTATATATTACATTAATAAATATTAAAAAATAAAAGATAAAATAAAAAATAAAAAACTTTTTTGTTAAGCAATTACGTTTTTGTTAAAGTAATTTCTGTCATTCCTTTCTCTTAACGATAATAAAAAATCTAGAGTGACTCCACTCGACTTTCCAAACATCGAGTAATTAACGGTTTTGTAGATAAAGTAAAGTGAGAGGAGTTGTTAGATAAACAAAAGAGAAAATTATAATCGGGTTTTTGAGTATTTTTCTCCATATATACACGATGTTTAATTTAACGCTATTGAACTTTGAGCCCATAGATCATAATTATAATGAATTTTTCATCTAAATTATAAAATTTTAACTTAAACGGATAAGTCATGTAGATGCTATCGCACTTTAAATAATTTCACCCCATAGGCCATAATGATACAAAACCATTTGTTGTGTCCCTGTAAAAAAAAACTATGAGTGCTACATTCACCAAAACCTCTGCAGATCATGAAACTGTGACTTATAATATGTGTATAATTTTTTTGCTCAATTGAATAAGACGTTTAGACGCTATCGCACTTTTAAAAATTTGGTCCCATAGGCGATAATGATAAAGAATTTTTCTTTGTGTACCTGTAAGAAAACCGTAAGGGCTATATTCACCAAAATCTATACAGTTGGTGCAACTGTGACATATAACATGTGTATAATTTTTTTGCTCAGTTTAATAAGGCGTTTAGACGCTATCGCGCTTTTAAAAATTTGGCCCCATAGGCCATAATGATAACGAATTTTTCTTGGTATCCCTGTTAAAAAAAAAAAAAAGAAGAAAATATCAGTGCTAGATTCACCAAAATCAATAAGGTTCGTGCTACGGTGACGTACAACATACGTACCAACTTTCATCTCATTCGAACAAAGCGTTTAGACGCTGGCGTATTCACTCACATACAGACACACACATACATACATCATTGTAAAAATAGTGAAAACGGACTCAGGGCACCTCAAAACGTATAGAAACATCAAAATCTCAAATTCGGATTTTTGACGTGGTGACAACATTTTCCTTACATATGTGTGTTCGGAAAGTAAAAAGTAGATTGCAATGAATGAAGTTAAAATTTAGCCTCTCAACTGGTTAGAATTATTTCATTTGTTGTATTTATAACCATCTAAATAGAATAACTCCTAATCTAAATACTTCCATCTAAATTGAATAACCATGCATTCTAAATGGAATAACTTAAAATATTTGTTCAACTACAGTTGATGAGAAAATATGCATTTGACTTACAAATTATTTCGGTGTAAATTGTTGTAATTGAATACTATAGAGAACTCAAAATAACGCATTGTTTAACTTTTAATTTTATCAAAACCTCTTACCAGTTTTAGCGGCTAGAATGGATACTTTCTTGAAAATATAAAGTTTAAAAGAACGTTTCCCGTTCGCTTAAATTATTCTAATGAATACGTCACAAATTCTAATTTATATTTTAAATGAACCACATGCCATACATATTTCAGCAATTTTTAAAACAGTTCGCCGATTTTTGATTCATCTTATACATAGCTATCTTAATTGAATTAACATACATTTCTTTGTCAGGAAATAATGCTAGTTTATTTAAAAGAAAATGTAAACTCGATATTTTAATTTAAAATTAATACTCATTTAAAAACAAATAATAAAAGTATAAAATTAATTTACAAATAGTTATAAAAGTTCAAATTTGGAAATAACGTAAAATTGCATACTAAAATAAATGAGGTTAAAAATCGAAAATGTATTACTGATAGCTGTCATTCATGAACTTAATTCCTTTGAATATTTATTCAATCATATTTGTTATGAAAATATTACTTTACTTGCAAATTGTGTCGACTTAAATAACAGTCGATTGCCCTAATCGCATACTATAGAGAAGAGAATTCAAAATATACGTATACGCATTATTTAACTTTTAATTATACCAAAACCTCTTACCTGTTTTGAGAAACTACAAGCTAGAATAACTGTTAAATGCTTTCTTGGAAATTTTAAGTTTAGAAGAGCATTCTCGTTCACTTAACATATTCTAATTAATGCTTCAGAAATTCTAATTTATATTTTAAGTGTAATCATGCACATTTCAGAAATTTTTAAAAGAGCTCACCGGGATTGTCGATAGATCCAAGAGACATTGTTCTCTGTTTGATTGGGTTAACGTACATTTCCTTGACAGATAATAAACAATGCTCTTTTTAAAACAAAATATTTTCTTTAAATTATAATTTAAAGATGATAATGTAAAAACAAATGACAAAAATATAAAAAATACTTTCTAAATTGTAAAAAAAAAATATATATAACTGTGCTATTTCGTAAAATTCAAAATTAATATTTTACAAATTTTAAAATTACACAAAATTAAAAAAATAATAATAATAACTAAAAAACTTGTATGTTGTGGCCACTACAAGACTTTCTTCTATATTTTCCTATACTGCAAAAAATTTATTAAAACTACTATTTATTAAAATGATCTAACAGGATAAATTCAAATTATTTTAAACTTTTACAGAAAACTAACACTAAATATCTAAAGCAGTTTTATTGTCTATAAATAACATTTAAAAAAATGCGTTTTTATGATGGTTATCTCATATATCAAGTTTCGTACAGTTATATGTCATAGAAGTTGAGATAGAGCCTTCCCTTTATCGAGCAAATTTGCGGTATAGCAGCGCCACCTGATGGTCGATAAGCATTTAAATTTAATCAGCATAATGTCTCATAATAACCTTCTCCCATATCAAGTTTTGTTTGATGATACACAATAGAACCTGAGAAACCTGATGCCTTCCCTTAAATTGTGGAAATCGCTGTGTGGCAGCGCCACCTGTTGAGTGGTTGGCATCCAAAGTTGACAGGCACTAATTAATATCAAAGTACATTTACTTATAAATGTGTATGCAATTCTATGCAGTAATTCCTGAGATATAGCCTTCCCTTAAATTCCGGAAATCGTTGTATAGCAGCGCCACCTGTTAGCCATAAGCACTCAAATTGAATCAGCATAATGTCTCATAATGGCCTTCTCACATATCAAATTTTGTTTGATTATACACAATAGAACCTGAGATATAGCCTCCTCTGAAATTGCGGAAATAGCTGTATAGCAGCGACATCTCTTGAGCGATTGGCACCAAAAGTTGATAGGCACTAATTTAGGTCAAAAAACATCTACATATAAATTTATATACAATTCTGAACAGTAGTTCCGGAGATACAGTCGGCACAAAATGTTTGTCTCACACACACACACAGACGGACAGACATTTTCTAAAAATGGTCAAATTGTGTTCTAGACCTCTCAAAACGTGTAAATCCGTCGAAAACCAGAAATCGAAAAATTTTTACGAGTCCAATGCTTTCTTCTATTATATAGAAGAAAGTAATAAAGTTACAAATTATCGGGTTTATTGCATTTCTATTTGAAATCCAAACGTTCTAAACCAAATACCTTAAGATATTTATGTGTTCAATATTTGTTAAGAAAATATGCATTTAACTCCCAAACGGTTTTGGCGTAAATAACAGTTGGACTACTCCAGTCGCATACTGTAGAGAATTTAAAATGTACGCGTTATTTAACTTATAATTATGTCAAAACCCCTTGCTCCTTAGGATACTACTCGCCAAAATAACTCCTCAATGCTTTCTTGAAGAATTTAAGATTAGATGAACCGCGTTCGCTTAAGACATTCTAATTAATGCATCAGAAATTCTAATTTATATTTTAAATGTTCTTGTACATGCTCCAGAAATTTTTAAAACAGCTTGCTGATTTGTGATAGATCAAAGACATTATTACCTTTATTAAATTAACTTATATTTCTTTGTGAAACAATGGTGCTCTATTTGAAAGAAAATATTAATCATAAATTCTACATTCTGCTTTCTAATTTGAAGGTAACAATTTTAAAATAAATAATAATTGTATAAAATAAATTTATCAAAGGACATAAAATGATTAATTGTAATCGAAGAAAATTTATTCATAGTTATGAATCGCGCTATTCGTTATTAGAGATCGCTAATAATTTGTAAATTGCCCCTGTAAACCTCCTTTCACTGCAAGACATTTTATAATACAAGAGATCAAAAAATGGTGAAACTTCAAGAGTAATTTTGCAAATTTATCTTGTGTGCCTTACGCAGCAGCTGAATTGTGACTTACAAGTCATAATAGTGTGGTATACATATCACACATTGATTATTTATGATTTAGTGGAAAAATGGTGTCATATTAACCCGTTGGAAAAATCAAAATTTTTGCAAGTTAAAAAAAATCTACAGTCAAAATTAGGTTCTGACAATTTTTGAATGTTCATATGAATACAGGGGTGAAACTTTTCAGAGCTACTCCTGAAGTCAGGGTTTTTGAAAAATTTGTTGTCTCTTAATTTCATGTTAGAATCCTGATGTTGCCACAAAATGAATGCTAAAATGTTCAAAATATGAAAATGTTATGGTTTGGTTATAGTACTTTAATTAAAATAAGTCCAAAAACTTTAATATATATATATATATATATATATATATATATATATATATATATATGTGTGTGTGTGTGTGTGTGTGTGTGTGTGTGTGTTTTTATAAAATGCCTTTTAAGACGATAATAACATTTAATTTCCCTGTGAAAAAAATAAATAAATAAATAAAAAATAAATAAATAAATAAAAGTAAATTAAGTAAATAAAATATAAAACATTGTTATTTACTAATATATATATATAGATATATGAAAGAGTTGTGTAATATGCATGTTAAGTAAATATATATATATATATATTCCCTCTCTCTCTCCTTTTTAAATCACAAAGTCTTTCTGGTTCGGCGAATGGTTTCTTTCTTTCTTTCATTTTTTTTTTTTTTGTTTCCGAGAGGGAAAAAGGAAAAGAATGATGTCGTTAGAAATACACCATGAAACGTTTCTTCTTTTACTTTCTTAGTTTTATTTTCATGCAACTTCCATGTATGTTAGTTACAATGCAAATTTTGTATTTTTTTTTTTTTTTTTTTTTTAAGAAAGAAACTTATAAAAATTTAAATATTCACTGTATGGAAAGTAAAATATTCTTTTTATTATTATTATTATTATTATTATTATATAATTGAAAAAAAAAAAAAAAAAAGATATAATAAAGAAATTAATAAATTGCGTTTTTCTTCTTTTTAAAAGATAGTTATTTTGGTACGACGTCTCAATTTCTTCATTCTAAGACAAAAATAAATAAATAAAATAATAATAAATCAATCAATAAATAAAAGTAACATACTAGATATTATTCATTAGGAGTATCATAGTGCTTCTATTATTATTATTATTTCTTAAGTTTTTTTTCTTTCGCGCATCTTTCATGTAGTTACTATACAAGTGAGTAAGCTTTTTAAGTGGCCTTGTAAATTAGAAAATACTGTCTTGACTGCATTTTATCTGAATGATTTTCTATGTCCTTGTACACAAACCAATTATGTTATATGTACGACATTTTACAGAAAGCAATCATTTTTATTTGCATGCGAATTTGTTCATCTAAAAAAGAGGAAATTAAAACAGAGATATCATTTAAAATATCATAAAACGTTTTTTCTTTTAATTTATTAAGTTTTTTCTTCTATGCATCTTCTATATAACTAGTTACTGTAAAAAATGTTATATTTAATAAAAAGAAAGACAGAAAAGTAGGGAAAATGGGAAGAAACTTGTAACAACTAAAATAATTTATTATAAGAAAAGTAAAATATTCTTCGAATTATTTATCATTTAATTACAAGAAAATTGGTAAATATATATATATTTCCTTTTTAAATCACCAAAACTTTTTTTAATCATTTACTTATTTATTTTTAAGGAAACAAAATAAAAAATATATATAATTTATTATATATAAAAATAAAAATATCCTTTCAATTATTTATCATTAAATTGAAATAATAATAATAATAATGTCATAAAGAAATTACTAAATATTTTTTTCTCATTTTTAAATCCCAAAGATCTTCTAATATGGCGTTTGAATTTCTTTATTCTAACAGGAAAACGACACCAGAGATATCATTAGAAGTATCATAAAGCGTTTTTTTCTTTTGGGATCTTAAGTTTCTTTTCATGCAAGTTGGATGTATATGGTTTTTTTTTACGCTTGGTAAAATACACGATGTGTTTTATGCTGGCATTCAGCTTAATCCGATATTAAATTCCTTTCGCGTGTTGGGGGTTTTTCTTACTCCTTCTTTAGAAACAATAGTTCAAATTATTCTTGTGTCACCATTAAAAGTGAAATTAGCAATTCTAAATTTAGAGCAGAAGTGCCATCTTATGTTTTATTCAAAAAACCCGTTTGTTCGACATGGGCGGTCGTTTTGTAAAGGCACCCATAACTGATGTCTTTACCTTTTCGTTTGTATCGATTTAGCCGCAAGTTTTCGTTTCATCGATTAAATTTTCTGCTGTTACGTTGAAGAGAATCAAGGGTTCTTGTTGCATAAATTGTTGAAATGCTATACTTTTAACGCTTTTCCCCCCCTATTTTTAGAGAAGAGCTATTTGATATGTGTTGCTATATATAGTGCATTTAAAATGCAGCAGTTTTATATACGTATATATTTATCTCTTTGTAGTGTATCTTTCTTCTTGAATTGCATTTTAAGGATAACGTGTCACATGTTTAACGAATAAATATAAGTACAACTGAATTTAATTCTATTTTTATTTTATTTTATTTTATTTTATTTTATTTTTATTTTATTTTTATTTTTATTTTTATTTTTTATGAATGGTAATAATTTTTATTTGCATATTTTATATTATTATATTGATGGATTTAAATTTAGACTATTATCATCGGAGAAACAAGAATTCTAAAATAAATAAGTAAGTAAAACAGATTTAAAAAAAAAAAAAAAAAAAAAAAAAAAGAACAAGGAAAAGAAAAGAAAACCCGTTTCCAAAAGTTTATAGTTAAAATTTCGTGAAAGTTAAATTTTATAATTTCAAAATAGAAACTCCCATTGAATTGTGTTATTGAACATTAAAAATTATCATGAAATATTTTCTGGTAGACAAAAGTTTCAATGAAAAAAAAAATAGTTTGTTTTAATCATCAAATATATATTAAGTTTTATCTATAGTTAATCTAATCAAAACTAACTCAACAATATATATATATGTATACTAGCAGACCCGGCCACGCGTTGCTGTGACTAAGTTATACGTTGAATTATACGGCTGTAAACTATTTAGTACAGTTAAATTATTATTTACGAACAAAGACGAAAACGTTGTAGCCGATGTAAAAACCCACAGGGTTGAGATTTGAAACTTAGGTCAAAATTTGGAAGCGATTGATAAACATTTTCGTAGTGTTGATATTAAGCACAAATTAATTTTATTGTAGGGTCCTATAAATTTTAATGGAGAAGTGATATATATTATTTCTAATGCTACTTTGGATAAAGTTGCTAAAATGACTAATATATAAATTAAATTCTATTAAAATTCTATTAAAATAAAAGTATAAAAGAAACAGACGATTTTAAAATCAATTTTTATGGAGGAGTGAAATATAATATATGCTATAATGGATAATTTTACTATTAAATGACCTCATCATTTTAAATATTTTAAAGAGGGCAACAGCTGTAGTTATAAAAGGGAAAACAATAAGGCTAAACCAGAAAAATAAGTAAATTTGATAAATATTTTAAAACTTTAAAATTGGAAATCTTATGAAATATTGGACATTTAAAGTAAATACATGTATCATTTTAAATACAAAAAGATTTTGGAAAAGTTTAGTGTATTTTAACGAAGTGATGAGAAGTTTTTGAGTATGTTAAAATTTTAATAGTAAATTCAAGTCAATAAAGATGGGAAACATTGAGGATTAAGATAAGAATAATTATAAGATTTAAAAAAAAAAAAAAAAAAAAAAAAAAACTTTTTATATACCATGCTTTTAAATTTTAATATACTAATAATATACAAATTAAAAGGAAAATGATAAATATTCTATCATAGTTTGAAGTCAAATTTGTTTTCAAATGTCTAAATAAAATATCTGATGTAAGATACTAATATTTTGCAGCGGAATAGATTTCATTTCTGTCATCCTTGGCGAAAAAAAAAGAATATCGCCAAATTATCTGGCGAAAATATTTAATTCCTTTCAAAAATCATGGTTATTTTAACAACTTATATTAAAAGAGTAATGAATAATATGAAACAATATTTCGTACAATACATATTACATGTCATACATACGTACAATGAATAATACATATTACATTTCGTACAATGCATACATCTGGCATGTATATTTTCGTGTTACGCTTTTGATCGCCAAATAATAATAATAATAATAAAAAAAGCCAAGGGCGACAGAGTTTAAAAATTTAAAATTAAAATTTTGTCAATTTGACAGCAAAATAATTCAATCTAACACCCGCGATAACTAATACATATCTATACCCAAATATAAGGATTAAAATCGGGAAATAAATTTCCTCGATTTTTAATAATTTCTTACAAAAAATCCAGTCGGCAATTAACATAGGAAATCTTTTTCTTGGCTGCACAGACGGTCAGTGAGTCACACTTCGCTTGCGTATAGAACTCATAGATATAGTATAGCATATATAGAATAGAGTGATCATTGGGGAGAAAAAAGTTATTCCTTTTCATTTGGGAAAAGACGACGTTTTTACCAAAATATGGCCGTCTTTCCCCGAGTGAATACACACGGGAATACATACTAATATTTTAGCAAATAAAATTTATGAATAATTTATTTGCTAAAGGGGAATGGAAGACTCCAGATACAGTTTCAAATTCATATTTCTTTCTTTCTTTTCTTTTTCTTTTTTTTTTTTTTTTTTTTTCAATACCACTTAATGGCTGTTTCCAAAGCTTTTATTTTTTATCTTTTTTCGGCATCAAAAATCTTTCTACGATAACATGGGGATGAGAGATCTATATATATTACTATATCTATGATAGAACTACATTAGCACTTTATCAATGTGTATAAAATCTTTAAATTGATTATGACGTCAATTTTCGTGAGATGCATAATTTAACTTTTTATAATTTTTTAACGTTCACGTTTGATTAAATGTATTTATTTTTATGTCGAAAGAAAATGAACTCGTATTTTTTTTTTTTTTTTTTGGCAACAATTAAATTAATGGAACTCACAGATATTTTGGAGCAACTTTAATAAAGGTCTATAATTAACAAATAATTGCAATAAAACAATATTGTGACAATAAATTGAGATAAAAACTATCCTATCTCTCAAGTTGGATCAAACTGCACACAGTGTGCAAAATTTCATCAAAATCAGTTTCTTAGTTTAGGAGTTTACCCCGGACAAACATCGTGACACGTAATTTATATATATATACAGATTAAATTATAAAGTTTTGATCAATGAAGCACAAATAAGTAAAAAACAGGATTAATTTCACTGTATTATCTTCATTATAATATGAATTCAATTTACACTTCAGTCTAAGTAACACGTGGCCGGCTATGCTAACACCAAAAATTTAAAAAGTGGAAATAATTGAATTATACGAAATTTATTAATAGGTTAAAAAGTTGAAGATTCTTTGTGTAGATGGCAGCACTAAATATATTTCAGCTTTCATTTCAACGCAGTCGAAAGGTATCGACATCTGTTAGAATCATTTGGAGTTAACAGATAATTGTGACTGTCAAATAATAACAGACAAATAATTAGCAATAAATTAAAATTGCGACTATAATTTGAGATTTAAACTATCCTATCTCTCAAGTTGGATCGAACTGCACATGGTGTGCGAATTTTATTATAATCGGTTAAGTGGTTTAGGAGTCCATTGAGGACAAACATTGTGACACGAGATTTATATATATTAAGATATGTAACATCTAAATATGATAAAACTAACAAAATATGTAAAATTAATTTTTTTTTTCTAAAATTCATTTAACGGTACAGAGATTTGATTAATTCGAATTCATCAGGAATTTATCCGTTTTCTGAAGAATTAAAATTGTAATGGTCTGTCTCCGGACCTTCCTGTATTGTCACCAATAGTACACTGTGTCTCTTGAGCATGACGTCAGTTCAGTAAATCACTGATCATTATGCACTGTTAAAAATTTCTGTAAATTTAATGTAAATATTTATCCAGAGTCTCTGTAAATTTACAGTAATTCTTAGTTAAAAAAGAATAATCGAGATTCTCAATCTTTATTCTGTATTTTTACGTAATTTTATTATTCAATTTTTTATTTAAAATTAAAAATGACTGTTTTTACTTTAGAAAAAGCATTCCAAGTCCGAAATATATTCTCACCAATAATTAATTAAATTAATATTAGTTGTTAAAGTGAATGTATAAAATAAGTTTTTTAACATATCTGTTTATTTTTCTCTGTAATTTTACGTAAGACTTAAAATAATAGATTACACAGAGTTTTCTGTTGAAATTTTTAACAGTGTGCAACTGAATTTAATTCTAATTTTTTCTTTCTTTTTCTTTTTTTTTTTAATTATGAATGGCAATTATTTTTATTTGCATAATATATAGTATTATATTGATGGATTTTAAATTTAGACTATTATCATCGGAAAAACAAGAATTCGAAAATAAATAAATAAGTAAAACAGATTTAAAATTTAAAAAAAAAAAAAAGTTTCCAAAAATTGATAGTTAAAATTACGTGAAAGTGAAATTTTATGATTTCAAAGTAAAAACTCCCATTGAATTATGTTATTCAACATTAAAAATTATCATGAAATATTTTCTGGTTGACAAAAGTTTCAATGAAAAAAAAAAAAGTTTGTTTTAATCATCAAATACATATAAAGTTTTTATCTATGGTAATCTAATCAAAACTAACTCAACAATATATTCTTTAACCACATTTCTTGCGACCATGGAAGCCTCTGCGCAAGTGCGGATTGTACGAGTCCAGTGTTAAAATAGGGGTGACTGAGAGAAAACAAGCGATAAGAGAACACCGAATAACTGGATGTTTGTCAAATAACTATCCCTCGGCCAATTTTGCATCCCTCTAAACTTTTGGACTCGGCCTCACTGCTAGTCGTAGGAAACGTGGTCGTACTATATATATGTGTATCATCTAAATATGATAAAACTACTTTTTTTTTTCCTAAAATTTATTTAACGGTACAGAAATTTGATTGATTCGAATTCATCAGGAATTTACCCGTTTTCTGAAGAACTAAAATTGTAATGGTCTGTTTCCGGACCTTCCTGTACTGTCACCAATAGTACACTGTATCTCTTAAGCATGACGTCAGTTCAATATATCACTGATCATTTTCTCGTGAAAGAGAGGTGGAGTTCAATCACAAGATTAAAAAAATATATATATATTCATATTGAAAACTGTAAGATTTTTGGAACTATTTTAAAGAAATATTTTATCTGATGGAGGAAATACCTAGATGATTCTTTCATAAAATTTGCAGAATTCTTCAAACATTTTTTTTTTTTTTTTTTTTTTTTTATCCAAAGTAACATTTTTATCTCAGAGAGTAAATTTTTAGGTGGCTCTTTCTTGCGAAACTCAGTGAGAGGAGATTGATTAAAGTTCCAAATATAATATCAAAGCCATGAAAAGGGATTACTTGCTGCGATATCGTTATTTTAGCCCTTGGGGATCACCATGGCCGAAAGCTAGGGATCTAGATTACTTTCGGAAGTTAGTTCTTTCAACCAGTTAAGGAGCGAAATTTCTCAGATAATGACAGCGATAATGTCTAGAGCGAAACGTTTCGCCCTCCCAAAGGACTTTTTCTTTCGCCATATTTCTTTTTTATTCGGCTAAATTTAAATTGGTGAAAGGATTTGAAAGTTAATATTTGTATATTTAAAGGTAATACTCTCAGCTCACTACATATTTTCCTCCACACCTTCGTAGGATAGAAATAATTTGAAGGAATAAAAGTAATGAATAGAAATAAAGCTAAATATTTAAACAAAATTCGTCCTTTCCTTTTTCTTTTCTTTTTTTTTTTTTTTTTTTTAAACAAGAGAAAAAATTGAACCATTTTGAATCATAGAAAAAAATAAAAACAAATTTATATGAAAGATTAGAATGCATTTAGCTTTTCAATGTATATATGATGTATGATAATGAAACGGTGACTTTATCCCTAATGCTAACATCACATGGAATAAAAAAATGCCTGCATTCTCCATCATTAAGGACCTGCTTCACTCACCGCCGCTGGAAGCCGAAGCTAATGTTATTCTGTGGGAAATGTTTCTTTACAAATAACTTATTAACTAATACATATTTTTAAATTCTCTTTTCACATTCTGAAAATTCTCAGCTGTTAAATTGACGGACCTTTTTTAAAAAATTATTATTTTTTATTTTTTTATATTTTATTTTGAAGCTGAACAATGCGAATTTTCAAAATGTGAATTTTTTTCATTTTGCAATTTCAAAATAAAATATTCAAAATTAAAAAAATACATTTTTAAAAAAGGTCCGTCATTTTAATAGTTGGGAATTTTCTGAATGTGAAAACAGAATTTAAAAATATGTATTAGTTAACAAGTTATTTGTAAAGAAAATTTCCCCATAGAATAACATTGGCTCGGGCTTCCAGCGACGGTAAGTGAAGAGAGCTGTTAAGAAGAATAAAACGAAATAAAAATTAAAAAATTAGACAGGTAAATTATTCAAATGAAATCGTGGCATAAGCCGATTCCCATTACGTTTTGAGAAGTAATTTTTAATATATTTTAGAATGTAATCGTTCGAAGGATTAAACAATGGACGATTTCTTTAACTGAGAAATTGTTGTTTCAAAATAACCCTCCCTTTTCATTAAGTCCCCTCCGTGAATGATCAAAATTATGATGGCATGTCTACGGATCTTCCTTGGGGGTGAGTCCCAGACTGTCGTCAATTGCGCATAGTACAGCACTAGTGGAAAGTAAAACCCAATCAACAAGTCAACCAACCATTTCATTAAGAAAAAAAAATGCAGGTGATAAAAAGACCAGTTAAGAATATTTTACAAACGGGGACAATTGATAATTAGCTTCTGCGAAAAACTGCAAAATGAAAAAATATCAATGAATAAAAATAAAAAAAACTCATGCTTGGTTTGATTTCTTTCTTTTCTTTTCTTTTTTTTTTTTTTGCTTCATTTTATTTTTCACCACAGAATCGTCTTGAATAGTCATTTTAAACTTATGGAAAAGGTTTGTAAAATGAAAAATATGCAATACATGTATATTTTGATTGATGAATAGCCGATATGTTTATATCGATAAATTTTCAGAAATAGATTTATTCAAAGAACGGCAGACAGAAAAGAAAGACTGGCTCGATAAACAGCTAACTTGAAAAAAAGAGTGAACTAGTATTATTTATTGTATTTTATTTTAAAGATTTTTTGCACGCATGTTACATATTAAAAATACATTCATCTTTTAAATTGGTATTGCAAAAATATAATTATTCTATCATTAATATAAAATTTATATGGCCTAACTTGAATTCCCTGTAACTTATTCATGATCTGTTTCATTTATGATCATAATATAATTAATAAAAATCATAACTTTTTTTAATTGAGTGGATTGAACCTGATATTGATACATACTTATATTTTAATTTCGAAAGTTCTACATTTAATTGTGTAGCAAGACAAATATGTATCGAAAGCCTGATTTTTAAGAACACTCATTTATCATTTTTGGTCAAATTGATGTGATATATTTACTGAATAATTTATCATTTGATGTTAAAGATATATGAATTTGCAAATGTAGAAAAATTGGTTGAAGTAGTGTACCATTATTTAGACTCGAAACAATTGTTGCGAGTTTTTGAAATTTTGTTATTTGCTTATAAGGTTTTTTATTCATTCCGATATAACTTATATGTGGTTCGCACTTATTAAAAAATAGAAGGAAAACCATTTGAAAATATTGAAATAATAAATAAAGTTATCTGTACCAGTTTTTTTACTTTTATCTGTAATTCTCTTACTATTAATAATAAATAAATATTTGTTTTTGTTTGACAGGTGGGTAGCCGTTATAATATGTATCCTTTGTCGCCGGGCACTTCGGGATCGTCATCAGTCCCTAATTCTGGCAGCTTCACCAATACCCCTGCTTCGACTAACGGGCGGGGCAGTAGCAGCTCAATGTCTCCCTACATGACGGGCCTTCTTTCCAAAATGAACAGCAAGGATGACGACAGTAAGTTGAAATAAAAATTTAAATACTATTTAATTAAAGGTTATTGAATAAATATGAATAAATCCATTTTTATTTATATTTAGTTTGTTTCATTTATATCAGTAGTTATTAAAAAAAAAAAAAAAAAAAAAAAAAAAAAAGTGTAATGATTGAATAAAATTTATCTTCTGGCAGGAGGTATGTCTTGTAGTTGTTTGAACTGTAGCATTTCTCAAAATGATCTTAAAGAAAAATTACAGAACAAAATCTGTTATTTAAATATTATAATAAATAAATAAATAATGAAATATGTTATTGATTGAGAAGTATTGTTATTTGTACCACTGGGAAACTCCGACCCCGGTAGTGAAGTTACCAGGATTTAAGGCGGAAAGGGAGCACCTTCCGTTTGAAAGAAGCACCAAAAGTGGTGGAAGAACGATTTAGCCTGAGAAACTGGCGAAAGATGGCAACACCAACAAACAGCAAGTAGCGACCCTTAATAGAGAGAGATTGGACACTGAACAAAAATGGTGGATGTTTGTTCAATAACTACTCAATCGCCGTAGTGCATAACATACTTTTACCAGAGTCTGAAACGTTTCTCTTAATTAAAATCACGGGAAAATGGTTTTGTTTATCTTCAGACAACCATGCAAAGAGTTATTCAAGACATTTTCATAGCGTAATGGTCGTGTATAACAGCTTGAACAGATATGGCGGATCGACTGGCGGTCCAGTGTCCAGTCTCTTATCATGCAGGGTCTCTAACAACAAGAGCTTGAATTTTGATCCAAATCAGGGCCGAATAATTCCTTGATCAAGTACCTCCAGAGGTATAATTTTGATGGGAACTTAGAGCACTTTGAGACCATGATAGATTTAACGTGTACGTCAGTCGCCATTAGCGTACACAATTTAATTGAGAAGTACTGGTGACTAGCTCAATAAAATATTTTATTTGATGCATTAATATTAATAAATTTTAAAACTTAATACTGTGTGGAGAGGGGGGGGGGATACATACTACAGTTGATAAGATATCAGTTTGGGATCTGCTGCAGTTTATTTATCTTGCTTTATTATTTGGATTAAAAAAAAAAAAAAAAATGTTTTCTAAATTGAATAATTTATGATATCAAAAGTTAGTACAGTTCATTCTCCTTTATGATAGATTTATAATAATAAATAGTTTCATAAAAACAGTTATTATTTTACTGAAGATATGTTTTAAGTATACAGACGTTCATCATATAATCTTAGTAATATTGCTCCATGTTTTTCCAAATTATTATTTTACTATTTTCATTTCAAACATGGTAAAAATGACAACCACGTGACAAAATTTATATACATATTTCACTGAAATATCATAGAAATTTAATAATTACAGACTTCAAATAATAATAATAATAATAATTAAATGACATCTCCCCCCCCCCCCAAAAAAAAAAAATAAATAAAAATAAAAAAAAATAGCGCTATTTGTCTTTAATAAATGAACTTAAAAGATAACTAAATAAAATTATATTTACTTTCATAATTTTTCGTGTACCTAATTCGAGGATATTCTTGAGATTTGAGTGTATTTTATTTTATTTTCAGTTCATGGATCAGCGTTGTCCCTGGTGTCCACCAGCTCTTCCATCTATTCCACGGTAAGAAAAATATCTTCTTTATGTCTTTAAGTTCTTTTTTTTTTATGATGTGTTTATTATTTGTGAAAACAATTTATATCGTACAGTCAAAGAAAGAAAAATGACATCAAATAAAATAAAAATCTTACGATTTATTAACCATATTGTTTTCATCTATTCCATAATAAAAAACAAGAAATCACAGTTTTATTGTTTCTTTATTTTGTTTAAAAAAAAAAGTTTAATTTGTTTTCTGAAATTTAACTTAGCATTACTAAAATGCAACTGAATTTCATGCTTAGTATAGGTAATAAAATTGATTTTTTAATTTTTTTAGATTTTCAAAAACATCAAAAAGAAGTAGGAAAACATTAGATTTTGCTTAATAGTTACGCCAAAGTAATTAATTGTTATTTTTTTTTTTTTTTTTTTTTTTTTGTATGGTTTAATAGAGATTTTAAAGTCAACTTTTCATGAATTTACAATTTTAAAATCTACTTTAAAATGGCTGTAAGAAATTTCAGTTATATTTAAATACTTCTGTAAATAGTTGATGATCATAAAAAAATTTTATAAAAAAAATTTTTAAAGCATACAGCTGAAATTGAAAAATTGTATTGACTATTTGTTTATTCTTTTTCTTTTATCTAAAGAACTTATTTTTATTTAAAGCATTTACCAGATTTCATTTACATCTCATTAACTAAAATGTTTCAAAAACTTGAGTTAAGTATATCGCAGGATTAATTTAGGTGATGGATATATAATACGAATTTTTCTAATGACATTTAAAAATAATTTAGTATGTAACTTTATTTCTCTCTCAAAAATTTGAAAAGTAATAAGTTTAAATTACCATTTTTTAACCTATATAGTTAATACTAGAGAACTAAACTTAAGGGGACAGACCACTTTTGAAAATGAAGATCAACTTTCAGAATATTTTAAAAAGAATAAATGCATGTACAAATATGTATATATATATATATTGTGTGTGTGTGTGTGTGTTAACTAGTATGACATTACTCTATTGATTAAAAACATTATTTTGTTTTACTTGAAAATAGAGATTATTTTCAAATGTGCTTTCTCTCTGTGCACATGATATCTCAAGGACAATTTCCTTTATCTTTATAATTTTTATATTAAATGAAATAAAACATTCAAATTAAAATTCTGAACTAAAAGGTTTTAATTGTTTAAATAATATGAAGTTTAATTAGCAATTAAATTTAAAAGTTGATCAACAATTTTTTCACCTTTCCATTTTTAAAAGTAGACTGTCTCCTTAAATCAGTGTTAATCTGTAACTAATCACAGACTACGAATTAAAAACAAGTATATTTTTACATTTCTTATATTTATTTAAAAAAAATAAATAAATAAATAAAAATGTGTATCTTCAGAGAAGCGTTACAGAATTCCCACGGGTCAGGTTCTTACCTTTTAAAAGTCAGGGAATTTAAAAGTAGTGAAAAAAAATCAGGTAAAATTTCAAGTAATATCCAAAAACTCTGAAAAATAGTGTTATAAACCTGGGAATTTCTATTTTTGAGCATGCAATTTAAAATGTACTATGTTTTCTTTTACGTCGCGAAATACATTTTGTGACTTGGGATTTTATAACAATAGACCTGGAAAAGTCAGGGAATTTTATTTTTTAAATTGAACGAGAACCCTAACTATTTCAATTTAAAAAATGGAAAGGGGAAATTATATTTTAATTTGTTTGCCCTCTAATGAGCGCAGTGGAACGTTTCAACTTTTCAAAACTGGCAGAGGTAGGTAGTCTTTTAGACGAATATTTAGTTTGGAGCGCTTACAAAGGGTAATTTGGGTACCAGAAATTTTATATTGTAATATTAAACAAAGATAGTATCAACTATTAGTCAAGTCTAAAATTATTAAGATTTCCCTTTAGCCTGGTTTAGTTATCTAGGGTTAAAATATATGACTTTATTGTAAATTTATTTAATATTTAACGGTTTTGAAAACAGAAGATACTTATAATGTGCTTTTTTTACTAAATTTTAAAATTAATTATAATTTTACTTACTTTTCATTCAAAGTTTCATATTATTTGAATGCATTAGTTTGTTGAGAATTGCCAATTTTTAAAAGTATTGAAGTAAATAGAGGTTTATTTCAAACGATTTGCGCACACACACAGAGAGTAAAATAAAATAAAATAAAATAAAATAAAACGAGCACAATCCATTATTAGTTATTAAAAATTCTTTTTGCCAAACATGATTTAATAATTATTTTTTAAATTTAAAATGAGGGCAAAAAGTTACGCTTATAAAACTCTTTTTTTAACAAATATATTTAATGCACGAAAAAGCAGCAGTGTTCATTTTTATTATTATTATTATTAACGTAATCTTTACAAAACTTTTTGTTGGAAAGCATGGTTGTTGTTGTTGTTGTTTTTTAACAAGTGTACTTAATGTATGGAAATCAATAGTGTCCATTTTTTTTTTAAATGCTTTAATTTTTTTTTTTTTTTTTTTAACATGCTTTATTAATAATAGTTCTTAATTATTTTAATTTCAGGAAAACATTACGCCTGTAAAATATGTTTTATAACAAGCCTACTTAATGCGCAGGAAAGCAATAGCGTTCTTTAAAAAAAAAAAAAAAAAAAAAAAAAAAAAAACTTTTTCTTGCTCATATATATGGTAGAGAAAGTATTTTTTTTGGTGTCAAATTTTCGAAATTGAGTTTTTGTTATATTTTCACGCGTTTTGAGGTCCTCCTGTAACGGAAAAAACATATTTTTAGCGGTTGGTCTGCTATGTGTCTTTTATCAGCATATCTCAAGAACAAATAGCATCAGGACGTTCAAACTTGGTATTGTATCATATAGGAATGCTACACTAAATGTTTCGTTGAGATCAAGCAAATGCTTTCTGTACAGGAGAGTCCAAGAGAATTCAAATATAGTACGTCTATGAGCGAAATTGCTGTTTTTTTTCCCTCCAAAACATGCTTTAATAATAATTATTATTTTTTTTTATTTGAAATGGAGGAAATCGATACGTCAGTAAAACTTGGTTTTGTAAGAAATATACGTACATACTTAATGTTCAGGAAAGTAACGGCATTTTTTTCTTTTTTTTTTTAAAGACTTGCTTTAATAATAATTATTTTTAATTATTTGAAATAAAAGAAAATGAGAAGCCTGTAAAACACGTTTTGAAACAAATATACTTAATAAGCAAAAGAATAACAGCATTTTTTTTTTTTTTTTTTCTGTGCTAGAGGCCTATTTCAGTCGGTACAGTTGTCGAATTTTTATAGGTCACTCTTAATTAGTGCTAGAGGCCTATTTCAGTCGGTTTATTGAATGGGGATTTATTGAATGAAGTCCCCCCAAGGCACAACTTTGACATGAGTCCCCCCCCAGGCACAACTTTGACATGAGTCCCCCCCAAGGTACCCCTATTTCAGTCGGTACAGCGTTGTCGAATTTTTATAATACACTCTTAATAGTGCTAAAGGCCTATTTCAGTCAGTTTATTGAATGGGGATTTATTGAATGAAGTCCCCCCAAGGCACAACTTTGACATGAGTCCCCCTCCAGGCCCAACTTTGACATGAGTCCCCCCCAAGGTACCCCTATTTCAGTCGGTACAGCGTTGTCGAATTTTTATAATACACTCTTAATAGTGCTAAGGGCCTATTTCAGTCGGTTTATTGAATGAAGTCCCCACAAGGCCCAACTTTGACATGAGTCCCCCCCCAGGCCCAACTTTGACATGAGTCCCCCCCAAGGTACAACTTTGACATGAGTCCCCCAAGTCCCAACTTTGACATGAGTCCCCCCCCCCCAAGGCCCAACTTTGACATGAGTCCCCCCAAGGTACAACTTTGACATGAGTCCCCCCCAAGGCACACCTTTGACAGGAGTCCCCCCCCCAAGGCACACCTCCCCCTCATTGGGAAAAAGAGAAAAAACGTTGTTTTGCGGCTATAAGACAGTTTGGACTTCCAACGTTATTTGTTACAATATCTGCAGCTGAAACACATTGGTTTGATTTAATGAAAACTTTATCATGGAATTTAGATCGTCACGAATTAACTAAAGAAGAATTTGTCGATATTAACAAGTTTAGCAGTAGGCCTCTGGCACTAAATTAAAATCTGTCAATGTCAGATTTTCATGTTTTAAATAATGAAATAATGTCGTGTCTTATATTTTATTTTATTTTTTAATTCTTTCTAGATATTCTTTGCTTTAATAATTATTTTTTAAATGAAAAAGAAGGGAAAACGTTACCCCTGTAAAACTTATTTTCTAGCAAGTATACTCGATGTGCTGGTAAGCAACGGCGTGCATTTTTTTCAAACATGCTTTTATAATAATAATAATATTTTTTTTTATTATTATTTATTTGAAATAAAGAACCTTTTCTTTTTTTACAAGTGTACTTAAAGTAAAAGAAAGCAACGGCTTGCACTTCTCTTTCTTTTTCTTTTCTTTTTTTTTTTTTTTTTTTAGACGCATTGATAATTGTTATTTAAAATAAAGACGTCTGTAAAACGTATTCTTAAGGAAATATATTTAATTCTATAAGGAAATATATTTAATAAATAAGGAAATATATTTAATTAATAAGGAAATATATTTAATAAGGAAATATATTTAATTAACCCCTTCCGCTCCAGGCTAGCTGTAGTGTAAATATGTGAAATACCAGATTATAATTTGAAATAATGCAATACATAACGAAGTAGCAATGTGCATTTTGTTGTGAAGTAAATATATTTAATTAATGAAGGTAGTAAATATGAATACATATGAAAGTATTTCAATTATTTATAGCAATGACTGCTGTAAGTGGTTCATCATCGCTTTCGCCGTCTTCACTTGTTGTAAAGTCATCATTGGAATCTTCAAGTTCGTCATACTCGGCGATATAATCACTATCCGAATCACTAGAATCAGACATTATTAACAGTTTCAAACACCGGCAAAACACACAAAATCGAGGAGCGAAAATTACACACAACCGCAGCCGCGAGAACACTGGCGTAGCCAAAACTACCACCGAGACTACTAACACTATCTAGTTGTCAGTAATGAAAATACAATTTCAAAATACCATATGACAAATAAAATAACTCTCTCTGATACCACTACAACGTTGGGCTTATTGTATCGTATACTTTCTTTGGACGTATGCACGTACGTCCATGGTATAAATGGCCATTAACACTAGGACGTACGCACGTACGTCCCTGGAGTGGAAGGGGTTAATAACTTTTTTTTTTTTTTTTTTTTTTTTAAATAAAGGAAAATTTTACGCCTATAAAATTCGTTTTTTAACAACTATACATAATGCATCGGAAAGCGACGGCGTGTGTGTTTTTTCAAACAGTATTTAATAATAATAATTTTTATTATTATTATTTTGAAATAAAGGAAAACATTACGCCTGTAAAACTCGTTTTTTAACAAGTATATTTAATGTAGGAAAAAGCAACGGCGTGCATTTTTTTTTTTTTTTTTTAAATTCTTTTAGACTTGCTTTAATAATTATTATTTGAAATAAAGAATGTTACGCTTGTAAAATGCGTTTTTAACAAATATACTTAATACCAACGTCATTCTTCTTCTTCTTCTTCTTCTTCTTCTTTTTTTTTTTTTTTTTTTTTCCAAACTTGCTTTAATAATTATTATTCAAAATAAAGAAGAATATTACGCCTGTAAAATGCACTTTTTAGCAAATATACATAATCTGCGAAGCAACAGCGTTCTTTTTTTTTTCTTTTTCGGACTTGCTTTAGTAATTATTATTTAAAATAAAGAAGAATGTTACGCCTGTAAAATGCGTTTTTTAACAAATATACTTAATGTGCGGAAAGCAACGGCGTTCTTATTTTCATTTATTTATTTATTTTACATGTCTTAATAATTATTATCTAATTATTAATTATTTTTGTAAATAATTATTAATTATTATTTTTTCTTATTATTTAATTATTTTTGTAACTGAAATAGAGGAAAAACGTTATCCCTGTAAAACGTCTGTTATAACATGTATAATGAGCGGGTAAACAACGACGCGGCATGCATTTTTTCCCAAACACGCTTTTTTATTATTATAATTGTATTATTATTATATTTATATTATATATTTTTTTTATTTATTGAAATAAAGGAAATTTTTACGCCTGTAAAACTCGTTTTTTATACTTAATGCCCGGAAAATAAACGGTATGTATTTTTTCAAACATGCATTAATAATAATAATAACTATTATTATTATTTTGAAGGAAAATATTCCGCCTTTAAAACTCGTTTTTTAACAAGTTTATTTAATGTGAGGAAAAGCAACGGCGGGAGTGCTTTTTTTTTTTTTCCAAGACTTGCTTTAATAATTTTTATTTAAAATAAAGAAGAATATTGCGCATGTAAAACACGTTGTTTAGAAAATATACTTAATGCGCAAAAGATCAACAGCTTTTTTTTTTTTTTTTACATGATTTAATAATTATTTAATTATTTTTGTAGTTAAAGTAAAGGAAAAACGTTATCACTGTAAAATTTATTTTCTAACAAATATAATGGTAAGTAGCAGGTAAACAACGACGTGCGCGCATTTTTTTTCCCTCACTTAAACATGCTTAATATTTTATTTATTTATTTAAATAAAGGAAATATTTGCGCCTGTAAAACTCGTTTTTTAACAAGTATACATAATGCACAGGAAAACAACGATGTGTATTTTTTACAAACATGTTTTAGTAATAATAATGGTAAAAATAATAAGTTTTATTATTATTTTTTTGGAATAAAGGAAAACATTACGCCTGTAAAACTCGTTTTCTAACAAGTATATTTAATGTGAAGGAAAGCAACGATGTGCATTTTTTTTTTCCCCAAACAGCATTTACTTTTTGTTTATTTATTTATTTTTGAAATAAAGGAAAACGTTACTCTTGTAAAACTAGTTTTTTAACAGATATATTTAATGCGCTGGGAAACAACTATGTGCATTTCTTTTAACATGTTTATATATATGTATCAAATATACTTAATACTCGAAAAAGCACTTGTGTGAATCTTTTTAAACTTGCTTTTGAAATAAGAGAAAACATTATTATGTCTGTAAATTTCATTATTTAACAAGTATGCTTAATACGCAAGAAAGCACTTCTGTACATTTTTCCTCTATTTATTATCATTATTATTATTATTATCTTTTTGAAATAAAAGAAACCCGTCTATAAAACTAGTCTTTTAATAAATATACTTTTTGCGTGCAATGAGTTATTTTATAAAAAAATTTTAATAATTATCTTTTTTAAATAATAGGAAATGTTGCGCCTGTAAAAGCTGCTAGATGTTCTTTTTCTTTCTTTCTTCTTCTTCTTCTTCTTTTTTTTTTTTTTTTTAATTATTATTTGTTTCATAATTTTTTAAAACAGTCCTTTCGAGCAATAAATATCTTGAATGTTCTTTTTCTGAAATTTTCATTATTAATCATTTTTACTTCGTAAACGTGTTATGACATATTTTCGAGCTGGATAATTGCTGTAACAGTAATTTATATACTTCATAAATGTATTTCAGTGTACAAATTAACTTCAATGCCATGATTTCTAGTTGTTATTTTTTTTTTTTCTTTCATTTATGTAGACAGAATTAACATATAATTAATTGTTGTGATATACACCTGTGTTCCTGGTAGTAAAAATGTTTGAATGATTTTTAATTAGTTAGTAGTAGTTTTTTTTTTTTTTTTTTTTTTTTTTTTTTCCTCCTTCTTCTTCTTCATTTCAAAATAGAAATTAACTATTTTATTTTAAACAATCTCTTAAAATTGCAAAAACCTTTTGATGTAAATTGACTATTTCAAAAACTCACTTAACTCATAAAATATTTCTGAGTGCGTATGTTATATTTTAAGACCTTGAAATGCTATATTATTTAAAAATAAAAATAATTGGATCTCAAATTTCTAATTATGATGCTTCATGAATAAATAAAATAAAACTTTTTAAGGAAAAAGGGGAGAAATATAAAAGCATTGTATAAATCAAACTTTCAAGTTGTGTTGGAAGTGATAGCGTATAAAATTTTGCAAATATTTTAAAAATTTCAGTACATCGATTTATTTATTTATTTATGATAAGTTTTTTATTCACCTTTCAAAAAAAAAAAAAAAAAAGGTATAAAAATTTGAATTAAAAGTTTGTAGTATGCAGCAGATGTTCATTTAAATTGAATTAGCGTAAGGTCAATATGTATTTATTTATTTATGTTTTTTTTTTTTTTTTTTCTGTTAATGAACTTGTTTTAATATGATATAATGAAATATCTTTCATGAGTTGGTACCAAAACCAAGATAAGTTTTAGATTTTTTTTTCCCTCGTCTAATTAAATGATTAAAATATTCTTATTATTTAAAATAAACGAACTTCCGAAAACCAAGGGGAAAAAATGGCGTACCATGAAAGAGAAAAAAAAAAAAAAAAAATCACTTGAAAGTGATTGAAATGCGTATAAAAAGCGTTAGCTTTAAACTTTGAAAGCTCTTGAATATTTTAAATCACTGATGATGTTAATTATTCTTTTATGTTCTAAGGGGTGTTTCGATTGATTTTTTTTAACTAATTAAATTTCTTATTACTGCTACTTAATTTTTTTCGTAGAAAATTATACATTCAAATTTTAAGTTATAAAATATAGGCATGCTTAAGAAACCCATTCTAAACGCACTAAATTTAAAATTTCATTTTTAAATATCTCTCAAAGCTGGTAGACGTGACGTGCTCGTTTCGGAGCTAGATCGCTCTCGTCGAACTAGCCGTTCGAAGGTTTTCGTTTTTTCTCCTAAACTTGCATAAACAAGGGCTAGGACCCCTTAGAAAGACTCTCCACGGAGGGCACTCCTCCTAGACCCAGGACCCTAGCGTAGACAATTGGCCTTAATCCTAAAACCAACACATCTCCCTCCTCCATTTATAAACAAAACTTTAAATAATTAACTTTTTTGCTACTTATCAATTCTTTGAGAGGTAACGATAGATGGCAGCACTATTTAATTTTATACGTCGATTTTTCTCTTAACTCAAATAAAAAATTCATTCCTCTTTTTTTTTTTTTTTCCCTCTTTTTCAAAACAAGTTCTTACTTTTGTAAATTATCCTCCAAGAGTAATGAGAATTATTTATCTGAAGGAATAATTCAGCTAAATTCAAATAATTTTAAGCAAAATAAAAATAAATATATTTTAGAAGTAGAAGATTATGAACGTTTTTGTCTTCAGTTTGATTGTCCATACTAGGGTTATTGGTCTCTTGATTAATTAATTATTATTAATATGAATAATATTTAAATAATAACTTGATTAAATTAAAATTTAATGCAAAACTTTGAACGCTTCAATTGAATTAATGTCGCATTTGTCACATACCAATTTAACAACAACAAAAAAAAAAAAAAAAAAAATTTCCATTTTTTTTTTTTTTTTTTTTTTTTTTTTTTTTTTTTTGTACTGGTATTTATTTTAAAATCTCTTTTGAAGATGCATTTGAATTTTAATTTCATAAGTAGTGGGCTACATAAAAATAAATAACCGCCAACAGAGAAACGAGATTGGGCAACGTATAATATAAAGATCATTATTTACGTTTTACCTCTAATATTTATCTCCCATAGATCATAATTGTATACTTGAATTTGAATGGCTTTTATATGAGTCATAAATGGCCGTCATTTTCAAACATGATGACGGATCGAATTGATTTTTAAACTTGACTGGGACCTTAAAGTTATCTATGTATATACAGAGTTTTAAGCAAATCAGTTCATATATATATATATATATATATATATGTATATTTTTTTAAATGTTAGTTTCAAATTTTCTAGCGGCAGCCATTTTGAAACAAGATGGCGGATGAAATTAGCCAACGATCTCATCCAAGGTATTTCTAAGATAAGACAACTGTCGAATTTAGGCTCGAATTAATTCATTATTTCGAAAATTATCACGATAAAAAAAAAAAACATCATATATAGACATCGAAACAAACTAAGTATGATTTTTCTTAGTATGATGTAAAATAAAAATTGTAGTAAAAAGTAAAAAGTATAATGCACATTCTTTTTTTTTTTTTTTTCTAATGTTAAATATTACATATTTGCGGCTGTATTCTGGAGTAAAAATATCCGTGGAACAAGTGATGTGTTCACTGACCTAGCATTTTTCTAGACGTGAGATACTTTTCTGAAATTCCAAAGGTTGGAATAAATTACATTCCCAGGAATTCATACGATTTAGAATCTGGGATGTGTTGCGTGCATATTTAGTAGGATAAACCTCAGACAACTCCGAAAATCGATAAATTTCTGTAGCCTTCCTTTGTCTTGCAGGAATTGTTTTGTATGGTTCGTTTTCATGGCAAACAAGATTTCGGATTCGTTGCTTTTAAAACAGTCGTTGTATTGGATTCGTGTCACGATTGGGCTGGATTATTATTATTATTTTTTTTTTTTTTTTCTGTACCAGGTTAGTTAGAAAGCACCATGGGACATTTATAGTAACGTCACGTACAATGCTAAAACTATCTAAGACAACTCAATTGTTTTAGTAACGTCGTTTAATAGATTGGACAAATAGATCCAGGGAAGCAGTTGTGTTTGTTTGTCAGTTCAATAGCCATCGTATGTTTGGACGTTGTGACGAGAATTTGTTTCTTACAAACTATGAGACGTGACGAAATTTATTATTATGATTACAATCATATAGATAGAAGATAAGTCAGTTCATTATTAATTTTCAAAAGCTGAATCTGGTTTTTTTTTTTTTTTTTTTTCAAATATGGCGGAGCATACGTTAATAAATTTCGTCACTTTAGTAAAATTATTTTAAAGGAAAAATAAGAGGTATCATTTTGGTATTTAGGCGAATTAAAAATCGTGTAATACAACGCTAAACTATCTAAAAAAAACTCACTTGTTTTAGTAATGTCTTTTAATAGATAGGGCAAATGGGTTTAGGGAAGTAGTTGTGTTGTTTGTCAATTCAATAGTCAGCGGATGCTTGGATGATGATGTGATGCGAATTTGTATTGTCTAAGCTGTGAGACGTAACAATATTAATATTATAATTGTAATGATATAAAAGATAATCTATTATTAATCATAAAGGTTGAATCCATTTATATGCAGTATGGTACATAGATTATTAAATTTCATCGCTTGAGGTTAAGTTGTTGTATCTTATACAATTTTGATATTTAGACAAATTAAAATACTTGGACATTTTAACTTCCTCAGGTACATTCCTAAACTATCTAAGAAAACTCGACTGCTTTTAGTAATTTCTTTCAATAGATTGAAGAAATAGATCTAGGCAAGCAGTTATGTTATTAGCCAATTCAATAGTCTGAGAACATTTGGACGTTGTGACGAGAATTTGGATTTGTATTTAGAAAGACATGACAAGTATGATATTATAATTGTAATGATATAGAAAATAAGTGGCGTTTATTGATTTTTAAAAAGGTTAAAATCTGTTTGTATTCAATATAATACATACGTTATTAAATTTTGTTGATTAAGTTGTTTTTAAAAGTAAAACCAGGTGCACTGAGAAAAAATATATACCGCTTTCATCTAGAACGAATAGGTGGTTCTTTTCTAAATCCATAAATTAGAAATATAGATTTCCGAACCATGAGTATAAGGCACGCCAGTACACTGAGAAAAAATTCCATAACTGACATCTAGAATCTAAATTGTGGCTCTAGAAAAAATAGTTCCATGCCATCCTTATAAATTTCTTATAAAAAAATTTCTAGTCCCCTTCGAAAGCGAATTCTAGAGACCTCTATTAGAATTCTTGAGCGTTTGCCTATACTATTGAGGACAAACCTGTTTGAAAATATCTCCAAATAAAGGCGACTACAAAAGGCGGGTTTCAGCAGCTATAATCTTGGTTTATTACCCAATTTTAGAAAATCAAGCGAGAATTTCTCGTATTACAAAAGATTCAGAATATTGTTTCGCTATCTAGAAATGTATAGACTAGAAATTCTCGATCATTTCGTCTATTCAGTTTATTGGCGTGCCTTATGCGCATAGCTCAGAAATCTATATTTCTAGATTAAGGACTTAGAAAAAGACCATTTATTCATTCTAGATGAAGGCGGTATATTTTTTTTCTCAGTGTGGATCTTTTAAGAGCGGACAATATTTAATTTCGCCGGAAGCAGTGTCCATTGTTATTTCATGGGAAAATTTCTTTCCATAATTACTCATTACTTAATGGATTTTTTTTTTTTTTTTTTTTTTTTAATGTTTTCACTCTCAGAAAATTCACAATCGTAAAATTAGTACATATTTTCCAAAAATTGATTTTTTTTTTTTTTTTTTTTTTTAATATTTTATCTTGCGGCTAAAAAATGAAAAAAATGCATTTTGTGAAAATTCGCATTTTTGAAATCAAATTTTAAAGAAAAAAATCTTTTTTTGGAAAATGAGTATTAATGATGAGTATAATTTAATGATTAAGAATTTTCTGAATGTGAAATTGGAATAAAAAAAAAAAAAAAAAGTACACTAGTCAATGAGTAATTATGGAAATAAATTTCCCTTTAGAATGGCGTTGTTCCCGGCTGTTGGCAAGATTAGATACTGTCCGCTCATAAGGTACAATTTTGTCATTTAGACAAATTAAAATTCTTGGAACATTTGTGTCTCATCACGGTACAAGGCTATATTATCTTTAAAAATATATATATATTCATTTTTTTTTATCAATGTTTTTTTATATATCGATCAAATAAATGTACGGAATCAGTTTTGTTGTTTGTTAGTTCAATAGTCAGGGGTTGCTTGGACGATGTAATGCGAAATTATAATTTGTAAGCTAAGAAACATGCAAAATTTATATTAAAAGTATATTATAAAAAATACGCGAAGTTCACTATTACTTTTAAAATACTAACTTCATTTATGCGCAATATATTACATAGATTATTAAATTTTGTCACTTGAGGCCGTTTATTTTATGTAAAAATAAGATATATCTTTTAAGGTATAATATCTGTATTTAAATAAATTAAAATCAAGTAGTCATTATATGCTTGTACGACCATGTAGGGTAAGTGCACCAGTGATTGACACTTTTAGAGCAATCTCTGATATTTTTAATGTTCTAGTCATCAGGATATATTTTTAGAAATCTTAAGTCAGTACATAGGGTAGGAAAGACATTCAGAATCACATATATGTTAAAATATATACATTTGATAACAATTATTTTTTTTTTTTATGAATTTTTATTTGACACCCACTCAATGTTCCAGTAATTGACACAGCCAGTTTTTCATTTTCTCAGTCATTGGCACCCTATGTTCCAGTGTTTGACACTTCTAGTTATTCATTTTATCAGTTATTAGCACCCTATGCTCCAGTGTTTGACATAAAATGTCAAAATTCTTATATGTAAAATATATTATTTTTCTTATTTCTTAATTATTTCGGGATAGATGTTAATTACTGAAGCATGGCAATCACTGGAGCACCTACCCTATAATACTAAACTTAAAAAAAAAAAAAAAAAAAAAAAAAAAAAAAAAAAACTTAATTTTGTTAGTAATTTATTTAACAGATTGTACAAGTAGATCAAGGATTTATTTTATTTTTATTATTTATTTACTTATTTACTTATTTTTGTCAACTCATAGTCAGCGGATTTTTCAATTTCCTGACGAGAATTTGCCTTTTATATGCTATAGCTAGTTAGCGAGGTGTGTTAAAATTAATATTAAAACATTTTTATATGAAGAAAAGCTACGTTCAATAATAACCCTTTAATCACCTTATGCAATTGAGTAAGAATATCCCCAATACCATTCATATTAAATTACATCAAAAACAAATCATGTAATTATTTTTTAATTCCATATTCTGTATACCTTATAACCTTAGGAGATAAAATAAATTTTTATTTACTTTATTTATATTAATTAAAAGCACAGAAATAAGGTACGCAGGAAACAACTATTACATGTGTCAAGTTTATAAGTGTTTCGTACCTTTATTACATTACAATAAAGCACAAAATTGTAGTATATAAGAATGATCCCTGAATACTCTGTTGAATCTGTGAAAATAGACTTTGCTCCAAAACCCTTAAGAAATTTATTATGACAATTAACGACACAAAAAAAAAATGAATTATCAGAAGAATTAGGACGAATATAAGTACGATGTGGTGCATAAAGATAATTTTACTCGTCATCACAACGTCTTCATTTTTATAGATATAGTAATAAGACATCGATTGATCATTGACAGGGAATAGTGATGCCTTTTCATTTGAGAAAAGACGGCCATTTTACTCTCTTATGGATGATTTTTCCCGAATGAATATACACGGGAATAGACATAATTTAGCAAATAAAATTTATGAATAATTTATGTACTAAAAGAGAATGAACAACTCCAGATACCCATTTTTCTTTCTTTCTTTCTTTCTTTCTTTTTTTTTTTTTTTTATACTCTAGTATACTCATATTTGTGCAAAACTAATTTTTATTTTAGCATTTATTACTATACTTCTTTGAGATAAAAATCGACTGCATTCATCATGGAAAATAATTTTAATAAGTTATAATTTAATAAATAATTTGTATTGCGTAAATTTGTATAGGATAATATATAGAACAGTCTTGTGGTTACCACAACATACTAGCTATATATTAAAACTTCCGCGACTGCTAACTACATTTAAAAGAATTTTGAAAATGCCATATTATTTACTAATATAAAATATTTTTAAAATATTAAAATTTAAAAAAAGTATTCCATTAAGTTTGAAGACAGTAATTATATCATAATAATAACAAAGCAAATTATTATAAAATTTATATTTTTCATAAATTACTTGAATATAACTTATTTATGAAAACTTATCCCATTTCTTTTCGTATATTTATTAGAACACTTAAAAGCCGCGGAATATTTCGGCAATTTCAAAATTCATTAACATTCTATTCTATTACTATTTTCGAGTTTTAACTCTCTAATGGCTGATGCCAAAAAACTTCTTCGGCATCACAAATTTTTGCTCGTTAACATGGGGATGATAGATCTATATAAATTACTATATCTATGGTCATTTTTAAAGATTACTACTTATTAATCCATGCTGCTATTGTCCATTTTTGGGACGTTACATTTTTAATTGTTTTTATAATATTTTTAGGCGGTATATTCCGCCACAGTCTCCCCCCCCCCCCCATTAAAAAAAAAAAAAAAAAAAAAAAAAAAAAAAAAAAACTCTTTAAATATTTTGATCTTTTAATATCCTTTACTAAAACTTAAAAATTTTTCAATAATAAAAACAAAATAAATTAAAAAGTTTTGACAAATAATGGGTTAAAAAACAAATAGACTATTTTATATTCTTAGAAGATTTCAGTCTTGCTGCTTTCAATAGCATTATTTGCGCTAATATTTTGCCACAATTGAATTGAATATTTGATTTATTTTTGCTTTAATTGAAGAAAAAATGCCATGGAGCATTTATTCATCCCACTCTATGAACACATCTTTTGTAATTAAACACTATAAATGGCCAAAAACACACAACAATTGTTTAGAATAGAAATAATTCAGAACGACCAATCATAAGCTGAAAAATGTAGGCACGAATGCAATACACACAAGCTACTTTTATGACAAACTCTGACCTGCTTCAAAATGTATTTTATTTTCAGACCCTATACATAACATTTTCTACACTGCCCTCAATATGTTTAATTGAAAACAAATTTATCAACGTTAAAAAACGACTGTGGACTCTCAACCATAGATATAGTAATTTATATAGATCTATCATCCACATGTTAACGAACAAAGATTTTTGATCCCGGAAAAGATTTTTGGCATTAGCCATTAGAGAGTATAAAACTCGTAAAAGGAAATGAATCACCTCCCCCCCCCTCAATGATCAATCTATGTCTTATTACTATGTGTATGCTCTTAACAATGGCTGTAAGCTGACCTATGTGACGACAGTAGTAACGTAACATAAATCAATTTTATATTATTCATTTTCTTAAACTTTTTCACGTTAACGAATGAGAAAATGATTATTAATACTTTTCTGTCATAATGAAAGGATGGTCTATATGACATAAATCGTAAATTTTCATAAATTGTTCGAAGTTCAGAACATTACTTGTGGAACATTCGGTTATCGCTTTATTTCGAGTGAATTCAACTGTTGCCATAAATCGAAGCTAAAAAGAAAAAGTCGTATGAAACTTGTAAAAACTTCTTCGATAGAAATCTTCACAAAACTGCCAATTTTGTATATTTTTTAAGCACATACGCATAAAAAGAGAGAAAAAAAATCGTATACAAGCGTTCTGTTATGAAAGTTCAAGGAGTTCTTGAAATCTGTCAGAAACTTGTCTCTCGCTCGTGGAATAGGGAAGATATGAAAGCTGAATGAAAAGAATATAGATGACCTTGTTTTCCGGATTGTGACTCGATATCGTAAATCAAAATTGGATGTCGGAAATATTTTTGATTTTTTTTTCTTTCTTTCTTTTCATATTTTCTTTCGTTCATTGTGCTGGGTGCTGGCACGCTTTTAATAAAACTTTTTTTTTTTTTTTCATTTATTATTCACTATCTTCCTTATTTTTTATTGAAATATACTTATTTTTCATTTGAATCTGCTTTTTCAAGCTTACATTTTTTTTAAAAGGAAATGTTCAAAACAGTATTAGAGTAATGAAAATTAAATTTTAACACTTAAATTCGTATAATTTTTTTTTCCATTGCTGTAAATTCTTTTTTTATTATTGTTATTATTATTATTATTTAATGTTTATTTATATGCTATAAATTGAAATTTAGAGTTTAATTACTTATTTATGACTCTGAAACAGTTGTAAAGTCTCTTTTTTTTAATCAAATTATTTAAAATTATATTAATATTTTTTGTATTAATAAAAAATATAAGTTTATATTAATTATCTTTTTATATTAATAGAAAAAGAAAATGTGCTACCTCCAATCTGTCTTTTTTCTTTATAGGGAGAATAAGTTTATTTTTCATCGAGGGGGGGGGGGGGGGGGGGGGCAGGAGACTCTTTTTTTTTTTTTTTTTTTTTTTTTTAACGAGTCTATTTTGTATTGTATTTATTTATTTATGTGAAAGTTTCTTATACTGCGTTTGTCATATTAAGCCTTTTAAATAAATGTGTCAATTTTGGTTAAATTAAAAATCTCGTGAAAGTGTGATTTGAATAGGCTTAATCCGATTTGGGCTACCCTTTGTGTTTCGGATGCCCTAACATAAATGATTGTGTAGGTAATTTTTGGCCAGCTTTATCTAAAAGTACATTTTAACCCTTTACTGTTCATTCGTTTTGCACCGAATTCAAATATTTAACATTTTTTATTCGCCAATTTTTTAATATTTTTTTCTTGTTTTGATAGATTTTTAAACTTTGATTTTTCCTCTGTTTGGCAAACAGCAGCATTTCTCAGAAATTTAAAAAAAAAAAAAACGATTAAGCAAAATGAAGAAACCGCTTCGAATTTCGTACTGAACGCAAGGGTGTAGCTGCTGCTTTTTTTTCCTCTGTTTGGCAAACAGCAGCATTTCTCAGAAATTTAAAAAAAAAAAAAAAAAAAAAAAACGATTAAGCAAAATGAAGAAACTGCTTTGAATTTCGTACTGAACGCAAGGGTGTAGCTGCTGCTTTAATGGTGCACTCATGCCTAGTTTTTTCACCCGATGAAAGTCGCGCTATTCGACCTAGAACAACTGTTGCGAGGTTTTTTTTTTTTTTTTGCAATATAGAATATTTACTTAGAAAGTTAATTAGTTATTAAATCAGTTATTGTGTGAATTTAATCGGGTTAACTTTTAGGTGTTCCAAAAAAAAAAAAAAAATATCTCGAAAATTTAAAAAATGATAATTTTTTCTTTCTACATATTTGCTATGTGTCTGATAGCTACTTTTTAAGTTCGTAGCTGCAATATTTAAAAATATTTTCCTGTTTCATTATAATCCTTTTTTGATCATCAGAATGTACTTTTAATGATCCAAGAACACTAAAAATTGTTTTAAAAAATACTAAAACCCTCCCTCCTAAGCACTAGCCACACCCGATGCTACTCGACTTAGGTGATTGGACGAGAACCGGTACTTTCTGCACGGTATGGCCGTTGGCATTACAAATATATATATATATATATATATATATATATATATATATATATATCATATGTTGCATTTACAATGTTTTTAATGGTCTTAGTAAGCACTGTGTGTTAAATTGTGATTACTTACATCACATTCAGTTATAAAAAATTATGTTTTAAGTCGTTTTTATCAATGCTTCTGTCAAATTTAATTTTAAAATGTATTTGATGATTAATTTCACTTTAAAAATAGCCCAGTTATTTCAAATGTATTATTAATTATGCATATTAGTTTTCGATATATCGTTGCAAATAAGAATAAATATGCTGGCTAAAAAAAGTATTATGTATGCCCCTTTTATATATACAGTAGAACCTCGATTATCCGAAGTAATTGGGAGCGAACTTACTTCGGATAATCGAAATTTTCGGATAATCGAGAATTCATCAATAATCATCTAAAATATTTATCAGCACTTGTAGTTTGGAAAGGATGGCTTGCATTCAAAAGGAATGTGGAAAAAAAAAAAAAAAACTTTAAAAATACATGTTTGTTAAGAGAAAATTTTGGATGATAGTAGAAAGTGAAAAAAAAAAGTGAAGAAGAAACCGACTTCGGTTAACGGAGAGTTTCGGTTAATCGAGGTGAGTTTCGGTTAATCGAGGTTCGGATAATCGAGTTTCTACTGTATATAATATTTATATCCATAATAATCATAACAAATTCATAGTTCCACATTCTCTCTAAGCGATAAAATGCAAAACATAAAATGTAAACGCTATATTTTCCAATGTATTTTCATCCCGGCATATGACTTGAGCCATTTCTTAAAAAAATATACGCGCTTGATTTGTATCATTGAAACCGCTGGCTGAATTTTTCATGGAGTCCATTTCTGAAAGCGAGTCGTCCATAAAAAAGCTGAGTTGAGTAGTTTCAAGGAGTCACGCAATATTTTTCATTGTTTGAGGAAATATATGATAAAGATGTTATAGTAACCTTCCATTTGTATTCAGAGGATTCACGTAACGCAGCAGATTCATGACACTGGAATAAAATTATTCCTTTCTCTGTATTCGTGTGTATTTCATTTCATTTCATTTCGTCTTTTCTTTTCAAATCTGTTTCTTCATTTATAGATATTTGTATTTCTGAGGTTTTCTGTTTCCCTGTGATTTTTCGATACATAGTTGAAATTTTTTTCCTATTGTGACAGAAGTTTTCTTTCTTTCTTTTTCTCTTCTTTTCTTTTCTTTTTCTTTTTCTTTTTTTTTTTTTTTTTTTTTTTTTTCAAGTTAGGTTTATTACATTTATACGATAGCATCCATTTAATGAATTTTTTCCTTAGAATTTAATTGCATTGGTTGCGGATTTTTATTACTTTAAATCTATGTAGGCATTTAAGCAAATGGAAGAAAGATACTTGAAATACAAGTGTTAAATGAGGTCAAGCAAACCAAGAAAAAAAAAAAAAAAAAAAAAACACGAAACAGTTGTTTCGGGTCGAAATATTTAAGCACAACCCTTTATCAAGGAATGAAAAGAGCAGAGCCACATGTTTTTTGTTGTTTTTTCGTATTTTTGCAGGTTATGATGTTTGATTTCATAGTTCTTATTACATATTTTATCATGTAATTTTGTGACGTTGTCATTAAAAAAAAAAATGTATTTGATAATGCAGTTATCCCAAATTAGCCAGAAGAAAACACATTTTATATAAAGAAAATTAATATAGTATTTTCACTGTAATAGCTGAAGGATAGTTCACTCAAAAAACAGTTCTCCTAACATGCATATTAAAAAAAAGCACAATTGCATTTTTGTAATGAAAATGTGCACTAAATACACATCTTTGAAAAATTACAATCCTATTCTCAATTACACCACTCTATTATTAAACTGATAATTTTACACCGTGGTATAAAGGTTAGATTGTTTTTAAAACCGTTTAATTATAATAGACTAGAAGACCCGGCCACGCGTTGCTGTGGCTATGTTATACGTTGAATTATAATGTAGTAAAATATTCAATATATTAAAATTATTATTTACGAATAAAGACCATCCTTGATAACATCCTTGATCTTAGCAGACTTAGCCCGCTTCGCTGGTCCCTATTTTTAAATGATTCACTATAATTAAAGAATTCTCAAAATTGCATTAATTTTTAACATGTGAAAAAAAAAGAGAAAAAAAAAATCTGATCGGGAAAAATGTTCGACACTCATAATGAATCCATATATTATCGAAAGGAAAATGATATAAAATACAAAAAAATCTTCTCTCATTGGTGGAATAATCTGTTCGGACCCCCACTGCCTGCGGCAGTGTATACCTGCGCAAACCATGCGCACCGTTTCTTCATCCACCGTTCCCGCCCTTCTTAATAACTCTATACTTTCGAAAATATCCGCAATCGATTTATCGGGCCTTAAAACTTAATAATACTAATTTTCAAAGTTCTAACTCTTATTTCTATTATTTTGCCCCTTTGCCCTCCCCCCTCCCACTATTCTAAATAATTTTACAAATTCGAAAATATCTACAGTTTATTTGTAGGTGTCAAAAACCTGTATGCACCAATTTGAACGATCTAACTATATTTTTATTTTTTGCCCCTCTGCCCCCCTTCCCGCCCCTCCTAATAAATTTACAAATTCGAAAATATCCGCAATCGATTTGTTGGTATCAAAAATTCTATGCACCAATTTTGAATGATCTAACTCCATTTTTATATTTTGCTCCTCTGCCCCCCCCTTTCCCGCTCCTCTTAATAATTTTACAAATTCGAAAATATCTGCAATCGATTTGTACGTATAAAAAACTTCTATGTACCAATTTTTAGCGATGTAACTCTATTTTTATTTTTTTGCCCCTCCGCCCCCTTACCCGCCCCTCCTAATAACTTTACACTTTCGAAAATATCCTCATTCGATTTGCAGGCCTCTAAAACCTCTCTATACCAATTTTGAACAGTCTATCTGCATTTCTATTTTTTTTTTTTTTTTTTTTTTTTTTTTTGGTTGTTGTTGTTTGTTTGTTTGTTTGTGAAATCACGTTTTGGCCCCTCCCCCCCCCCCCTTTTGGGAGGCGAATTTTGCAATAAAAACTATCCTATCTCTCAAGTTGGACCAAATTGCACACAGTGTCCAAATTTCATTAAAATCGGCTCATTAGTTTAGGAGTTCATCGCGGACAAACATAATAAATTTTATATATAAAGATATATATATATATATATTAAATTATAAAGTTTTGATCAATGAAGCACAAATAAGTAAAAAACAGGATTAATTTCACTGTATTATCTTCATTATAATATGAATTCAATTTACACTTCAGTCTAAGTAACACGCGGCCGGCTATGCTAACACCAAAAATTTAAAAAGTGGAAATAATTGAATTATACGAAATTTATTAATAGGTTAAAAAGTTGAAGATTCTTTGTGTAGATGGCAGCACCAAATATATTTCAGCTTTCATTTCAACCCAGTCGAAAGGTATCGACATCTGTTAGAATCATTTGGAGTTAACAGATAATTGTGACTGTCAAATAATAACAGACAAATAATTAGCAATAAATTAAAATTGCGACTATAATTTGAGATTTAAACTATCCTATCTCTCAAGTTGGATCGAACTGCACATGGTGTGCGAATTTTATTATAATCGGTTAAGTGGTTTAGGAGTCCATTGAGGACAAACATTGTGACACGAGATTTATATATATTAAGATTACGGCATATCTTTTGGATTTACGAGGCAGTGCTTCATTTTCATGTAGATCGCGAGAATTAAAAAACGAACAATGAATGTCGTTATATACCGGGTGATCCTAAAGTCACAGAAAAAATTAAAAAATCATTATTTAAAATTACTGACTATGCTGTTTTGACTGAAATTTATAGCAAAGCATGGGATATATATATGTGTGTGTGTGTAAGAAAAAAATATTAGTTACATTTTTCACCAGCATATTGCACTGTATTCGTAGTATCCTCTCACATTTCAGAGAGACTCGTCTGATCATATGACACCATATTTCAGAAATTGAAGCTTTTTTCTGAGAATTTCCAAAGTGCAACATCAGACGATCATTCTGATGGATGACGACCATTACATTGAGCATTTATAGTCCTAGTTACGTTGTTAAATGTACTGCGCCACTGTAGAAAAAAGTTAAATTTACAATTATAGTGCCACCTTATGAAGGAAATTTAAACTAATTTTTTAACAAATATTTTATTGCCTTAAAGAATCCTATGTCTTTCTGTGCATTTCAATGCAAACCGCATAATGCTACAGTCAATACTTTTTGAATAATAATTTTTATCTTATTTTATTTATTTATTTATGTTATTATTATTATTATTATTTGGGGGGGGGATTTTGTATCACCCTGTATATAAAATAAAATGACTAAATATGTGTTTTTTAAATGAATATGCATATCAGTAACTGCTGAAATTTTTAATCTCTAAAATCTAAATTTGAATTTTATATCAATTTATTAAGCATGGTAAAAATTAAAATTAAAATTAGGTTTTTAAAAAACGAAAGAACTCAAGTAAAATAATATTAATAATAATAAGAGTTTAGGTATATATTGCTGTCTTTTTGTCAATGTATACAAATTTGCATTATTTTACTGCAATTGCGCGAGAATCTCTAAATATTTGCTCATTTGTCACATCTTGATTCGTGTGTATCGTGAATCAATCTCAGAATACACTCAATGAAAAGTAACTGAAAATTAGTATATTTGGATATAAACGTAATAAAATATTCGCAATATTTTAAAGAAAATTTTGAAATTCTCATTGCTGTTCATCGAGAATTTTATGAACAAAGGCATTTTCTAAATATGCCATATTGATTATATTAAAACCAGTTAAGTATAAAGCTACCTTTATAGAAACTCCCGATCTTAAATTTAATTAAATGTTATTTACAATTCTGTGAAATTTTTAATTTTCAATCGTAAGTACGCTAACTCGTAAATTATAAAACATCAACGCAAGGCTGGTTTTAAATTTAATTAAATATCTTTTTCTGTAAAATCTCCCAATTTCAACGGAATTTAGCGATTTTTGGACTGGGAACTTTTTTAATCATTTTTAATTTTTGTCAAAATTGGTTACAATTCTCAATTTTTTTTTAAAAAAGTAACACTCACACACATATTTGAAAGAAAATGTTGAAATTGTTCTATTCGTTTGGGAGATATAGCGCCACATACAGATACGTACAGACAGATAAAGACTACAAACTTATAACATCTCTCTCTCTCTCTCTCTTTTTTCTTTTAACTTTTTTAAAAGAATTTTAAAAACAATATGAAAAATTCAATGTGAATAGAAGTTTTTGATCCTTAATATGTAAAATTATTTTTTTCAGGCTGAAGAGAAACAAGCTCACGAAATCCGAAAATTGAAGAGAGAACTGGACCAAGCGCATGAAAAAGTCGCTACACTTACCTCTCAGTTAACTACAAACGTAAGTCTCTCTTGAACCAATCAATTTTGTTATATTAACAGAGCACCGTTATTAACGCACTGTGCCATTTAAGCATGCTTCGAAAAAAATATTTATTATTATTGGTTTTCCACTAAAAACATTTTTCGTTTAAGAAACGCTTATTCTATTGGGTCTTAAAATATCCAAAAAGGAACATGTAGTTATTCCCAAGTTATTTTATATAATGTGATGGTTCAAAAAATCATTGTATATACATACAACATCTAATGGAATTTACAATGTAATTTGTTCCCTCTTTAATTATTTACAACATGGCAGCTACAGATTCGAGCACATATATAGCGTTCTAAACACTTTCTCGCGCCTAGCTTTGAAGATGATTGAAAGACATGAAGGAGTGCTACATTGTCCGACAGGTTGAGATTTGGTAAACGTCCAGTCTTTCGGCGTTGACATATCGCTATTTTCTGTCAACCACAAGGCTTATCACTCCTATTTTAACGCTGGATTCGTTGAGTCAGCACTTCCGCAGAAGCTCTCATGGTCGCAAGAAACATGGTTAAAGACTATGGATATCTACTGTATTTCTGTTTCGATTGCCGCTATAAGGTCGGCGAGCGTGCTTTAGTTTTTCAGCATACATTCTGTCCTTAACATAGTCCCCAAGAATAAATCACATGGATGCAGATACAGATACAGTGGAATTTACAATGTAATCTGTTCCATCTTTAATTATTTACAACACGGCAGCTACAGATTCGAGCATATATATAGTGAGTAAGGAGACAGTTAATGGTTAGACTGTACACATTTTTGAATTCAGTTGGTTAACCAAGTCAAAAATATATGTACATATTATTCTTTCATAACACATCGGTCAAAAAGTCTCAGAACTAACCACAGATGGCGTCGCAAATAAAATATTTATATATGAGTAAGGTAGTACTAATCTTTCAGAAGATACTTTATATACTTTTCTTAAAGACATTTTAATTTGTGAAACGTATCGTCAGTGCTGTGCCGTGTTTAATTTTGCTTTGTGCATTTGCAAATTAAGCAAGGAAAATAAGTATGAGCATATTTAATTAATGTTAACTAAGCCTTCAATGCTATCAAATGAATTAATTGGAAAATAGGCTTAGAGCTTACATTCATTCAAAGGTAAATCCCTCTCGCTATAAAAAACAGGAAAAAAAAAATATATATATAAAGTTAAAAATTGTGCACATGCCGTATAAAATTTGTTACAGTCGCGAAGTTTTATTTAAAATGGAGAAAAAAAAAATTTAATCGGATTACACACTTTACATTAACTTCTCTCTGTATAAAAAACCTCTTCTGCATATTCAAAAGTTTCGGCTTTTCTAACTAAGTGAATTTAGACAGATTAAATCCTTTTTACGCATATTAAATCAATTCCAGCATTATTTTTGAAAGGAAATGTGAATTTCTTGTTCGTTTCTTTAGATACTAAAAATAACTTTAGATATTTAAATTGAAACTGTTCTTTTTTTTTTTTTTTTTTTTTTTTTAATGAAAACAAATGAATAAATGGATATGTTATTAACTGTAATTAAAACTGTGTCCAAAAGTGGTAGACTTCTCACAGTTTATGTCACTAACATTTAATTCGTATTTAAACACTACATAACGAAAAAAAAAAATCTTTAATTAAACTTTTTAAAATTTTCTATTGTCGGTGAAATTTTATAAATGAATTACAGATGCTAATACTTTTTCTTTCTTTCTTTTTTTCTTTTTTTTTTTTTTTTTTTTTTTTTTTTTCATTGCAGTTGTGCGTATTATTAAATGCATAAATTAATGTACATTATTAAATATTGTTTAGGTATTATTATAATAGTTTGCAAATTTCAATTAGAAAAAGGAAAAATAGTATTGGATCAAATACTAGATTTTGTAGTATATTCTTTATATGGAATTTGTTCTATATCTTTTACTTTTTTATTTATTTATTTATTTTTAATCCTACATTAAAGATTGAATATCGAATTTTCCTAGTTTGATAACGATTTAACTTTAGAAAAAAGTTGGGTACATATATATATTTTTTTTTTAAATTTTCATTAATTCCAATTTAATTTTATCAAATTAGCATATCGATATCAATTATATCGATATTTATTATAACCCTAACTGTTCAAAATCCTATGATTTTTTCTGAAACTCGCATAAATACGGGCCAGGCCCTTATAAAGGACCCAAGGTAGGGCATCCAGTCCAAACCTAGAATACTCAAGTGATAAATCAGCCTCAATTCTCACACCACCTTAAAGAGGTTCGGAAAAAAAACATTAAATCGATCTTATCTTGAAAATAATAATAAAAGTAGTATTATAAAGAATAGTCTAATTAAATACAACTTTTTACAATTAAATTTCAAGGACATGATATAAATAACGTTTATTTTATACTCTTTGTCTTTTTAATTGTAATAACGTAAAGACGAAAACTGTGTACAAATTAATTCAAATAAGAGTATTCGTTTATTTTCAGCCAAATTATTGTTTTAAACTCTTTTTCAGTTTTGAATGTCCTTGATGCCTAAACTATAATTATTAAAGCAAAAACTTTTTTCCATTTTCTCCTTGAGGGGGAGGGAAAAAAAAATCATTTATTATGCTTTTGAATAGAGTGCTATGTTTACACATTCGTTTATAACTGGTATGTCTATACCACAGACTCGAATCACTTTTCTCTATTGAGTTTATCTTGCCCATTAAATATGACTTTACTTGTAAACGCTTCCCTTTCATCTCGAAAACAAATCCGTTCGTCTTTGTTGAACGCTATTATGTTTATCATATCTAGGAAAGAAACTAAGTGTGTTTTTGAATAATGCACTCAATATATAAAACAGAAAGATGTTGTGCAATTTACCATCCAGAACTGTAGAATGCCTCTTTTTCTGTCTATTTCATTTTTAAACAGCTTTTCACCATTGTCTTATTGAGAGAGAGAATAGGAAAAAAAAATCTTGAAAGCCACTGATTCTCTTCTGTTTTTGTATTACTTTTTTAGTAGTTGTAATGGATTAAGTTTCTTCCTAGTGCTTTCCGACCAAAAGGAAAAAGAAAAAATATCCATTTCTGTATTATCTTTCGTGTGACCTTTCTGCTCTTGGTCATTTTTCGTAATGCTTCTTCGAGCCGCTGTGAAGGAGATACGATTTTGTTCAACTAACGTATTGTATGTTATCCAATGTGAACATATTTTCTTTCAAGAATGTGATACAGTTTTCTATATCTAATCATCCATTCGGTTTAGTTTGACGACTAAATTCTACTATTCTAAGAATTGCTATTATTCTCTTTTTTTTTCCTTTTTCGATCTTTTTAATTTCTTTGGTTAATGAATCAATTTTATTTGGCATTTCATTGTTTAATAAAGTAAGTGTTTTATGTTACCAAATGCGAACATATTTTATTTTCAGAATGTGATGTGGTTTTTTTAATCTAATCACCCCTTTGGTATAGTTTGATGACTAAAATAGGCTGTTTTGAGGATTCTTTTTAATTTCTTTCTTTTTTTCTGTATAATTTCCTTGGTTATACATTCAAACCTCGTTAACGTGAATCACCTTTATCATGAATTGTTTCCACAATACCCGACAAAATGAAGATTAGTTTAATTATATGAAGATTATATGAAGATAGCATGAACAATTTTTTTCTTCCCCTTGAGATTCACGTAAACGAGGTTCGACTGTAATAGTACGAATTTACTATCATTAGCTTTCCGTTATTTAATAAAGGAAGTATTTTATGGTGTCTGTTGTTTAATACCCTGATGTTAACTGTTTTTTTTTTTATTATTATTTATTTATTTTTTTTTTTTATTCACTTTCTTCACCAAAAAAATTATTTTCTTCTGGAGTAATTTGATAATTATTTTTTTTTCTTTTAAATATTTGATAAATAGAAATGATAGTTTAATGTTTTTTTTTTTTTTTTTTTCCAGGCGTTAAAAAATCGCTTTTATCTGTAACTTTTATCAGGAACTTTAGATCAATATTTTTTTTTATTTTTTTTTTTAAACAATCGTGCTTAAACTTCTAAAACTCAATTTAATATTTTATATAAATTTTTATTGTGGTTGCATCATTTAACTGGCATTTCTAAAGAAAAATTCTTTGTCCGTCCATAATTCAGGTGTTATGTAAACGAGGGACTCACATTACATTGATTTTATACATACATTTATTTCAATACTTATTAATAGCATAAAATTTATATAAAATATAAATATCTCATTAAATTAAGAAAAAAAAAAGTTATTTTTTTTTTCTTTTGAATGTAGCTTCGCTATATACATTTTATAATAATAATACAAATAATAATAACAGACATGCCAAGTCTCCTGTTTTTTGCTTGTTTTTCTATGCTCCTGATTTTCCACTCATTTCTCCTGCTTTTTTGATGTAATTTTTATCTATCCCTCTTAGCATAATTTATGCTTGAAATTTGTGGGATTGGGTAAAAAAATTTGAAAGAAAATTGAAGTTTATCTTGCCCTGCAATTTATTAAGTTCAGTTTGAATGTGAATTACTATACAATGCTTTGAAACTAATTTTTGCTCAGAATAAATTTTTAACTTCCATTTTTGCATAATGAAAAATGTCTTATTATCAAAAGATTTTTTTTTATTTTTTTAAATACCATAACTATTGAAAACTTAAAGAATTCAAATTTCATTAGAATATAGCTGATATTTTCATTTCTTTATTACCTTTTCTTTTACAAAGATAATTAAGATTCTTGTTGTTTTATATTAGGAGCAGATGATCAAATCTGTCTATTTCGACTTAAATTTTAAATAACTGTATGGCAGAGGGTTTTTTTTTTTTTTTTTGATAGTTTGTTTTACTGCAAGAAACATATATTATTCATTTAATTTTAATACTGATGCTTTGTAAATACCTCCGAAGCTTATAAATCTTTACTTAAAATTAAATTTGCATTATTTTACTCATTTTTCTTACAAACTTTCTTGTTGAAAAAAATCTCATGATTTCTGTTAAAAAAATCTCCTGCTTTTTTGTCATTAGAAGTTGGCATCTCTGTAATAATAATTTTTAATGTGATTGTTTTATTATTGTAAATCTGACTTGCATTGTCTCTGAAAATATTTTTATTTCTCATGCCCTTCAAACTATGGTAATTAATTCAGATTGGTAATAAATTATTAATCATAAAATTTAAAATCATAATAAGTTAGACTAGTTAGTCATTGTTTTCACGAGAAAATGTTTTTTCTCTTTTAAACAAAAGTCCTCTGAAAAAAAATAAGAACTAGTTTTTTATGATTTTTGTTTACAATCATGACTTCTATTTAAAAATTAAACAAACGGAATAAAAGTTTTAAATCTGGATTTTAGCCAAAAGAAAAAAAAAAAATCTCTTTAAAACTTCCCAAAACAGTAAACAGAACACGAAAAGAATTTTAATAAAGTGACAGCGTTGTTATACGATTAATCAATCTGTTTGAATAAATGCCAAAACTAGTTGAAGCAATAATTTACAGAAATAAAATCAATCTTTTGGAATTTAAATCATTTGAAAAGCGAAGCGTAGTAGCTATATATATATATATATATATATATATATATATATATATATATATATTTATTTATTTTTTTTTAACTTGTACATTTCTAGCTTCATTAAGCAGTTGTTTCGTAGCTAGATTTTTACCTTAATGTACCGTATCACGATTTTAATAAATTTCCGTTAGTTCTAGAAAAGTTACATTACAAACTACGCCCGAAACAATTTTTTCCCAACCAAATAAATTTCCTTTGAGTTTTATTTTAAATGAAAATGTACAGTTAGTTATTACGCATGACTAATAAAACCTTTTTAATACTATATTGATAATACTGCACATGTGAATGTATTAATAACTATTTAGAATCTTTGGCGGTAACTTTTTTATTGGAGGACTTTAAAAAAAACATTGTTACACGATTGATCAATCTGTTTGAATAAATGCCAAAACTAGTTGAAGCAATAATTTACAGAAATAAAATCAATCTTTTGGAATTTAAATCATTTGAAAAGCGAAGCGTAGTAGCTATATAAAATATATATCTATCTATCTATCTATCTATATATATATATTTTTTTTTTTTTTTTTTTTTTTACTTGTACATTTCTAGCTTCATTAAGCAATTGTTTCGTCGCTAGATTTTTACCTTGATGTATCGTATCACGATTTTAATAAATTTTTGTTAGTTCTAGAAAAGTTACATTAAAAACTACGCCCGAAACATTTTTTCCCAACCAAATAAATTTCCTTTGGGTTTTATTTAAAATGAACACGTACAGTTAGTTATTACGCATGACTAATAAAACCTTTTTAATACTATATTGATAATACTGCACATGTGAATTTGTTAATAACTATTTAGAATCTTTGGACGTAACTTTTTTATTGGAGGACTTTAAAAAAAAATAAATTTGCAATTCTAGTTAAAATGTTCATCTTATGCACTATGATTTTTTTTTTTTTTTTTTAATGATATCATTGATTTTTGTTTGGAAGAAAAGTCTGTGTGCAGCGATTATAACAGTTTGCAATCATAAAAAAATTTCTACCAACCCAAGTTGTATTTATTTATTTATTTATTTATTTATTTATTGCATTCTATTTCTATTTATTTATTTTTGCGGGGGGAAGAAGATTTCAATTTCGTGTATTATATTTTCCTCCTAATTATTATTCTGTTCTCGTGTGCTTCCAACACATTAATTTTCTTGAACTTATTATTTTATTTTCATGCTTTTTCTTTCCTTTCTTTTTTAATTCTGTTTTAGCTGTTCAGGTAACTCCGTGCCAGAATTCCATACCATCTAAGTTAACCCGTTAGTAGTCGCTATAGACAGCGCCACCTATTACAAATTGCGCACTTTTTATTTAACTCTCAGCAATAATTTTAAGAAGTGATGTGATCGACGTTCCTTCGATTTTATTCGCGTTTTATGTATATCAAATGCTACTTCTAAAAATTTGTGGTGGCTGTTGAATAAAAAAATCTGGCAACACTGAAGGATGGGCGGCAAATCGACCAACTAGCGACTACTAACGGGTTAAGAATGACATTTTTAAAAATCAGAAATTGTGTTTAAAGTAACATAACATGTAAAATATTTTTAAGTTGCCTGAGATTTGCTTAAATGTGACATTTTGCATTCTGAAATTTTAAAATTCAAAGTGTAACATTTATACATATACTCTCTCTTTCTGAAAAAAAAAAAAAGTTACAGGTTGTTTTTTAAAAAGCTTTGTAGGTGTTTGAGATTTATTCATAATGTCTCAGGTATTTTTTTAAACCCTTATTTCATTTAAGTTTCTGCTACTGAAGCATTTTATTATAATATTTATTTCAATTATTTTACTTTGCTACTTAACTGGCTTGGCCAATATTTCTGGAATTGTAGTGTAGTAAAAGAAAAAAAAAAAAGTAAAAAACATCATGGTGGCTCAGCCAGTAAGAAAATATTAATAAAATGCGCTGTCTTATAACAATACACTGCAGCAGATAATGGATATTGAGCTCAATTTCATATATTGTTTTCGATTCATTTTTTATACTCTAATTAAATTTTAGAGAGTAGTTGCTTTAGAGAGAGAGAGAGAGAGAGAAAGAAAATAGCTTTCCAATGTATTAAAAAAAATGTTGCTAAATTTAACTTTTTTTAACTAGAGTAACCGGGGTTTCAAAAGAAAGAATGCTAAGTTCAATGTAATTTTAAAGAATCTCATCTTTTAATATTCTACTTAGAAATAAATAAATAAATAAATAATAGACAATTTGAATGTATTTCAGAATACTAGCGTTCTTTCAGATTTCAGGATTCTTTAATTTATCTTTGTTGAATTAAAATCATTAAATTGTTATTTTTTTATAGGCTAACTATACTTTTTTTTAACCGCATAATTCAGAAACTGAACAGTTTAAAGTTTGCCTTACAAGTCGAGTTGGATTGTAGGGATTAACGCCGATTGACTGCTCTAGGGTCCTAGGCCTGAGGGAGAGTGTCCTCCGTGGGGAGGGGGGTCTTTCTAAGGGTCCTAGCCTGTATTTACGGAAGTTTCGAAGAAAAACATGGAAAACTCCGAACGACTAGGCCGACGAGCACGACCTGGGATCGAACCCGGAACCTCATGTCTATCGGCTTTGAGCGCAGAACCGCTCGATTGTATGGAACTAAGACCATAGCCAATTAATTCATAAAATTACTTATATTACTTAATGTAACAGAAAACTTAATGTAACCGCTGGTGAGCGCTTTACAAGTCGAAGGTACTTCTTATTGTATACTACGATTATCAGAGTTGAAATAAAGAGAAAAGTTTATACTTTATCTATTAAAAAAGAAAGAAAAAAAGATTAACAGTTCCCTAATGCAAATTCATTTCAGATAACGAACAGTAATTTAATTTTTTTTTTTTTTTTTTTTTTTTCAAAATGAACCAAAAAGCAAATGCACTCACACATAACTTGGAACACTTCAACCAGATATTTCAGGTACGCTTCCTTTGAATTGAATATTATTTTTCCTTTTCATCAAAACTGTGTGTAAAATTAAGAGTTAACCGAAATGTTATAATCTTTGCTTTAATTTATCTAAAAACAAATGTCATTTTCATTCAACATTTCTCTAAAAAGTATTTTGTTTAAAAAAATGTTTATAAAAAAAGAAAAAGACTACAACAACATATGTATTTTCTTTTTTTCTTTATAATTACTTCGTATTTTTCTGAGGAAATACTCTTGACCTTCTCTTAGCCTTTAGTTCTCTCTGACAGTCTTCAGTTTTTTATTTTTATTTTTTTTCCCCTTTAATGACCCTTTATCATAATTTCACCCTTCATTAATAGCTATTTCGTTGGATTGCAGTTTGCTTAAAGAATGGCTTTGCGATGTGCTTCAACCGACGTTAAGTTAATTGAGTGAGTGGCAGATGCCAGTATTTAGATAGCAATTAACATTTCGCCTCTATGTGGCATTTTATTTTTTGTGTCTATTTTATTTTATTTTATTTTTCATTTTTAAGTATTTAAACGGAAAAGTTTTTTTTTTTTTTTTTTTTTTTTTCTTGCTTTATTGTGAAGAAAAGTAAATCTCTTCAGTTAGAAGAATCTTACAAAATGAGTTGTATTAGCAACTTAAAAGTTCCCTCCCCGGATCAGTTAAATTTACCTCAGAAGAATTTATTGATTAATTTTCAACCACATTATAATTACAAATGTGGGCCAGTTGAAATAATTAGTAAAACTAGAGATAAAATTTATATTATGGGGAGAAATTCATTGTTCGATGAGTTTAAACTAATATATATCAATTGTCACCAATTATATTTTAGAAGATAATAGTTAATTTTCCCCCTATGCACATTACAGTTATTAACTTTATATATTGAAGTTTTAAATTTTATTAACTATTTCAATTTATACTTAATTAAGAGGCAAGATCTTCTATGTAAATGTTTTGGCAAAACCACGGATTTTTTATAATCAATTAATTGCATATTTTACTGACATTACTAACAAAAATTATAAAGAGCATTAAAGTTTATTCATCGAATTTCTTTTCTGGACTTCCTTTAATATATTAACATTTAAAAAAATAATAATGCTTATTTACAATCTTTAAACATAAAGACAAAATAAATAAATCCATTTTTCTGTATAGGAAAGTATTTGTAGAGTACAGCTTTAAAATATATATTTATTCGAATGCTCATGGCAACAATATATTCACTCATATTATTGATATTTATTCATTATTTCCTTATATCGGCGATATATCTGCCACACAATTCGTACTATATCGTTTAACATGAAGCATTTAGTACTAAATCGTTATTCGATTTATAAGTATGAACATTTTGACTGCAAAGATCTCTTTTGCTAACAGTATAAATTATCATTTTCATCTCTCTCAAATACTATTTAAAAATTTTGTAGTCTAACCTAAACATTGTAAATGGTCTTAATAATTCATATATAAATCTATAAGTTTTGATATCTGTTTCCAAACATTTTTACTTTCTTTTATATGTATATATAGAGAATGTATTGGATTCGTGAAAATTTTCGAACTCCAGTTTTCGATGGATTTACACGTTTCGGGATGTCCTGAACACGATTTGACTGTTTTTAGAAAATGTCTGTGTGTCTGTCTGTGTGTATCACAAATTTTGTGAACGCTGTATCTCACGAACCAATGAACGAAATTTAACCAACCTGACATAAACTGGTACTGATTAGATTTGTGGAACAATTGCTCAACAGGTGGCGCTGTTATTGCATTTTTTCTAAATTTTTAACATGGCAGTATGGGACAAAATTTCGTATAAATGTACATAATGAGAGTTATTTTAATCGTGTGATTGTAAAATTCATATGAATTATTGATAATAGTAGTACTTAACTGGGGGAAAAAAATTGTGCATGTGGGAGCATCGCTTCCCCCCCCCCTGGGTTCGAAGTACCCCCCTCGGTGGGGAGTAAATTTTCAATATGGGTATCATTCGAAAGATCTCGTCAATACCTTTGAAACGAATGGTTGAACTACAGATCTGTGATAGTTTAAAACAAAGTTATCGATTTTTTTTTTCTTTTAACGAAAAAAACTTGGAAAATAATCTTATTTCTTCTGTTTTGCAAAAAATTGACATCTTTCGGCTTTAGTGATAATATAATTCTGTCAGATAAAAATGGTCTGCATTTATAATGGAAAATAATTTAATAAATAATTTGTATTGAATAAATTTTGTGTAAAATTATATAGAAGAAAGTCATGTGGTGGCCTCATCATACTTGTTTCATTTACTATAATTTATTACATAGATCCTATTTCTATGATTTTTAACCTCCATTGGGACCCCATAAAACTACGTAGCGCTGTCTAGATCTTAAATATGTTTCAGAAACCTGAGATGTGAAGTGAATCAGAGTTGATGGGAAATGAGATTTCAGCAAGAGAAATTCATTTACTGTTTATAAGAGCTGCGACTTGGAATCGAGTTAATAAAGGATGGCCGGCCGGGTCTTGTCCATAATTCGGTAGATTCGATAGATTGGACTCGACATTCCCAGTCTGAAGTGTCAAAGGAATTTGTCGAAGCCTAGTTATCTGACCGCTAGAATCAAAGTTAGACATTTTAACCAGGTTATCTTTTTATCTTTTCTTTTATCCTCAGAATTCTATCGTCTTAAGAATTTGACGTTCAAACTAGTTCGGACAGTGAAAAAATAGTTTCATATGTCAAGTAAAAAAGTAGTTCTTGTCTTTTCATTTTTCTAATATGAGTTGTGTTGTTGTGTATTTAAAAACTTGTATGTTGTGGCCACCACAAGACTTTCTTCTATATCTTCCTATACAAATTCACTAAGGGCAAATAATTTTTTAAAACTATTATTTATTAAAATTATCTAACATGATGAATGCAAATGATTTTCGTCCTAGAGAAAACTAATACTAAATATCCAAAGAAAGACAATTTTACTGTCTATAAATAACATCTTAAAAAGTGCGTTTTTATAATGGTTATCTCACATATCGAGTTTCGTGCAGTTATATGCCATAGAAGTTGAGATGTAGTCATGCCATTATCGAGGAAATTTGCAATATAACAACGCCACCTGTTGGCCGATAAGCATCCGAATTGAATCAGCATAATATCTCATGATGACCTTCTCACATATCAAGTTTTGTTTGATGATACGCAATAGAACCTGAGATATAGCCTTCCCTTGAACTGCGAAAATCGCTGTGTAACAACGCCACCTGTTGAGCAGTTGACACCAAAAGTTGGTAGGCACTAATGTAGGTCAAGGTGCATCTACATATAAATTTATATATAATTCTGAGCAGTAGTTCCGAAGATGCAATCGCCACAAAATTTTTGTGACACACGCAAAGACAGACAGACTTTTTCTTAAAATGGTCAAATCGTATACTAGACCTCTTAAAACATGTAAATCCGTCGAAAATCGGAAGTCTGAAATTTTTACGAATCCAATACTTTCTTTTATTAAGTACAGAAAAAATTAATAATTCTAAATAGAAAGGGATAAATCTGCAGTTTTAATGAAATAGTTCGGGGATTTTGTCTCATATTAATTCAAATGTAAATGTAAGAAATTTATTCAGTTTATTTAAAATGCATTGATTATTTTAAATACATACATTATGCTCCCCTAAAGGAAACTAATTAATGTAGTTAAAAAAAAAAAAAAAAAATGCTATAATTTAACTCTTAGTTTTTCATATTATAAAATAGAAAATGATAGAAAATGTTTATAGAAATTATAAATTTCAATAGATTTTTAGCTTTGACATTATACAACGCAAAATTAAATAAGATTTCATAATTAATTAGAATAAAATTTCCTGGAAAAAAATAATAAAATTGCTGGTTAATGTAAAATTTAAATGTAATATTCTTACATAAAACGGCAAGATAAAACATAAAATGCAGACCTTAGTTAATTTTATTTTTTTTTATTATTTTTTTTTTTCTAGTATCACATTCCTTATAAAAATAAACAATCAAACTTTTGTAACAATAATGATCTAAAAACAAAGTTTAATTTCATTACAAAGTGTACATTATAAAGAAAAAAATGTTAATAATATATTCAAAAAGAAAATTAATACATTTCCATGAAAAAGAAGTTCATTTTCTTTACTTACAATATTTATTATTTTTAGAAGGCTTTAATAACACCTGTTCTTTGAAAGGTTATGCTCATATTTGCCAAGAATCTCGAACCATTGTTTGATTAAATTCTTTTCCTTTAAGGCTTTCCGGATTTCATAAATATTTAATATTAGGATAACAGGGTTTATTTGCATATAAATTTGCTTTCCGTTCTGTTGAGGATTAGAAATGGTGCGCCATTTAGAATACAATTTCTTTGTCAATATTACTCTTTCAATTCATTAATTCTGAAATTAAGTCTTAATTAATGTTTATACTGATAAATTAAAATTGAATGTAATTGAATTTATTAATACCCTATTACTTTTTATTCGTGCTAATTCCATGCATATTAAACTAAACCCCATCAAATCTTCTTTTTTAAAAGAGTGTTTTTAATTGTTATTTGCGGAATAAACGACAAAGAAGTTATTTTTTAAATTGTTTTGTACTTAAGTTTAATGAATAGAATATATTATTTCCCTTTCGGTAAATATATTCAATAGTCTATTATATTTGTTTATTTGAAAGCATAAATAAATAAAACTGTATTCGTTATGCTAGAAACTTTCTGTCCGAGAGATTATTTCTTTATAATCAACATGAATTTGTTGCTGATATTTCAAATATCATAGAGCTACTTTTAAGAAAATTCACTCAAATTAAATAATTTAACTTTAATTAATGTTTTTAATGGTTAAGAGAAACTGAATACAAGAAAATCTATTTATTCCATTATTTTTTTATTTTTTTATGTGACTTATATGTGTACATTAAGTCAAATTTTAGTTCTACTATAATGAAACTATTCGTTTTTTGTATGCTTCTAATTTCGAATGACGACATCGAAAATAAAAATTTAAACTTCTTCCTTATTCAGTATTTTGAATTAACAGTGGAAACAATTTTTCATACATTTTTAATTTTTATACATTCTTCTTTTCAATATAAACGGTATCAAACACATATTTATAAGTAATATAATTTTTTACAAATTATTTTTCATGGTAAGAAATGACGATATTTATTTTGAAAATTTAAATTTTATTACGAATGTTTCGATTATTTTGTTTTGCCTCAAGCACATTCACTGTAAAATATTACTGCAAATGCCATTAAACGCCTTAACCCTACAACGCTCATTTATTTTTTATTTTATTTATTTATTTTTTTTTTGTGCGCGACAAAAATATATAGGTTGTAATTAGTGATCAGAAGATAGGGAAAACTTATAAAAATATAAATAAAACCACATTTTACGGAAAAATCAACTTTTTATTTCAGTTCCACATTCGCTACACTGAGCCTTAACTATACATTTTGGTATTAAACTAGAACAATTGAATTGTTTTGGAAATAGTATTGTATATTGGACACACTTATATAGAACAACACAGTATTTTTTTCGAGTCAAAACTGTTCAATAACTATTCTTTTTTACTTTCTTCTATATGTAATATAGAGAAAGTATTGGATTCGCGAAAATTTTCGACCTCCGTTTTTTGATGGATCTACACGTTTTGGGATGTCCTGAACACGAATTGATAGTTTTTAGAAAATGTCTGTCTGTCTGTCTGTCTGTGTGTCTGTATCATTTTTTTGTGGACGCTGTATCTCACGAACATATGAATGAAATTTAACCAAACTTGGTATTTAGTTGCACCCTGACATGAACTGGTGCCCATTAGATTTGGGGATCAATAGCTCAACAGGTGGCGCTGTAATCGCATTTTATGCAAATTTTTAACATGGCAGCATAGGACAAAATTCCGTATAAATGGGCATAATGAGAGTTATTTTAAACTTGTGATTGTAAAATTAATTTGAATTATTGATGATAGTAGTAGTTAACTAGGAAAAAAAATTTGTGCATGGGGGGGGCATCGGTTCCCCCCCTGGGGGGGAAGTACCCCCCGGGGGGGTTAAATTTTGAAGATGGGTATCATTCGAAAGGTCTCGTCAATACCTTTAAAACGAATGGTTGAACCATAAATCTGTGATAATTTAAAACAAAGTTATAGATTTTTTTTTACTTTTAACAATAAAAAACTTAGAAAAAAAAAATCAGATTTTTTTTTTTTTTTTTAAACGAAATTTTACCAAACTTGGTATTTAGTTGGTCCCCGACATAAACTAGTGCTGATTATATTTGGGGATCAATAGCTCAACAGGTGGCGCTGTGATAGCATTTTATCTAAATTTTTAACATGGCAGCATAGGACAAAAATTCGTATAAATGTGCATAATAAGAGTTATTTTACTCTTGTGATTGTAAAATTAATATGAATTATTGATAATAGTAGTACGTAACTAGGAAAAAAATTTTGGGCATGGGGGGCATCGCTTCCCCCCCAGGGGGGGAAGTACCCCCCCGGGGGTGGTAAATTTTGAAGATGGGTATCATTCGAAAGGTCTCGTCAATACCTTTAAAACGAATGGTTGAACTATAAATCTGTGATAATTTAAAACAAAGTTATCGATTTTTTTTTTACTTTTAACCAAAAAAAAAAAAAAAAATTCGATTTTTTTTTTTTTTTTTTTTTTAAATATTGTTAGTGATTGAATATGTATTAATTTTCACAAAAAAAAAAAAAAAAAAAGGAAAAAAAAAATCTTTTTTTTTTTTTTTTTTTTTTTTTTTAATATTGTTACTGATTGAATATGTATAGGAAAATATAGAAGAAAGTCTTGTGGTGGCCACAACATACTAGTTTATTTTTGAATTCAGACAAACGACTAACGTATCACTTTCATTCAAATTTCACACTGAGTGCACTCTAACAAAAACACGAACGACGTCTTTAGGTAAAGATTCGTATTACTACATTGCTAAATGTCAGTAGCTTCTATGAAGATGTCAAGAGATATCGCTACTAATAGTTTTATAGCTATAGGAACGATTAAAGTCGGTGTTCCACATATGGAACTGGGTGCCTTGTAGGGTTAAATTATCTCCCTCCCAGTGTCCGAAATGTTCTGCTCTCTCTGTTGGTAGACGGGTGATACCTGGTTCGAAGCCAAGTCGTGCTCGTTGGCCCAGCTGTTCGAAGTTTTCTCCGAAACTCGCTGGAATACGGGCTAGGACCCCTTAGAAAAACTCCCCACTAATTAAAACTGGGCCCTAGCATAATCAGTGGTCCTTAAGCCTTAAACCAACCAACATCTTAATTAAGCTAACGATATGCACAGACTAAATCTGACAGTTTTGAACCTAAACCAACAGAGTAAAAATTTATCAGATTCACTTTATTTTTCGAAATATGTCGGTTTAAAATAACAACATCTTACCACTGAAATTATTATTATTATTATTATTATTTTAATATAGAATACGTTGTTATGCGAAAATTGGAAAAGTATCGCATGCTCAGACCCTATTCCATGAACTACAGTCGGCAGCAAAATTATTCGAGTGCTAGCAATTATTCCCACATTAAAAAAAAATAAATAAAATAAAAAACTGGAGTGACTCCACTCGACTTTCCGAACATTAAGTAATTAACACTTTTGTAGATAAAGTAAAGAAAGAGAAGTTGTTAAACAAACAAAAGAGAGAAAACCATAATAGAGTGTTTTAGTATTTTTCTCCATATATTACACGATGTTTTATTTAACGCTACTGAACTTTGAGCCCATAGATCATAATGATAAAGAATTTTTCGTTGTGTCCCTGTAAAAACCTATAAATGCTAGATTCATCAAAATGCTTATAGTTAGTGCAACAGTGATTTATAATATTTATACAAATTTTCAGCTCTATTGAATGAGGCGTTTAGATGCTATTGCACTTTTAAAAATTGGGTCCCATAGGCCATAATGATAAAGAATTTTTCTTTCTGTCCCCGTAAAAAAAAACTATAGGTGCTACATTCTCCAAAATCTATACAGATTGCGTATCTGTGACCTATAATATGTGTATAAATTTTTTGCTCCATTGAATAAGGCGTTTAGATGCTATCGCACTTTTAAGATTTTGGTCCCATAGGCCATAATGATAAAGAATTTTTCTTTGTGTCCCTGTAAAAAAACTATAAAAGCTAGATTCATCAAAATCAATAGGGTTCGTGCTACGGTGACTTGCAACATACGTACCAACTTTCAGCTTATTCGAACAAAGCGTTTAGACGCTAGCGTATACAGACATACACACATATATGCATCATCGTAAAAATAGTGAAAACGGACTCAGGGGACCTCGAAACGTATAGAAACATTTGATTCTACATCATAGGCTTCCATGTATCTCATATACATAGGATTGGAGCTCAAAAATTGAAAGAGAAAATAATAACAAATTTAAAAATATGTAGAACAGTAAAATTAACAATGTTAAAACAATAAAATTACAACAATTCAAAATAGAAAAATTGCGTATAAATACATGAACTATAAAAGAATTCAGTTACTAAATGTCAGCATCATCATCTCCTTGGCACGCCAATATCGGTCATATACGCCCTCTTCATTCAACGAAGAGTACCTGAGAAGATGCTCTTTATCCATCTCTGTATTTTCATTACATAAAGTGCAGAGGGGACTATTATATATGAAAATGCGATGCAGGTGTTTAGCGAGGCAATCGTGTCCGGTTTCTATACGAAATGCTGCAACTGCAATAGATCTGGGAGAATCTGGAATTTCGTAAATAGTCTCCCTCCATTTCTTATTTTTTATTTCTTCCTGAAATTTAATGTTTTAATTTTTCTTTGTAGTATTTTTAATTAATACTATTAATACATTATACACTTAATACTGTTTTGTTAAATAAATCCTTGTCGAGTCATGTTCTTAGTCAATAAATCCTTGTCGAATAATGTTCTTAGTAAATCCGTTTTTTCATGAAGAGAGTTTTCATAAGGAGATTTTCATGTTCTTAGTCAAACTAAGAACATAATTCGACAAGGATTTATTTAACAAAACAGTATTATGTGTACTTTTTTTTATATATAGGAATTATTGTTAGTGCTCTAATAATTTTGCTGCCAATAGTATGAAGTGCGAAATAACATTATTGACTCTTTTGTAATTATAAACAATAAAAGATTCATTCAAAAAACACTATATGGTTAAACTTTTTTTTAAAAACGATTGCTAAAATAAAAAAATTAAAAAATCACACTTTCAAATTACTGTAAATAACGTTTAGCTTGTAAAATTATTTTTATAAAAAAAAGTACTTAAATCTACTACTTTATGTTTGTATATTTCTGCGTAAAATAATGAGTAAGCAAGGAAATGAGAGATTTTTTTTTTTTTTTTTTTTTTTTTTTTAGAAACAATAATATATTCATAGCACCTACTCGTGCAAACATGTGCATATATATACAAAAACACACGTTATTGTCTAAAATAAAATGCAAATACAGAAATTATTAAACTTGTAGGAAAAGAAAATTATCAGCAATATACAAACAAAACAAATATATAGTTATAATCATGTTTTTTTTTTTTTTTTTTTTTTTTTTTTTTTTTTCTTAATACTATCTTTTTCTACTATTATTCTTTATTCTGCAAATTGCTTGTTTATTCTGGAAATTTTCTGTATTCGTTTTCCAGAAAAAGTATTTTCTTTTTCCAATAAATATACCACAATCCTTGTTGTATCTCTTTTTCGAAGTCAGTGAACCATTAAATTAGTAAAATAGCGCCTTGTTTGCATTGGTAACTAACTACCTAGAAAACTAAAACGGCAGTAGTTCGTGTTGAAGTATTCGAGATGTGTTTTGACAATATCGCTTTTTATTCTAGCGTATTTTATCAAACAGGAGAAATCTTCAAAAAATAACCATTTTTTTTTTTTTTTTTTTTTTTTTTTTTTGAGCTCTATTCCTTTTTCTTTTTCCGTAACTGCTGTTTTCATAACTTATTATAGTTTTATTTCTTTTCGCATATCTTTAAGCATGCGTATATTTCAAGATTTTAGAATTTGATTTTGTTGTATTAAATACACAAGTCAACTATGAAATTTTTTTCTTCAAACTGATGTGTTTTTCTGATGTATTTTTGGATACTGATTAAGGAAAAACTATTCAAAATTTTCCATTACGTACAGCTTTGACAAAAAATGGGATTGTATGAGACTAAAACTCCACTTTTACAACTCCCATCTAAGTTATTTCTCTGAAAATCTGGATGATGTGTGCGAAGAACAAGGAGAGCTATTTCATCAAGACACTAAAGAAATGTAGAGAAGGTATCAGGAACGATAGGGGTGTTAACCCATTACCCGGAACGCAACATCAGAAATAATTGCGTTTAACAGTAAATTAAAAAAATATTTTGTATTGTAGTATTGTTTTTAAATAAGGAAAGGATAGATGTTTATTTTATTACAAAAAAAAAAAAAAAAAATGATCTGAAAAATAATTTTATACTTAAAAATAAATTTCAAACTTGAAGCACTAATCAATCCAAAACTTTTGAAAATCATCATATTTGAATAACTTGTAAAAAAAAAAAAATGTTTCGCAATAAAATAATTACTTTTGGTGTCATCTGTAGTGTTTGCTACTTTATACTCCCGCAAGGAAATTTCCGTAAACATTTATATGTCTTCATTATATACTGTTATTCCACTGAAGTTGTACAAATACAACACCCTGTATTTAATAAGATAAGACTAATTTTAATAATTTTATTTTAAATTATTGTTATATATGATCAAAATAATGAGTATTAGTATACTCGCGCAAGGAAATTTCCGTAAACATTTATTTGTCTTCATTATATACTGTTATTCCACTGAAGTTGTAGAAATACAACACCCTGTATTTAGTAAGATAAGACTAATTTTAATAATTTTATTTTAAATTATTGTTATATAGGATCAAAATAATGAGTATTACTGTTTGTATTTAGAAAAAAATCATTATTTCTAGTTTTGGTGGTTAATGGGTTAACATGTAAAAAGATTATTGTTAGATACTGTATAGAGAATCCCCCTCCCCCCTACAAAGGAGCTTCGATGTAAAGAAACACATTGAAAAGATAATGCGTAAATAATAACCGGTTTTAATGTATTGAAAAGATAATGCGTAAATAATAACCGGTTTTAATGTATTCTATACGTAAATTGTTTCGAATTTGTTATAGTCTCTAGGTGAATTCTTCCAAATTTTCATCCTTACTTAAAAAAAAAAAAAAAAAAAAAAAAAACTAAAAATAATCTCAAGATTTTCTTTAAAAATATTTGCAGAATATCTTAAGTTATTTGGCCCATTCTTAAGAAAATTTACAAAAATTTCTTTATAATCTTCAAAATTTCTGAAGATATTTTATAGATGAAGATAAACCTTTAAAATATTTGAAAAATGTCTTAAGAAAATACTATTTTCTCAAGAATACCTTCGGATTATTTTTAGTGGAAAAAGACAATCCTTTTTGAATTCAGCGCATCAAAAATCAAAACACATTTATAAACACCCAACGCAGCGCAAAAAAAATTTTGAGAAGTACAATCTCGCAGGCCTGTCGTATTATTTTACGACGTATATGTGTCGAAGCATAATTTTTTACGCCTCATACTACAATGAATTTTGTTTCGATAATAGTATATTTTATTTTATTATATTTTTATCATGTTACAAATCAGAAAATTTTGCAACTATTTTTATATTTAAAAAAAAAAAAAAAAAAAAAAAAAAAAAAAATCTTATTTCTGAGGTGAACCAGTTACTTTTTATAATTTTTCATCACATTTCAAATATCACAAATAATATTATAGTTTAAAAAAATTAAAGAACACGCTTTTATAGAAATGTGAACTAAAAAGCACAAAATATCTATCTTAGTATTAAAATGCAGGGTAAGAGAAAATCGTGTGAGTGACACACCATAATATTTACATACATTTAAATCTTTAATTCAAATAATTTAGAATTAAACAAAAACCATTTTTAAAAAATCTCCCCTGACTGGGTTCGAACGCTAGACCTTTAGGTTCGTAGCGCGGAGCTTTACTTCACAGCCACAGCGTTCACGTAGGGAAAGTTTTTTTACAATATAGATTTTTTGTTTGCTCCCAGAGCGGTTACAAACATACATTATACATACAAGCATACATACAGGTGAAGCTAACAAAAACGTGTTAAAAAAGAGGAAGAGAAGTAAGATCGGATTGGATTGTGGAGATTAGGGCCGATAGACTCCACTAAGGTCCTAGGCCTGGAGGGGGGTGCCCTCCGTTGGGGTTATTTCTAAGGGGTCCTAGCCCATATTTACACAAATTTAGAAGAAATCCACAGAAAACTCCGAACGGTTAGGCCGACGATGACATATCACGTCTACCAGCTTTGAGGGGGGAAAAGTAAGAAAGAAAAGAAAACTGTTCAATACACTTTACAGCGTAAAACTTATAGAAAACACCTTGAGAAATATAATTTTGAAAATGTATAAAATTTTATTCAGTCATGCTTTAATCTAATAATCACATCACAGCTTAAAAAGTTTATTCGTTTGAAAAGTATGCAAGATTTTCTTTGATAATCAGTTATTTTATTTATTTATTTTCAGTCCTTTGTAATTGAAGTATTTCAAATTGGGTATTTTTTGTGCAACAAATATAGGGTGGCTTATTGTACTATTTCCATGCACTAACATCTCTGACTTATATCTTTAACTTCGATCATATGCAAAAGAAAAATTAATAATACATTGTGTATGTAAATGTATAATTTACTGAGTAGATTCTGAAAATGTAATGTTCATCTTTGGCCAATTTTTTACAGTTTTATAAAATAGTATATTAATATACGATCTTTATCAACCTTAGTTAATAGCTAATGCGTCCTTCAAATTTTTCTCGTTGCTTACGTAAAGAAACCAGAAAATTTCCACATAGTATTATACATTCTTTTTCATTTATAAAAATTTCAAGGTCAGTGAGTTCTTTCTTTATTATTTTCTAATTTTATCTTCCTGTGATGAAGTTCTGAAGAAGAAAAATCAATTACGATTTTGTTTCAAGATTAATATTTGCCTGATTTGAAGGTTGTTTTTATCATCCATTTTACATGTTCTTTCAAAAAAAAAAAAAAAAAAAAAAGTTGTAACTGTTATTGAAATATTTTCAAAATTTGCATTTCTTCATTTAATTATTTCCGAGATTAAAAAATATCTCTGAAGAAAATGGTAATCAGTCATTTCCCGATGTTCAAAATTATGTTTTTGTTTTTATCCCATTCCATATAAGAATATGACATTTTTTAAACTTTTTTTTTTTAAATTATTATTATATTTTTAACTTGGTTGTTCTGCCTGTCTCGGTCAAATCTCGCAGTCAATTTTTAACCCATTTGCATCATTCAAAAATGTTGGAAATTGGCCCATATCACCAAACTGTTCAGATGACCAATATTTCAATACTCTTGTTCGTGATCCAATAATTTTGTAATGTAAGTTTTTGGACTAGAGATAAATCAATATCATTAGCGAAATAAATTTTCAATTTCTATACAAAAATTTCTTTGAAACTCGGATCGGTTTTGTCAAATTAGTTAGTTTCCACTACAATATGTCCAATAATTTTCTGTGTTGAAAATAATCCGCAAACGTTCTTTCTAGTAAAATTTGTAATTTCGTTTGCACCACTAACAGAATTAAATTTACGCAGCTTAAGTTGATCATATTTTTTTTTTTTCTTTTCATTCAAAATTATTTGCACTGTGATCATTATCGTCAATGTCAGAAGATATCGCAATAATACATATACATATTTTGAAATTGTTTATTTCTTCTCTACTATTCGAATCAAAACTTCCCATCTTTATCCGTTTTAGAATTGTTTTTTCCAAGAAAAGTGTGTTTGCAATCATCACTTTAAACTACCGCGCATATATGCGCTCCGGTGATAACGGCCAGGAAATTTTGGCGCATAGATGCGCTTATGATGCGAATGGGTTAATCCATCGCCACCGAACTGATTTTGCTCAAATTTTATGAACGATTTTTGTACTCTATGACAATATAATTTGCAAGCTTTATAAAGAACCTATCTCACCAGGGTAAGGTTCGGTGGGAAAAAATTGTCTACCTGCGTTAAATCTTGCAAATCATTTTTAATCACTCCTGCCATATCGATTTTGTTCCAATTTTATACACTCATTTTCCCTAGAAAAGTTTTCACAGAATGTTTCAAGTCCTAATATTTAGTTAAATTCTATATTTCCTATCGGAATGTTCATAATCTCAGAATCAATAAAAAACCGAAATTATTAATTAGCTATCAGTTTTCTTTCTGTACTGCCAGTAACCATCATGGAAAATGGTATTAGTAGACAATACATTCCGAATAAAATTTAAAAAAACATGTACCATATAAATTTCAGAAATCCATACTATTTGTTCAAAATCGATCTATCGTAGGTGGTAACTTTACAATAACTTCTGCTAGAAAGATCTCCCTCGCTTAAAAAAATAAGCTGTGGCGTAATTCATTTGTAACTTGTTTCATCTCTGAAAAAACAATTTATTTTCATTAACTTCCTATTCACCAACGACCTTCAATGATCTTTAAAAAAAGAGACTTCCTTTTCGTAATAAATTAACTTCTATGTAATGTCTTTTCAACGCCCAGGAGAGACAATAGATGAAGGCATCTTAATTTTTTTTTTATTCGCCATTTTTGGGGCTTCCACTTCAGCGCTGTACTATAAACGTTCTCCTACGCAAGCTTTATATAATGATTCGTGGCACACTTAAGTCATTTTAAAGTATGTTAATCTGTAATGTATGTTTGCCTCATATCTATTAATTACTATACATTGACTTTTATTTGCAAACAGGCCATGTTGATGAGGCGGGATTCGGGTTGATTATGTTACATTATTATCTTTTTAAAGAACATAATTAATGTTATGCATTAAAATTGAGTGGAGTTTCGAGTGTATTATTTTCCTTATTTTCTTCACTATTTTTAATATAACCTTGAATGTACAATGAAAAGTTTTTCAATCATTATTTTCTGTGGAGTGCTTAATTCTTGTAATGCAAATAACATGTGGACTTAATCCGGATGGCTATTTTGTTCATTGATGGATACCATATATAGAAAATGTTTAGGAATAAGAAAACGCCGAATTTTATGCCGTAAAATAACCTAGTGTGTCTAGAGAGTATAAAATTAACACTTCACAATTTAAAACATTGTACGGTTTTTAACATCAAATATTATCGCAAAGGTATAATGATTATTGCTTCAAATACAGAATATTGGGGTTATATTTATTAAACTTTCTTTATCAGTCGCAGAAAAAAACAGAACAGATGACACTTCAAACATCATGCTAACACAGCAAAGCTGCTGAGACTATTTTCGTGCATAAATGTGACGTTGCATTTAATTTATTCGATGATGTCATTCCAAAATTTATCAGCGTCTAAACATGCTTGTTTAATGATATTTCAAATAAACATCTTTTACAGTACGACACAGTAGTGCCAGATTGAGGATTTTGTCCCCCTTTTTGGGGATTTTTGAGGCTTCTGGGGACAATTTTGGGGACCAAATGTTTGTGGGGACTTTTTTGGGGAATTCTAAAATTTTTTGGGACAAATCTTGGGAGTTCTTCAACTTTTTGTCAATGTTGGCAACGTAATGATTTACCCCTACGACTAGAGACTTTCAATAGCTTTATTGTTATTTGGGGATTTTTTTCAAAAATTGCCTTCATTTGGGGATAAATCTGAGCTTAATCATAGAAAAATCTGCTTGATTTTTTTTTTTTTTGAAAAAAAAAAAAAATGTTTTCCCTTTTTAGTAGAAATCAAGTTGAGGATTTTTTCGAAATAAAAAACCCTGATTTGGGGGAATAATTTTCGACCATCTGGCATCACTGGTACGACAGGACTATTTCTTTCAGACAGTGATTTTGCGTAGTCACCATTTCACTTTCATTTTTGCTAAGATGCCCTCCAACATTCAGTTTTAAAATTTAATTTCTTAAACTATCTTAAAATATTTTATCAAATCCGTAAAAATTTTACATTTTTCAAAACTTAACTGTTAAGTTAGAAATTCTTCTTTGCTTACATGTAGGAATTTCCGATCTCGATATCCGAGACCATCAACATTTCTGAAATTGGATATTGCAATATTTTCTGAATATGTATTGATAATGGTTCATGGATATTCTTAGAGATATTTTCTGAAGATGTATTGATGATGGCTTTTGAACATTTGTTGGCTATATCTAATAAATATATATTGATGATGGCTTCTAACTATGTATTGGCGATATCTTTATGAAAATGTATTGATTATGACATCTGAATATTTGTTGGCTATTTTTTCTGGATATGTATTGATAATGGTTTCTGAATAGATGGCTATATCTTCTTAATATATGTCGATGATATCTTCCGAATAGTTGGTGAAGCTTTTTTATTTATTTATTTATTTATTTTATTATTATTATTTTTTCGTGTCATAGTAATACATAAATAAGTTCTGTCATACTAAATTAAATTCTGACAAAGACATACCTTTTTTTTTCTATCATTTTAATGTGTTTTGTAGTCAGCTATTTTCCTGTCGTAGACAAATTTAGCTTGATCAACCTGGTTTCGAAATGGAATCTATGTCAAATTATACACTTGTGCCATTTATTAAAAAAAAAAAAAATATTTTAAAATACGTTAAATTATTCTTGCAATTGTTGTTGGTCACCTCTCATAAGCTCTTTTTAGTGGTTATTATTATTAATAGAAAAGTTAGAAATATTTTGGTCACCTGTTGCCAGCGATTATTTGATTTATGCATTTAAAATCAACTAAGCCTATAATTATTTATTTATTTATTTATTTATTTTTAATGCACAGTTGAGGGGAGGGGGGTTATTCTTCTTTGATATGTTGAGAACTTTCAAAGAATAAAGCAGATATTTGTGCTTGAAAAACGATAAAAGATAGTGTAAATGAATTTAAACTGCATCGTGAAGTTTCTAGGATTATTTACCGTGTTATTTCAATTAAATAAAGGAGAGAAAAAAAAGTTTTTCGTGTCACGCTGTGAATGCATTTTGTATGGCTTATTAGCTTTCTCTTGGGTATAGTCTATCCTCACAGATTTTATGTGCGTTTCCGGTTGACATCACTTTATGTATAATATTTTAGGTCTGAATCAGAGATAAGCTTGTAATTTTAGCATTGCAATCCTCACTCATTACTGTTATTCTGTTTATTTTTTTAGGGTAAATTATTAAGTTGTTTTGTTAAAGTATTTTGTATCTTTAGCTATTCATTTAAATGCATGCGGGTTTTATCGTTATGCAGGTTATTTAATCCAATTTAGAAAAGGCAAAATTCCTGAATATTGTTTAGAAAAAAAAGAAGAATGTTAAAAAGAGATAACACAAAATGTATAATATATATAATTTCACCCTCATCCTTGGGTGTATATAAGAGTAGAGTAGGTCACAAATGCATCTTTGTAATTTGTTTGTATCCTTATTTTAACATTCTGTCGCATACTAATGGCTTGAACGTATGCGGGCGTTTAATCAATTAACCTTAACAGTTTTACCCGAACGGGGCTTGAGTATTACTTATGGCACAGTTTTGTATGTATTAAACAACAGTATTTCCGGAAAAGAATTCTTTCTGACATTTTTAGACGATTGAATAACAATATTAGTATTTAAAAATGGTTGTACAAATTCTAAATATGAAACATATGAATTAAAAAATAAAATTTTAAGTTGTTAAAAGTTAAAAATAATAATAATAATAATAAACTGTATATATATATATATATATATATATATATATATATATATACAGATATATATATATATATAGGGTAGGTGCTCCAGTGATGGACATACTCCAGTAATTGACATATACCCCGAAATAATTAATAAATAAGAAAAATAATAAAATCATATATTTTACATATAAAAATTTTAACATTGTATGTCAAACACTGGAGCATAGGGTGCTAATAACTGATAAAATGAATAACTAGCAGTGTCAAACACTGGAACATAGGGTGCCAATGACTGATAAAAGGAAAAACTGGCAGTGTCAATTACTGAAACATTGAGTGGGTGTCAAATAAAAATTCATAAAAAAAAAAATAATAATAATTGCTATCAAATGTACATATTTTAACATATATGTTGTTCTGAATGTCTTTCATGCCATATGTACTAATTTAAGATTTCTAAAAATATTTTCTGATGACTAGAACATTAAAAACATCAGAGATTGCTCTAAAAGTGTCAATCACTGGTGCACTTACCCTATATAAAGATAGAAATTATCTAAGCACTCAATTTACCATTCATACCCTATGTCATAGGTGCCAAGTCTCTCGTTTTCAACGAAGATTTCATACCGGAAATTTTTTAGAAATGTTTCTAGTTTATTTAATCGTCGAAAATATACGTGACAGATTCCTTTTTAAAGACAGTAGTGATAAATCTGATTTAAAAATTAGAAAGTTCTGCAGCTGATACCTACACTGAGAAATATATATATATATACCGCCTTCCTCTAAAATGAATAAGTGGCTATTTTCTAAATCCTTTAACTAGAAATATAGATTTCCGAGCTAGGCGCATAAGGCACGCCAATAAACTAAATAGACGAAATGATCGAGAATTTCTAGTTTACATATTTCTAGATGGTGAAACAATATTCTGAATATTCCGAATATTCTGAATCTTTTGTATTGCGAGAAATTCTCGTTTGATTTTCTAGAATTGGTTAATAAACCAAGATTACAGTTGCTGAAACCCGCCTCTTGTAGTCTCATTTATTTGCAGAGATTTTTAAATAACTTTGCTCTAGTTAATATAGGCAAACGTTCTAGAATTATAATAGGAGCTTCTAGAACTCGCTTTCCAAGGGGACTAGAATTTATAAGGATGACATGGAACTATTTTTTTTCTAGAGCCACAATTTAGATTCTAGATGTCAGTTACAGAATTTTTTCTAAGTGTATACTTAACACACTAAGAAAAAAGTATATACCGCCTTCATCTAGAACGAAGAAGTGGTCATTTTCTAAATCCCTAAACTAGCAATATAGATTTCCGAGCTATGCGTATAAGGCACGCCAATAAGCTGAACAGACGAAATAATCGAGAATTTCTAGATGGTGAAACGATATTCTGAATATTCCGAATATTATGAATCCTTTGTACTGCAAGAAATTCTCACTTGATTTTCTAGAATTGGGTCATAAACTGAGATTATAGTTGCTAAAACTCGCCTCTTCTATTCGCATTTATTTGCAGAGATTTTTAAATAAGTTTGACCTCGATGATATATAGGCAAACGTTCTAGAATTCTAATAGAGGTTTCTAGAACTCGCTTTAAAAGGGGACTAGAATTTATGAAGATGACATGGAACTATTTTTATACTAAAGCTACAATTTAGATTCTAGATGTCAGTTACAGAATTTTTTCTCAGTGGAATGGAAAACTGCGAATCTGGAGAATACAGCAAAGAACTTTTCTGAAAAATATAACTACGCACGAACAATATTTAATTAATATGTGGTGTGCTATATTTTAAATAATGGTTTATTTAGGTTCCAAAGTGGCGGCTTTTTATTTTCTTGATTTTTGCATTTAGCCGACATTAGACGATTTTAATTTTCGCAATTGTTCGCAAAAAAAAAAAAAAATGCATTCCAGTTGCAAGCATGTTTTAATTGAAACAAGTGCCTTGGTCGTGTCACGGAAAAAATCCACAAAACCAAAATTACCATTTTTTTACTTATACCACTTTTTAGTTCCCCATCATACTATAGGTATGGGGAACTTGGGTAATCGTGAAAATTTTCGACCTCGGTTTTTTTTACTTTTTTACACGTTTTCAGGTGTGAGGAATCCGAAAATGACAAAATTTGTATGGTGTCTGTCTGTAGGGTGTCTGTTAGTGTGTCAGTCCGTTAGTGTGTCAGTCCGTTAGTGTGTTAGTCCGTTAGTTTGTTAGTCTGTTTACACGATATCTCACGAACAAATGATCGCAGAGAGGTCAGACCAGTTTTAAAATATTACTTTAGACACTGGCAAGAACCCTATTTATTTGCAACATTCGAATTAAAAAACTTCGTAAGTTATTCGAAATTTACGATTTTCTTAACATGGGAGAATAGGCCAAAATTTCACTTAAACTTGCATTAAATGAAAAATTTTTGCTGTAAAAATGTCAGACCAGTTTTAAAATATCAGTTTTGATGCCGGAATGAACATCAGTTACTATAAAGATGCTACTTTAAAAATTTCGCAAGTTACTGAATATTTACGAATTGCTTAACATAGCAGAGTAAGACAAAATTTCACATAAACGTCAATTTTTAGGGATATTTTCATCGTAAAGATGTCAGACTACTTTAGAAATATTATTTAGGATACTGGCATGAATATTATTCACTATGAATTTTCCAATGTAAAAATTTCGTAAGTTATTAGAATTTTACGAATTTCTTTATCATAACAGAATAGGGCAAAATTTTACACAAACGTCAATCTTGAGGGATGTTTTCATCATAAAGATCTCAGACCACTTTGAAATATTATTTAGGATACTGACATGAATACCATAGAGTATGAATTTTCCAATTTAAAAAATTCGTAAGTTATGTGGAATTTACGGTTTACTTAAAATGTCAGAATAAGGCGAAATCGAGCATAAACGTCCATTTTTAGGATCATAAATATATCAGACAATTTGAAAATAACATTTATGATACTTGTATGAACATGATTGACTACAAATATTCTAATAGGAAAATTTCGGGAGTTATTCGAAATTTAAGATTTTATCAACATAGCAAAATGAGGCGATATTTCATATAAATACGCATTTTTGGGAAAGTTGCATTGGAAATAGTAGCATGAAAATAAACTACGAAATTGACCCCAATAAAATAAATTAATAGATTAGAATAAGATATCAAACTGAATGGTGGGTAGCCTATTAGGCGAGGATTTCGTTCTGTCACTGTGTCAAGCGTTTGGTCAAATTCATTTCTCTTAACATGTATATAATATGTCCTGTACAAGAAATTTATGAGAACATACATATGATGGGGAACTGAGCAGAGTCCACCTATGCCAACTAGTTTTTTTTTTTTTTACAGGTTGCGATTTATAAATCTTTGACATATACAAATTTTGTTTCTAAAAAGGAAAAAGGGGTAATAATATTAATAACGCAGTGGATTAAACAAAGATTTAGAAATCAGCTAGAAATAAAACGAGTGATAAAATATTGAATATAAAACATTTTTCTTTTGTCTAACCTCTCTCACATGATATTTTTACGGGGTTTATTTTTTATATAGTAATATTATATGAATTTCCTGCACAAGATTTATGAAATAAAAATAACAAAAAAATGCACTTTTATCCCGTGTATTAAATATTCTTGTCACAAATTGAGATTGATTCAGAAAAGTTGCCGTCACCTTAACCTCCGAAGCAAAATGATTTCAAAAACATGTTCACATTTAAATAAATTAAACGTATTATCACTGAGCTCTAACTTCTTAAAAGGTCAGTATGGTCAAAATGGCATTAGAAAAAAAAAAAAAAAAAAAAAAAAAAACTAGGATTCTATTTAAAAAAAAATAAAAAATGTTGCAAGAAACAAGGATTTCCCGCACTGAAGATGCCCTAAGCATTTGCGCCTTTTAAACAGTTGAATTAATAATTGAATCAAATTGTCCTCGTTTTGTCTTATGTGGGCGTGAGATTGAAACGATAAAAACTAATAAATTAAATGCGTATAAGCTTTTAGCTGTGTAATATAATTTATAAACGACGTCCGTCAATAACGATTTCTTTTCTTTAATATACCTATTTTTAGGTGGCAGTGCTTTGGAGAATAAGTAAAATGTGGAAAAGGTTTACATTTACACAGTTTTTTATGAAAATTCACGTCATAATACCTTACACTGAGAAAAAATTATGTAACTGGCATCTAGAAACTAAACTGTGGCTCTAGAAAAAATAGTTCCATGTCATCCTTATAAATTCTAGTCCCCTTTGAAAGCGCGTTCTAGAAACCTCTATTAGAATTCTAGAGCGTTTGACTATTATTATAGAGGTCAAACTTATTTAAAAATCTCTGCAAATAAATGTGAAGACAAGAGGCGAGTTTCAGCAACTATAATCTTGGTTTATGACCCATTTCTAGATAATCAAGTGAGAATTTCTCGCAATACAAAAGATTCAGAATACTGTTTCCTCATCTAGAAATTTATAGACTAGAAATTCTCGATGGTTTTGTCTATTCAACTTATTGGTGTGCCTTGTACGCATAGCTCAGAAATCTATATTTCTAGTTAAGGAATTGAGAAAATGACCACTTATTCATTCTAGACGAAGGCAGTATATATATTTTTTTTTCTCGGTGTAAGTTCAACATCTGAAATTATTTTAAATTGAAATACTTTACATAAAACTGTATAAAAAGAAAAGGATATTGTGAAATAAAAAGTACATAAATCCTTTTTGTGTGTGTGCATGTGTGAAAGGTTTTTTTTTTTTTTTTAGCGTAGATCAGTTCTCTATTTTCAGTAATGTTTTCAGCTTTAGTAATATTATCACAGTTGAGGATTATAATGTATTCTCACTTCTTAAAAAGTAATTTTGGTAAAAGGGTATTTGAAAATAAAAAAAATAATAAAAACAGAATTAACAGAAAATAAATCGATGATAAAAATTTAAATTATGTTCCAAGATACCCTGAGCCTTTTACCTCTTTGAACTTCATTTTAAACAATTGAATTAATAACACTACGCTGAAAAAAAAAAATAATAATAATCGAGTCCTGGAGATTGGAAAATAATTCCCCCCCCCCCCCGTAAATCTTTCCCTTGCTGCAAATGTTGATGTTATAGAATTTTTCACCTTTTTAGGCCCTCAGAAGATATTTAACAGTTAAAATATTTCTTTTCTCCACTATAAATCAAATTTATAGCCATAAAATGACTGAAAAGTGGTAAAAATAGGGGGGCTTCCCCAAAAAAAACGGTGGGTGATAGGGCAAAATGGCCGCCCTATTCGGATTCAGGAGGTCATTTTACATTAGAATTTGCAAGAATGGTGATGGGGCAATTTTCATGCCGAGCAGTGTGATTGATTCAAACTATTCTTATTTAGTCTCGTGTGGGCGTGAAATTCAAACGGTTAAAACTAATAAAGAGAATAAGCATTTAGCTATGTAATGTATTTTATCAAACAGCGTGTGTTATAAGAATTTTTCTTCTTTAACTTATTTATCTTTAGGTGACAGCACTTTACATGATAAGTAAAATGAAAAAAAAAAAAAAAGTTATATGTATTCGTTTATGGTGTTTTATCATTGTAATGATCAATTATTATTATTATCATTTAGGTTATAAGTTTTATTTTACGTAGTTTACAGGTAATCTCTCTCTCTCTCTCGCTCCTTCTGCAATTATTTTTAGATAAAATACTTTGCAAAATAATAGGAAAACTTTCTTTATTGTTGAAATAAAAAGTAAATAATTCGTTTATCTTTTGAAATAAAAATTATTTCTTTATAAAAAGCTGCTAAATTTTACTATCTGACAAGATACTGAGTTAGTGCATGCTATTTTACCATGTTTTTATTATGCTGTTATGATGTTTTTATTAGCTTCGATTCTTGTTTGTTTCTTTGTCCGGTACAAATCTTTCAATCGATTTTTAACTAACTTCCCTTCTACATTTGAAACTTTCAGAACAGCTCAGAACCCAATGACAACACAATACTTCAAATCCCAATTTTCGATTAGTTTTCTTTTAATTAATTAAAATATGAGAATGATAACCTCCTAATACCTTTAAAATTCGCCATTAAAATATTAGCTATAATTTAATTGTTGCCAAAAAAAAATAAAATAAAAAAAAATAAAAATACGAGTTCATTTTCTTTCGATATAAAAATAAATACATTTAATTAAACGTGAACGTTAAAAAAATTGTAAAAAGTTAAATTAGGCATCTCACAAAAATGGACGTCATTATAACTTTAAAAAAAATTATACGCATTGATAAAGTGCTAATATAGCTATGATTCAACAGAAAATTTAAAAACATGGTACATAAAAAGTTTTTTATCTTATAATTATTCAGTAATGTTATCAGTTTCTATCGGTTTGGTTTGGTTTGGTTTGGTTTATTACTCTACACTCATATTTTGCACATTGAAGCTAATTAGACCAGGCCTACAGCTTAAAAACAGGTACCTGATCATTACAAACATTCATGGTGGAACTGGGATTTGAATGTAACACTTGTGAACTGATGGCCACAGTGATAGTCTTTCAGCTATCAGATAGGCTAAATTTCTAATGAATAGATAGACAAATATTTCATTCAAAACTTCTATTATTTAAGAAAGATAATACAATATTATGCCTTTTCTCCACACTTCAAAAAGTAATATATATATATATATATATTTTAAATATTCACATTTTAAATTTTAATAAAAATCAAAAGCTGAAAAATCTGTAAGTAAAATCTTTTCTAGTAAATTTTTATTTTTCTCGGTTTCTTGAAAATTAATGCAAAATGATAATAATAATAATAAATAAAGAAATAAAAATATAGTAACCATTCTGGATATGAATTGTTAAGAACAAAGTCCGGGAAGTAATCTTGAATACTATTTCCTTTTCCGTTTTATAATAGAGTTAATCCATCTTAATTGCACGCATACAGTTTGAAGCACTTTGCATTCCACCTTAAAGCTTTGCTAAAGAACGTCATGTAAAGTTCCTTCCTTTGTTCATTTTGTCAGCTATCAGCAGGCCTACTCATTGCTGATTTAGCTTACCACTTCTCCTATTCATAGTTTTATGCTTTGTTCAGATGAGTGTATTGAACTTGAATAGCGAATGATGGAGTGGAGAATACATATTTCACTATAGATTGTCTCCATCATTCGCATCTTATGAATCTTGGAATATGCTTTCTTCACTGTAAAAGCCGTTATTAAATTTCACTCGATAGCACAAATCATTAATTTTTAACTACGCTGATGTCACACATGTTTTCATTTAATAATATATATTTCGATAAAATAATTTTACAGGTAATTATAATTAAGAAAATCTTCTTACCTGTATTCATCGATCAAGCATCCGTTCACAATATTCCCTTTTTTAGACAGCTAAATCACTGATTAATCTTCTATAAAGAAAGCTGTATTAGATTCCAAATAATTAAATGTATAACTAATTGATGACATGACTTTGTGCTTTTTAGACATTTAATGAAAGAATTAAAGAAAAGAAGAAAAACATAAATTTGAATTACGGAGCTAATAAACGCTCCGAACATTAATAGATCTACATAACGACTACAGACGGAAAAATGACATGTACACAGAAGCAGGTGCAAACGGTTTCGTAGGCATGCGCAGATGCCTCATTTATTTGTTTTCACAGTTCGAATCGAAAGTAAAATGTTTTTGATAGTTTATGAAATATATATATTGGGCAGATAATTGTTATATTGTACAACAAAAGCTTGGACTTTTTTTTTTTTTTAACCTGATTGTTTCTCACAATTTTTCATCCTTTTCCAGTTCTTAGCATTGAACATCTTAGACTAGGAATATGCAAACTGCTTTTATACAATGTGTTTTACCATGTTTTTATTAACTCCTATTCTTGTTTGTTTGTTTGTATGTATGTTTCTTTGCAGAGGCTAATCCAGAGCAAATTTAGTGCCGCATCGAGGCACTTGCACAAAGTCAACTTTTGGCAATGAGGCACCTTCACAAAATCGATTTTCACCAGTGAGGCACCTTCACAAAATCAATTTTCAGCAAAGAGGCACCTTCACAAAGTCAATTCTCAGAAAAATAGCAACCCACTAAAAATTTGTATCTGCTTTGCTACATCAAACACATAAAAATACCCTCAGTTTGAATATTTACTGGAGACAATGATAAATAATATCTAAGCAAAACACCTTATCTTACACATAAGAAATAATTCACCTACATATGTATTTATTTTACAACTGTTTCATTTTATTTTTTAAATGTAATTTAAATTTTTAAAAGATTGCTTTGCGCATTTTGATTAATTGTTATGAAGCATTATTAATTTTCACAAACTTATTTCATTTTTTCACAAATTATTTTATAAATCCACAAACGGAATACCATTTTTAAAAAGCTGGATTAAACCCTGGTTTGTTTGTTTGTCCGGCCATGGCTCCCTAATTGCAGGGAGCCATGGTCCGGTACAAATCTTGCAATCGAATTTTAACTAACTTCCCTACTAGCTAGACGTTTGAAACTTTCACAGTAGCTCAGACCCCGGTGACAACACAATACTTCGAAGTCCGCTTTTCGAATTTTTTGATTAGTTTTCTTATAATTAATTAAAATATGAAAATAATAACATCCTGATCCGCGATTGTAATGATCGATAGATGGCGCTTTCTCAACACTGCAGTTGTTAGTAAACATAGCCACGTGTGTTCCATTAGTGTTCTTTTTGTTATTCTACTTAATATTCGTACTATAATTTCTCCGCCATTACATTATGGAAAATTGATTGCTTTTGGAAAAAATACTTCAGTTTATTCAAAGTTCGATCGGAAGTAGATTTTTAACTGAAGTTGAACAAATATTAATTTCAAATCATCTGATTAATTCTTTACTTCCATTAGCCGAAGCAACTGAAATTTTAAATGTGTCATTTAGAAATAAATGGAACATTAATTCTGGATTTCTTGGTCCTTTGGAGTTACACTGGAGCACACAACAGTATGTGTTATCTTTTTTACCAGATTTATTCATTTTTATTCAATAAATATATGTGAAACTAAATATCGGCAAGCAATGGCGGCTGTATGGAATTCGAATTAAACCATGTTTATTGTAATTTCACCTTAGCCCACCAGAGGGCGAGCATTTCATTACAATCGCGGATAGCGTTAAAATAGCCATTAAAATATTAGCTATAATTTAATTGTTGCCAAAAAAAAAAAAAAAAAAAAAAAAAAAAAAAGACGAGTTCATTTTCTTTCGACATAAAAATAAATACATTTAATTAAACGTGAACGCTAAAAAATTATAAAAAAGTTGTGCTCTATGATTCATCAGAAAATTTAAAACATGGTATATAAAAAGTTTTTTTAATCTTATAATTATTTATATTTCACTTATATAAAATAAAAAACTAGTTGGCATAGGTGGACTCTGCTCAGTTCCCTATCATATGTATGTTCTCATAAATTTCTAGTGCAAGACATATTATATTCATGTTAAGAGAAATGAATTTCATCAAACGCTTCACACAGTAATGGAAGGAAATCCCCGCCTAATAGGCTACCCAGCATTCAGTTCGATATATTTATCTTATTCTAATCTATTAATTTATTTTATCAGGGTCAATTCCGTTGTTTAGTTTTCATGCTACTATTTCCAATGCAACTGTCTCCAAAATGTATATTTATATGGAATATCGCCCCATTTTGCTATCAGGTAAAAAAAAAAAAAATAGTACGCCCCTTCATCAGGTGAAACAACTTGGTACGAATTTATCATCAAATCAGCACGCTGCACTCGCGCCTAGGGTGCCTATATTACTAGAGTGACGACAGTTCTCAGTGCGCAACCGCTGTGGATGAAATCTTGGGTTGCTTGCGTGAACTACGAGTGGGGTTGATTCTTTCTAGATATGATCTTTATCTTACGTTGGCGAGAAAGCGTTTCTGGTGAACATTTACTTTTCTGGCGGGATATTTAATTTTCTTAGAAGTAAAAAAAGACTTAATTTATTCATAATTCGTTTAAATTGTATTGAAATTAAGCATTTTCTTTTCACTATATTATTTTTAGTTTTGTCAAATAACAAGTTATCGATAGACTTAAATTGCCAAATTTATAAAAAGAAAAATTGCTCCTAGAAACACAAATTTACGACTTTTAACAATTTTATTTAATAATTATTTTTATTTTTTCTCTGTATTAATTTTCGATTTATTATTATTAAACCATTATTTTTAACTTAGATTTTTAAAACCAAAAACATTATACTAAACTAAAGAAATTTTTTGTTTACTGTGAACTAAGGGAAATTTTTCATTTAAGAATTTATAATGCATCCCGGTTTAATTTCATTATATTTCATTGTGTAGCACAAAAATTCTTTTAAATAAACTTTAATATTTTTTCCATAATAAGTTTAATTTTTGAAATAAAGAATGTACGAATAAATTGGTCATTTCTAATTATTTACAGATTTTTTTTTTTTTTTTTCATTTTGATATTATGTTCATGATTTAACAGGGGGGGGGAGTTATTGTCCTATCTTCAAGTTTCTGAAAAAGTGGTACTTTTAGGTAGCTACAATGCATCGTTGCTTTCACACTACACTCGTGCCTTGTTGATGAATATATGAGCTCAAATTTTTTCTACCCAAAATAATAATTGCAGGATTCCAGAATTTATGGTTTTTATATTATTTGTTTAAATTAATTAAGTGTATAAAATAAATAATTTAAATTGATACTAACTGTCAATTTTTTTATGTGCATATTTTGTATAAATGTCCTTAATGGATCTGCGAGGAAGGCCAGAAGATATTGATAAGCACATTTATCAATAAAATTTAAACGGTAGAATTTTATTTTGCTTTCTCTCTTTTATTTTGTCTTTTTTTTTTTTTTTTTCCAGATTTAAATATATTTAAGCAATAATTCACCTACTTTACATATCAACCATCTTAGCTATCATGTTTGATACATTTATACACTATAGAAGTTGAGATCTAGCTTTCCTAAAAAATCAGGAATTTCAGCATAGTAGCACCATTTGTCAACTAATATGCACCAAAAGTTGAAAGACACCAGTTTATGCTACAATGCGACAAAATAAAAACTTTCGTAAAATATTGTGCATTAGATCTTGATCTCGAGCTACCACAAAATTTTTGTAACATACACTTATACAGAGAAGAAAGGAAGGTTTTTAAAATTAGACTTTATTTATTTATTTATTTATTAAATTGTAATCACTATAATTAAACGGGGTGGGAAGGGTTAGGAGGGCGGCAGCTCCCCTCACATAGAATTTTGTGACAAATGAAACAATGACCTACACCTTTTTTAGATTAATTTTAAAGTACATTGAACTATATTATTTTACTTTACTGAACTTAAGACTTAATATGCGATCTGTCTTTATAACATTGAAATGCAGTGTAAGAAAAAGTCGTGTGAGTGACACACCATATAATTTAATCTAAAATCGTATCATCATTCTTTTTCTAATTAAAGGTATTACCAGATTTAATTCACACCCTATGTAAACATTTTTAGGGGAGAAATAATTCCCCCCCCCCTTCACACACACACACACAAAATAAATGTTTTCACAAACAATTAAAAAGAAACAACTTTTGTAAAATGTTTAAATATATTTATAAATTTTAATACTTTCAAAACTCACTATTTTCAAAAAAAAAAATAAAGAAAAGAAACTAATGAATTAATTTTTATCTTTATTTTCAAAATAGTAAATAACTATGAATTTTATTGAAGAAAATTAAACATTAATTCGTAATTAGTCAGACGTAATAAATAAGAAACAATTTATATATTCCTTAGTACATACTCTTACACATAATACACACAGAGATACACACTTATAAAGTTTTTAGCTTTCTCTAAGAAAAGATGTCAAAACACTGGCGAAGAATCTCTCGCCAAGTACCATGTTAAATATCGCCAAATGTTTCTACTTTCCGTTATCAATAAAATCATTATTTTTTTAGTTTAAAATAGCACAAAAATTGGACAAAAGTAATATATTTAATAAGTAAGATGATTACAGATCAGTTATGACAATAATCATACTGTATTTTTTCTATTTATATCAATTTATGAGCTATGAAACAGGCTAGTAAAAGAATCTGCCTATCACGTTCATCAATAAAGTCAATAAAACAGATTAATAATTAACATTATTCAGTAAAATATGTTTTTATTTTTTACAAATAACCTTTCTTAATGTATTTCTGAAAGAAAAAAAAATCAAATTTACTTAATATCAAGAGATAAAAATGCTTTTTTCGACATATGCGAAACTCTCAATGTAAAACCTACGGAGCATCATCCAACAATCGCCCCAGGCGGCTGATGGTCAGTCTTGTCCAATGAGAATCTGTCACAGATCTGTCGCCACTCTTATCTTATCGAGGCACCCTACTCGCGCCTACTAAGAAACTTCAAGTGACTTCTGCATTTGGCTTCCTCTGAACCCCCCCCCCCACACACACACACGGAGGTCACTCCCTCTCAGGCCTAGGACCCTAGAGCAGTCAATCGACCTTGCAATCAAGTCCAATCCAATCCTCAGTTCCCTACAACTCTTTTACAGTCTCGCTAGAATTCCTGTTTTCTGAATGGATAAATTCTGGCATCGATTGAATCCAAAAATAGAAAAACGCGCTTGTCATCCTGAATAAATATAGCACGTTTTTTGAAGTTATTATATGATCAGTTGCGTCACCGTTATTCAATTCACACTAGTATTTCGTGATTAAGCATTAAATTCCGACAGATTTATTCCAATATATACAACATTTTTTATTTTGCTTTCTACTTATTTTTGTAAAGAAAGTTTATTAATATACATATATATAAATTCGATTCTATTAAATATATTTAAAATAACAAAAAGTGTAATGGAAAATAAATAGAGGATTAAATTACCATAACAACCCAGAAAAGCCTAATAGGTTACCATTTAATTAAAATAAAATTATTTAAATACTTTGACCAGTATTTTTTAAATTTAGATATGAAAAGTAGAATGATACTCACTTTAAAATAATTCCGATAAGAATACAAACATCATAGAAATATTATAAAAAAGAGATGTATGAAGCTAGCAAACAAGAGTTTTCTATTCGAACTAACAATAAAAATACGAGCCAAAAGAAAGATGGGAAAAGCTTAATTTCATGGAACATAAAATAAACAAATAAATAAAATATAGAGATAAATATTCAGGGAATCACCATCTCTACATTGAGTTTAAAAAAAAAAAAAAAAAAAAAAGTTTCATTCTGTGGCAAGCTGAAAACGCAAAATACCACATGGTGACCCTACCTTGCTATTAAAGTTTGCTAGATAAATAGATAGATATTCTTAATTTATTTTAAGAGTTCCTTATTAAGAAAGCTAATATTCGATATATATAATTTTTTTATGTGGGCTATATTTTTAGGCCAAATATATTATTAATGCAGACAGCAAAGAAACTGTATAACATATATACATATGCATATATATATAGATAGATAGATATCTGCTGCTTGGCTTTCACAATGTTTTAAAATATTATTAATATATTAATATATATATTAATATAATTTATATATATATATATATATATATATATATTGGTAAAAATTATTTGTATACTGGTCAACATATTCTATTTATTTTTTTATATTATTTATTTATTGATGTATTTTATTCTATTTTTAATTTTTTTTTACTAACTGTGACTACCTGAAACAATTGATATTAAGAAAGATTTTTTTTTCTTTTTACATCTGTAAAATATTTTGTTTCAATAACAATATTTTTTCGTAATGTTTCTGATATTCAGAAATTTTTTTATATTATATATCCTATAGCCTATATCATTGTATCTCATTACTGAATATATAAATATTTTATATATAGTGGTACAAATATAGCCTGAAAATGTCATTCAAATGTCAGGTATAAACCTACAAGATTGTTATTAAGAAAGTTGAAAGCGGAAATAAGAAATATGTATGTTTTTCTCTGTTTTATTTAATTTCATTATCAAAATTGCTTGCAGAATAAATAAGAAACATTTTCTTTCAGAATCCTATACGAAAAACCCTACTTTCCCCCTTTCTTTCCATTTAATGCAGTAACTAGTCAATTTTATTTCTTGATTGGTGTCAATGGGAGGTTAGTTGTAAACGCAATCGTTTTCACGCGTCTAAGAAATGACGTGGCTCAAAAATTGGAAAAAAAAAAAAAAAAAAACCTCTGTCCTAGGGGGCCCCTTAAGAGAGAAGAAGAAAAAAAAAAGTCTTTCTGATTCCTTAGGGTTGGGGGCAATTTATTAGCATGCATCTGCTTTGATAGCCTTGGAAATAACAAATCGATTGCATTTGAAGAAGATTTTTTTTTTTTTTAAGAGATAGTGTTAATGATTTCAAAATCTCAGTATTATATCTCTTTCTTTCTTCTTCTTTTTCTTCGTTTTTTTTTTTTTTTTTTTTTTTTTTTCCCAATATGTATTTGTATTAAGCCGATTGAATTGGACTTTTCTTCTGTTCTATTGTGTCATTTAGAAAGAACTTATAAATAATCTGTACAATGAAAAACCTAAATAATTTTATTGGCACTTTGAAAAAATATTCTCCGATAATTTTTTACAGTTATCTTTTAAATAAATAATTACATCTAAATAAACTCAAATAGTTTCAATTAAAGAAACCTATTTTCAGTTAAATTGTGAATTGAAAAATGACCGAAGATCATAATGTATATAAATTAAAACTGCAGAAATAGGCTTAATATTCATTTAGCCTATTTCTGCGGTGTTATCTTCATACATATCATATGAAGATAATACGCATACGTATAAATCACTATCTTCATACCACATAGTAAAACACATCCAAAATTAAAAAGCTCATTTTCGAGTTAAGTTAAACCCAATTCTCAGATATCGCCTATCTTGATCAACAGTAATACAATTCTATTTGAAAAACATCCACTTATCCCAATTTCTTAATTCGATAATATTAAAATTTTATTTATTATTATAATTATTATTATTTTAATTGTAATATTGTTGTTTTAAATGTGTGACATTTTTCTGTACTATTCAATATTTCTTTAAATCTAGATTATCTGAAGACTATAATTTAGTAAGAATTGTAATTCTTAGGAGTAACATTTTAACTTTGTATCTACTGCAGTACTATTTATAAGTACATTGCTAGTTTGTTTTATATTACTGTCTATTTATATACACATATGATCTATATAAACCATCTTCAAAATTATCTGAACACAAATTAGATTACTTATTTCAACCGAATAGCAATTAACCGAAAAACAATTTAACGTAATTTTGTATTTAAATACTGACGTATATCTATAGATATTAATTTTTTTCCTATTATTTGTTTTTGCTCTTGTTCATTGAAATTATGACTATGTAAAGAAGCAGGAACGATGGCCGTGTGTAAATAACAACTATTTTTTTTCTCTGTAGATGAAGGATTGTTCTTAATTATTTCAACCCGAAACTATTTTTGTGTATTTTGGAAGTTAACGATGTTTGCTTACAAAAATTTTCATCATCATCCTTCACTACTAGTAATTTGGTGAATTTTAATGCAACGAAGAAAATATTAATGTCCAAAATGATAACGGTAATTATAAGAATGTTTTCTAATTTTGAAGATAAATTAAAAAATAATGCCTCGGACAAGCACAATCAATTAAAAAAAAATTCTTTAAAAAAATATTAAAAAGATCTGTATTATCTCTAAAAAGCTGTATTATCTTCTCCTTTTATCGTGTATCTCTGTGGGAAATATTTTCAACTACGCTTGAAAGCTTTATATATTTCGTTTCCGTCATTTATTATAGGAAGGGGAAAAAAATTCATTTTGACACGTTTATGACAATCTTTGGAAAACGAAAAATTATTCTTAACGTGATTTCCCACAATGCGTTTGTCTTCACCGTGAGACAACTTTATTGCGTCCGATGACAAACTTGGAATTCATATTGGTTCCGAGTGAGCGAGCACAATTTTGTTGTTGGGTTGAACTGAAACACCCGATTTGAATCTCGATACTCGCTAAGTGAGGACGGAAGTAATCCTGTTTCCATCTCATTGTTTCCAAAGCAATGTTTGTAATCTTGGACTTCATGAAGGTCCCTTGACACATACACACACAAAGAAAAAGAAAAGAAAAATTACAATTCTCTCTCTTTCTCTCTCTCTCTCTTTTTTAACTTTTTAGTTTGCTCATGCAGGAAATTCTATTTACATAACAGCCAAAATACAAGATGAACTTTTTTTTTTTTTTTTGACTTAAATAAACTGGAGAAATTGCATTCATCGTTATCGTTTTGGAATTGAATATTTTCTTTGCGAGCACTTAAAAAAGTTTATCGTGAAATTCTCTTTTTCCTATTCACTTATCAAATTTTCCATCCTCTCGAAAGGCCATTCATGCCATAAAACAATAAAGAAGCAATCATTCTTGATTAGTCATCTTTTGTAAAAGTTGATAGTTAATTTCCGCTGTGCCTACTTGAAAACAGTTTCAAATACTTTGTAAAACTCTATTCGTATTGTTCAGGAAAAAAAAAAAAAAAAAAGAGCATTGTGTAGTCCTCAGGAAATCGGAGGGTTTGGTCGATTTTAATTAAACTCATTTATTTTTATAACATAATAAAGACTTGGTGCATTGTAAAATTACACTTAAAAATAGGCTTTTTTTTTTTTTTTTTTTTTTTTTTTCTTTTAAGGCACTTTTATGAACTAGATTGTCATTCTATGGCTTACACAATGTATTCTATGACAACTAAAATGTATATTTTAATTTTCTGAATCCTTATAACATTTTCAAAAGGGGAAGAGAACATATTTTGATTTCCATCTATCTATCTTTTATTATTGTTGTTGTCTTAATCGTTGCTAACACATTTAAAAAGGTTTAAATACTATTAAAAACTAAAAAACTGTTATATTTTAATAGATACTCAATTTTATATTTTTATACTTTATTTTTATTTATTATTTAATTTATATTTACCACTTAATCATTCATTGGCATCTTGAACAGAAAATGTATGCTAAGTAAAATTATTTGTAAGAAAGTTCTTTTTTACGGCTTACTGACCTATAGCTAATTAATTAATTAATTAATTAATTAAATTAAAAAATAGAGTCAGTTCAAGTAACAGAAATACCAATTAAAGTAAATTGGACTTTAACTCAATCCGCAGGCCGAAGCACGTTTTACACACACACACACACACACAAAAAAAAAAAAAAAAAAAATTGTAAATATTTAAATTAAATTGCTGCTTTAAAAAAAAAAAAAAAAAGTCGCAAATTTAAAATTGCGAAAAATAGTAAATAGGCAGCTGAATCAAAGACAATTGTTGTCCACTTTTTCATTGTAACCTACTTACCAGATCAAAAATCAATAATGGGGTTTTGGTTGTTCCCCCACCTGAGGTTAAATACTCCCTCCTTTTGTCCATATTAATTACTGAACGAGGAACTACATGTTATCGATTAGATAAACTTGCCGAACTTTATGTAGAAGGTAGATAGATAATTGTTTATTTTAATGCCTTAATACAAATAAAATGTCTTGCTTTTTTTTTTTTTTTTTTTTACAAATCATTATAAAATAGAACTAGATATTAGTTAGTACAAAAAAAAAAAAAAAAAAAAAAAAAAAAAAATGCATTACATTAGCTTGTTAAAAGTTTTTAAATTTTAACCAATTACTGTGAAGATTTCTAAATCAACAACACTCATACCAAAGGTATTTTTTTGAATGCCTCAACTGGAGTAAAAGGCAATGTATTCTACATAAGTTTTTCAGATTTCAACAGACCAATGTAAAAAACAATTAGAGATAATGCATGTTTTTTTTTTCTTTTTTAATATATATATATACTAGCAGGCTTTGCCCGCTTCGCTGGTCATTATATTGAAATGAATCCCCAAAACAGCATATCATTGATAATAATAAAATATCTTAAAAAAAAAAAAAAAAAAAAAACATTGAAATCCGTCAAAATCTAATTTTAAGTTGCCCAATGCCTTCGGCAGTCCCTTACCTGCTTTTTACTCCCCCTCCCTCGCGGTTACAGTTGAAAGTTTTACAAAATCTCATCAAAGTGCATATTTCGCACACTTAATTAACATTCACACACCAAAATTCGCCATTCATAGGTAATTTGGACGGATTTAAGCTTCAAAATGTGGTTTTTGCCCCGCCCGCCCCAAGAGGAAGGAGGGGCGGGGGTAAATTTCCAAAATTACTTTATATTTCATGTTGCATACACATACCTGACCGACACATAAAAAAAAATTGAGATCATGAAATTATTTAAAGCTGAGCTATGCTTTAAAACTTTTTTTTTTTTAATCTCTCCTCCCGTTCTTAAAGGAGGGAAGGAGGAGTGAATTTCGCAAAATCTCTTCATACTATGAGTTAGATACATATAATCGTCCCTTACATGAAACATGTCCAACCTTAGATAATTTAGTGCAGCGTTACGCATGAATACATGTTTTTGCCCCCCATTCTCCAAAGGGCGGTAGGGTGGAATTTCATAAAATCCCTTTGTAGTGTGTGTTCAGTTCGATTTCCTCGTGTGTTGAGTACCCTTCTTCCAAAATCTTTTCCCTTCCCTCCCCCCTTAAAAATCCAAAATTCCAAAATCGCAGAAAATAATTTTTTTGTACTGAAGTCTGGTCTTTCCATCTGCAATTTCTTCACCGTTAAGTAATTTGGAGCCGAGTTAAGCCTTCTGCCCCCCAAGGAGACGGTGGGGGGGGGGGGGTATTTTGCAAAATTCCGTCTTAGTTGGGGGTCAGGCTCCGAAATCCAACCTGGTCACTAAAATTTGTGACCCTCTTTCCCACAGAATCGTCATGGCAGTGTTGAGTCAGTGAATCATTGAGTTTACTCTTTTATATGTACAGATTTGTTTATATTTTTTATGGACTACTTGGCTTAACGTTGTTGTCACAAAAATAGAGTCCTTGGCGAAAAATGTCCTATCTACTTCAGTATTAAAATTAAAAATATACCCAGGATTATCAACTAATAAAGCTCTTTAATACAGATCTGAATTAGCTTTCATTTTCTTATTATTTAATTTTGATAATGACGTTATGTTGTCATGTGCCTAAGCAAATTTAATATGTATTATTTTTTTTATTATTATTCGCGTGAAATATTTTTTGGCAACAATTAAAAATTAAAATAAATTATTTTAAAATTTTATTATAGAAGAAATATTTATATTATACAGAAGATTAATTAAAAATTTACATTTTTTCCGGTATAAATAGTAGCCTATGTCTTATTCCAGACTATTACCTATCTCTATACAAAATTTCATCCAGATCCGTTTAGCCGTTGTGGTGTGATTGAGTAACAAACATCCATCCAAACTTTCGCATTTATAATATTAGTTAATATTATTTATAGTTATCGTGTGCATGTGTTAGATTGAGTTATTTTGCTATCAAATTGACAAAATTTTAATTTTAAATTTCAAAACTCTGTCGTTCTTGGCGCTTATTGTATTTGGTGATCAAAAACGTAATACGAAAATATGTATGCCAGATGTATATTTTCGTAATATGCATTGTACGAAATATTGTTTCATATTATTCATTACTCTCTTAATATAAGTTGTTAAAATAACCATGATTTTTGAAAGGAATTAAATTATGTTCGCCAAATAATTTGTCGATATATATTTTTTTTTTTCTGCTAAGGATGACCGATATCAAATCTATTCCGCTGCAATATCGTATCTTATATCAGATACTTTATTTAGACATTTGGAAAGAAATTTGACTTCAAATTATGATAGAATATTTATCATTTTCCTTTTAATTAGTGTATTAGTTGGATATTTATTGTGTAAATATCATCCTTTGAAATGAAATGTTTGTGTTTTCAATCGAATATAGAAGTTTGCCATTTTCTTTCCTAGAGTTTTGATATTAAAAATGCAAATTTTGTCAATTTTACAACAAAAATAACTTAATCTAACGCATGGACATGATAACTAATACATATCTATACCTAAATATGGGGATTAAAATCGGGAAATAATTTTCCTCGATTTTTAATAATTTTTTACAAAAAATCCAATGGGCGTTTAACATAGGACATATTTTTCTTGAATCCACAAACGGCCAGTGACGTCATCACTTCGCTTGCGTATTAGCACTTTATCAATGTGTAAAAGAAATTTTTAATTAATAAATTCTTTTTGTAAAAAAATAGAACCGACTCCAAAAAGGAACTACTATTCAAACAACTAAAAATGAAAGAAATTCGGCAGAAAATGGAACTGTAGATTGCGCCTAAAAGTATAAAATAATTTCCTTCGCCAAACAACCTATAACACTACAATTAATCATAACTTTTGAAGTCGGCGCAAAATTAAATAAAATTTAATTAGTTTTTAAAGGTTTGTCTTTAGATCGGTAGCAACAAATGCTGTTGTCTCGAATAATCCATTTTCATGTTTCCTTTATTATTTTATCACTGTGTACAATTAGTCCATTAGTAACATTCACATAGAAAAGTGAACATTCTTCACTTTGCGGTATTTATGTTTCTACGAAGTTAGATCATCCTTGATGGCTTTTGATTTTGGCGATAAAAACGTAAGGCAAAAATATACACGCAAGATGTATATTTTCATAATATATATTGTACGATGTGTTGTTTCATATTCTTGATTACTCTCTTGATATACTTTATTCAAATAATCATGATATCCCAAAGAAATTAAATATTTTTGCCAGATAATTTTGCGGTTTTTCGTTCACCAAGAACGTCAGATACCAGCATCTTCGCCAACTTTTGCTGCTTACGAAATCTTATTTGTTTTCTTGAATCAAAGTAGTTTTTGGCTGCGTTTTGCAGGTAACAATGGGAGACGTGTATTTTGAATAGGATTTGATTTTTTATTAAATAAAGGTATCAATTTTTATTTAATTTTGCGCCGACTTCAAAAGTTATGATTAATTGTAGTGTTATAGGTTGTTTGGCGAAGGAAATTATTTTATACTTTTAGGCGCAATCTACAGTTCCATTTTCTGCCGAATTTCTTTCATCTTTAGTTGTTTGAATAGTAGTTCCTTTTTGGAGTCGGTTCTATTTTTTTACAAAAAGAATTTATTTTTCTCTTTTCAGTGAAAACTTATTTATATAGCAGAGCATCAGAAGTCTTTCGACGGAAGATTCACAAATCACAACTTCCAAGAAAAGTGACATTACTCAAAAAATGGTTTATGTCACTGAAAAATACATTAAATGCACCCAATGTGAACAAAAAGGTTACATCTCCATCTAGAAAGTTATCCACTCGAGAGACAGTTGTGCCTGTTTTATTCTAGTCAAGTTATTTTTAAGTTGATTTTTTTCAAATGCTGTATTTTTAAATTGTGTGACTTTTCTTACCTTTATCGGATATGACCAAAAAGCTATCTATTGAACGAAGATACGTTAAATTAAAAAGTCTTTAGAAATGTAATGAAAGGATACGCTGTATTCGTAACCGAAAATTCTGTTAGGCATATATATTGAACTTTACAGTGAATACGTGTCGGTTTAAAAAGCCTATGCGTTAATCGATATGACCGCTTACAATAACCATCCTTTAATTTTACATACCATAAATGTCACCCGCTACGCTACAACATATGCAATGTTTTTCAAGTTCTGTTTTTAGCATTAATGTCTAAACTATCTTTGCGTACTACATCGATGATGCTCTGCAATTTTATAATTCACTTTTTTCCCCTGTCTTGAAACGTTTCCGAGATAAGATCGCCAACTCCACTCTTTTCCACCAGGTGGCGCGTGGTTGAATCGCGTAGCACATGTCCACTTTACTGTACCTACATACCACTTTTATGACTATAGCTGCAGCTCTTCAGCAGTTAAAAGAGTCGGGACTGACTTATTTGGGCACCCTGTATTATCTTTTGATCGTAAAGATCTTACAATGGGACCTATTTCAGACCAACACCTTTACAATAAAACAAAAGTATCAAAATCGAATCATCCGTTTAGAAACTATGAACTTATAAACAAAAACTAAAACAAAAAAAGAACATACGCTTTGAATTGAGAACCTCTTCCCTTTTGAAGTCGGTTAATTAGAGCATTTCTTACGAAGTTATAAGTTTACAAACACCAACAACAGCACATAGCAAGAATTAAGAACACCCTCCTTTCTGAAGTTGGTTGAAAACGACTTTGCGCTAATCGTTGTGACCTTTTACAGTAACAGTACTTTGAACCACAGAGTATACGTGTCATCCGCTACGCTGTAAAGCGTGAAACGTAGTTCAAGTGTGCACAGTGTAGGAAATTGCGAACAAACAACTGCACGTTTTAAGCGTTCTATTTTTAGCAATAATGTCTAAAAACTGTCTTTTCGTAGTAAATCGATGAAAATCTACAACTTCGTAATTAACTTTTCTCCCATCTTGAACCGTTTTTGAGATAGGAGCACCAATGCTGCTGTTTTTCACCAGATGGCGCTTTATTTTCTTTAGACTGTAACGATGTTATAATGGGACCTACTTCAGACCAAGATCTCTACAACAAAGCGAAAGTATCAAGTAACCGTATTTTGAACTATATAGCGTATGTCTCACCAGCTACGCTACAACGTGAGCAAAGTAGCTCAAGTGTGTATAGTGTAAGAAATTGCGGACAAAAAAAGGCAAGTTTTTAGCTTTGTACTTTTAGCATCAATGTCAAAACTATCTTTTCGTACTAAATCGATGATGCTCTGCAATTTTATAATTCACCTTTTCCCCCTGTCTTGAATTGTTTCCAAGATGGAAACGATAGCATAAATATCTAAACTATCTTTTTGTACTAAATCGATGATAATCTTCAACTTTTTAATTCACTTTTTTTCTCTAGAACCGTTTCGAGATAGGAACACTAACTCCACTATTTTCCACCAGGTGGCGCAGCAAGCGGTTTAACCTTGTACTGCAGGGCCAATTTACTATGCTCACATACCATTTTTATCACTATAGCTGCAGCCGTTTAGCAGTTAAGAGAGTTGGAACTGATTTTTTTGGGCACCCTGTATTTTCTTTAGATCGTAAAGATATTACAATGGGACCTATTGCAGACCAAGATCTTTTCAACAAAACAAAAAGTATCAATATCGGAGCATCCGTTCAGAAGTTATGAGCTAACAAACATAAAAAAAACATACGGTTTGAATTGAGAACCTTCCTTCTTTTTTTGAAGTCGGTTAAAAATGACGTCAATTTTTGTGAGATGCATATTTTTTTTATATATAATTTTTTATCGTTCACTTTTAGATAAATGTATTTATTTTCCTGTTGAAAAAAATAAATTCGTTTTTTTTTTTTTTTTTTTTTTTTTTTTTTGGCAACAATTAAATTATGGATAAATTTAAATGGCTAATTTTTTGCTATTATTAGCTTACAAAATTGCTATTTTATGCATAAAAATCGCAAAAACAATTTTTTTTTTTTTTTTTTGAATAAAAGGTAGCCAACTTTTTAAGTTAGGGTATAAGCTATCTCTATTACAAATTTCATCGAAATCCGTCGAGCAGTTTTGGCGTGAAACTCAGTCAAATAAATTCACGGACATAACTCTAGAAAACGTTTGTATGGGAAATAGAAAAGGGCTGTTTTTAGGGTTTTCCCGGAAATTATTCGATTTTTTCTCGCCTTTTAAACCTTCCCTAGACCTCCACGAACATTTCAAGACTAAGATAAGATAAATCCGTTCAGCCGTTCTCGAGTTTTAGTGAGACTAACGAACAGCAATTCATTTTTATATATATAGATATATATATACAGAGATTCACATTTTATGAACAGAATTTATGATTAGGAGGCCAAGGGACATTAAAATTAATTATTTTCGTTCTACAATATACCGCTTTGCAAATGAAAGGTATCATTTTTATGCATAGAGCCTGTTTTAAAGATTATAAAGTAATTTTAAAGCTGGGAAAGCCTCTTTTGTTGGGAAAAAATAATGCCTAATTTCAAAATACTCCATACGAATTCTAAATTAACAATTTTTCAATGCTTTTTTTTTTTTTTTACCCTGCGTGACTCAATAAATCTATTCACAATATATATATATATATATATATATATATATATATATATATATATATATATAATTTTTAATTTCAATAATTTGTTGCCATCTTCCTATTCTCCAGTTTGTGTAGAAGTTTTACATGTGGCTACTCTGCTTTTTTCTAGTTTTCTTTATGGATTCCTTGATGATTTGGTTTAACAATTTATTTAATTTCTAATTCAAATTGGTTGTGCTGCCTCGATCCGAGCTGGAACAATATAAATTGCTATGATTAGCTATATTGTTTTACGAAATCGATGCAGCTTTCACAGCTTTATAAAGCACATGCCCCCTGACGAGTTTTTACTTCTAATTTTAAACATTTTTATCCAATTATTCTTTCTGTGGTCCTTTAGTTATGTTCTCTGTCATTAAGTTTAATGGTCCTTTTTTTATTATCATTCATGTCGGCGTAAGTAATTTAAATTGTTTTTGTCTCTTATTGGTTCTTAATCTGTATCGCAACATTTTTGTGTCAGGCTTACCTATAAGTTAAAATCAGTTCTATTTTTGTTGTGTTGGTATTGTTTTGTATCTATTAATGGCTAAATTTTAAGTTTAAATTTATTACGATATCTATCATTTATATATATATCAATTATAGTATCAGTTACGGAATAAATAAATAAATAAAAAGTGTACAGTTTGAAATTTTGATCAATTTTTATCATGCGACTGGATTCGAGAGTTCATAATAAAGATAATATATATATATATATATATTATATATATATATTTGTCAAAATGAATGCAGTTTTGTGACAAGTACAGTGATTAACATTTATACTACAAAATTTTAAAAAGATGGGATGAAAGCAAATTCGTAAGAATCATTTTTAGTAACTATTCTGAAATTTGAAACAGACCCCCCCCCAAGAAAAAAATGAAGTTTAAAGTTTAAAATATAGTAAGAGCTTTTAAATTACATTTAGGGAACTGCAGAAAGGTATTATTTTGCAGAATTACACAGCTGCGTCCAATTATAATAAATATCTAAATATTATTAATTGCAAACACAGGGTGGCGACAATCATGGAAAACAGGAAAATCATGGAAAAATCAGGATACTTTATCAATCTGGAAAAATCGGGGAATTTTATAAAAAAACACCCCAAAATTATGGAAATTATCATTTTTGCCTAGCAAGCATGACTGAAAGATCGAAAAACAGGTGTTTTCTTAACCATGATTGCACAGGATTGGCTGTTTTCTGGTTGAATCTCACCAAGTTAACATTAAAAAAAAAAAAAAAAAAAAAAAGTTTTTAGTGCGACAACTTGAGGAATAATTGTATGTCTTCATATTAATATGTCGTGCAATTAAAATGAGTCATATTTTTATAATTTTGTTAATTTCATCAAAATTTTGAATTTGATTTTCCTTTTTGTAAGTGAACAAAGAAAAAATTAAAAAGATTGAAATATTTTTGCCCATCAGTATAATTTTTTGAGTTGCAGTAGTTTAGCGAGCATGTTACATAAGAGTGTGATATATACAAAATTATGGAATGTATATAATGGATAACAGAAATTATGGAAATTTGTCAAAATTAATTATGGAAATCATGAAAAAGTCAGAGAACATTTTTTTTCCTGCAGCCACCCTAAAACAAAACAAAACAAAACATTTTCGAAAGAAAACACTGAATTTTTTTTTTTTTTTTTTTATTAATAACATCTTTAATCTTATTAATAACATAATTAAGAATAAAATATATTTTGCTGCTTGTAAATCTAATATAATATTGTTTCCTAAAAAATTAATCAATATTATTCAATTTATTATTTCACTTTTAGTTCAATGAATTATCAAAAGCATTTTCATTAAAATAAAAAAATAAAAAAAAGGTTCTGAATTTAAATAAAATAATATAACTACGAACCAACAAATGAACAGAATTCAAGTCTATTGACTTATCTACCTGTACATTAAACCGTGTTTTCTAAAAAAAATCACTTCGCGTTGATCAATAGCTAAAACATACGCCTACATCTGCATAATTTACGATTGAGTAGGGGGAAAAAAACACGACTAATTGACCACTCCCATTGTTCAGGTGTACAGAGAGAAATTTGTTATCTTACACAACCTTATGCTTTGAAAAAGAAACTCTAAAATATCTATTTTTGCCTTTCGGCTAGGTCATCTTGGACTTTTAATTATTAAGATGAAAAAAAAAAAAAAAAATACTCAACATCTGAAATTGTTGACATGATTGCAAGCATGAAGCTGAATTCTATCATCATTATTAAATAAAAAACGATTTAATGAGGGTTTTTTTCTCTCTCTCTTTCTTTCTTATGCTGGGAGGCACTATTTTTTTTCTCTCTCTCTCTCTCTCTCTAGCATTCACGTACATTCACCTGTGGGCAGAAGAATAGTGTGCGGTAGAACTTGATTACAACAAAGTCTTGTGAGCAAGATCTTTTTCTAAATGCCTCTGCGGGTAATTTAATCGGCCACATCTAGGTCCCCGACTCTTAAATTAGTTAAAAGCCGGTCGACTTTTCTTTTTCTTTCTTTTCTTTTTCTTTACTTTTTTCTCTTTGCTTTTTCTAGAGATTTAGTTTCAGCAACATGCAATTACTTAACATTTCATTTCATATAAGTTGACACTAGATTTTTCAACAATTCCTGTAATTGCTAAAATTATAATGAAAGTATTTATTCGATTATTATGATATCGATTTTACTAATTAAAGATGGACCATTAATTTTCTTTCATTTCTTTTCCGTGATATTTTATTTTTTAAAATACATACAAATTCACTATATGTCTCACAAATTTTCGAAACATAATTTTTTTCATTATATTTTAGGTATATTTGCTAATAAGATACTACGGTATATCTAATTTTGAAAATTACATCTTTTATTAGACGTGTTTTGAATTTTAAATCACTTAAATGCAGATTCAAAAGGTTTTATTTTATTTTATTCTACTTTATTCAACATAGATCACAACTAAATATGTATTATTTGTTAAACTTATGCATATTTTCATTTTGTAGTGAGTGGGTGTAAATTTGAACGTGTATTTAAAGTATTCCCATTTTTAAATGAAAATTTACTGATGCACATAATTTTAAAATTACACCACTTACTCGATGCATCCCTTTTTTAATTAAATTTTTGTAAATGTTCGTTAAAATGACTTTTATTTCTCACACAAATGCTAGTTGAAAAGATAAAACCAAATATATCTAATTTGCATTAAGTTTAATTTAGAATAAAATAAAAGAATGAAATTACTTTTTTGATAAAAATTTCTATAACAAATTTAATTTGATTTTAGCGTGTTTCTTTCCCTGACTAGTATGAATTGCTCTCTTTTTTTGTTTCCTTTATGTTATTCACTTTATTTTCCGTATAATTATAGTTAAATATTTATTTAATAGTTTTTAATTTCTTTTCGAAATTGCTGGTAAACTAGAGTCGTTATCCTAAGTAGTTTTATTTCAGATAAGGTGAAAGAATTTTCTTTTTCATTAAAAATATTTATTTATTAATTTATTTTCAGTTTAAATAGTTATTAAACGACGTTTTTTTTTTTTTTTTTTTACTTATATTTTTTTATTAGATATACATGGTATTTTATCACAATCTTTACTACAGTCGGTAACAAAATTGTCCGAACACTAGCAAAAATTCCTATGTAAAAAAAGTACGCTTAATACAGTTTTGCTAAATAAATCCTTGTCGAATCCCGCTCTTAGATTGACTAAGAACAGGATTCGACAAGGATTTATTTAACAAAATAGTATTAAGTGTACTTTTTTTCTATAGGAATTTTTGCTAGTGTTCGGACACTTTTGTTACCGACTGTACCTTACTATATTTGGTTTTCTTTTTGGTTTAGGACATGCATTTGGAGGTTGTTATAGTCTCAACACTTTAGATATCATATGATTAATTTGATTTAAAATTATGAAATAATTATATTTATTCATTTATTTATTTTTTATTTTTTTCAGACATGACATGTTCCGTAATCTTACTAGATGGTTACTTTTTTTAATTATATCTTTTACTTGTTGTAATTCACATTTCATTGAAAATAGTTATTTTAAGACTAACTAATATTTATCGATTATAAGACATTCATAAATTTCTATCAAACAAATGCCTCTCTAATTAATTTCCTTTACGTATCATTTCGATTTTTTATGATATTATTATCTGCCTCACTGTTAAAAATTTCTGTAAATTTAATGTAAATATTTATCCAGAGTCTCTGTAAATTTACAGTAATTCTTAGTTAAAAAAGAATAATCGAGATTCTCAATCTTTATTCTGTATTTTTACCTAATTTTACTTTTTAATTTTTTAATAAAAATTAAAAATGACTGTTTCTACTTCAGGAAAAGCATTCCAAGTCCGAAATATATTCTCAACAATAATTAATTAATTTAATATTAGTTATTAAAATGAATATATAAAATAAGTTTTTTAACATCTCCGTTTATTTTTCTCTGTAATTTTACGTAAGACTTAAGATAATAGATTACACAGAGTTTTCTGTTGAAATTTTTAACTTTGTGGAACGAATGAGAATCCAGACTCCCTGTTTTATTTATTTCTTGACGTCAAATAATAGGATGACATCGTTCTTATGTTCTGCAATCATCTTCATCTTTGCGTGTGTTTTTTTTTAAATTATTTTCTCTGCAACTGCTCTCAAAGCACGATAACGACTACTTAACGTTTATTTTCGAAATTCAAAATTCCGGAAACATCCGTTAAGATGACTAGGAACGATGAACTGTTTTTTCTTTTTTCCTCTGGGAACTTTTACATGAGGACTGGTGACTCACAAAAGGTGGGGAAAATGCATATTGGGGATTGTAACCTCCCCTGAGGGTGTCCCTTACCTGCACCATTTCATGTCTGATTCTCCTTCCACCAGATCCCCCCTTCCCTCCCCTTTTTTTATCGTTTTTAATATAGCCTTTAAGAATCGACCGGTCATCATCTAGAACTCAGGTAGGCTATTAAAAGAGAAATAAAAAAGCAGATAACATATTCTTCGCGATTGTTTGTGTTCTTATCAAATTTTCTTTGCCTAAAGATGCATTGAAAAAAAATTTCTTCCTTTTTTTTTTTTTTTTTTTTTAATGGTATGATTCATCCTGGATAAAACAAGTTTTTGGAACTTTCTTTTTTCCCCTTTCGATATCGTTGAACGTTAATAAAAAAATTTCTTTCTTTTTTGTTTCTGCCTCGAAGAAATTTAGTTGATGAAGTATTAGCTTTTGAAGGTCAATTCTGAGATGTTAATGAGCTAAATGTGCAGCGAAGTACAAATTTATGTATAAATTTAGTGAGATATTTAAAAAGAAAACGAAGACAAGATATGATTTTATAATGGCTTAATGAAGATAATCTCTTTTCTTCTTCTTCTTCTTCTTCTTTCTTTTTAAGTTGCATTTTAATAAGTATTTATTGTTCGGTGCATTTTACATTCTCCGTAATTTTCAGTTTTAATCTCGTTCTTTTACTTATTACTTTCTCTTTTTCTTTTTCTTCTCTCCCCCCCCCCCTTTTCTCTCTCTCTCTCTCTCCTTTTATGATGAATTATTCTTCAGGTTGAAACAGGGTATTAAAATGAAACAGGGTATTAAAATTTATTTTCTTTCCTTTAACGTTGAAAGTTGTTTTCTCACTCTCTCGGAGAAACTTAGACGAAATATCAGTTTTTGAAGGCCGATTAAAGGATATAACTTAACTGAGTGTAATGTGGAATTTGATGCATAAATATTTTTATTTATTTATTTATTATTAATGAATGAAATAAAAAACAAAAAGTAATTTTACTATAATGGGCTAGGAAAATTAAAAAATATTCAAATTAAAACTAGGATTATGATATAAGTATCATAATAACAATATAATATAAAAATAGCCTCGATAAAGATATAGAGACTTTTTTTTACTTTTCTTAAGCAATTTTTTCATTATTATTATTATTATTATTATTATTATTATTATTTTTTTCGTTGTTATTTATTTATTTATTTATTTATTTTTTTCCTTAACGCCCCCTTCCTCCCAGCATTTATATTAATAATTGTTGAAAAAAAAAAATATTTTTGTTCTACTTCAAAGAAATAGGAATTTTGAAGGTCAGTTTTGTGATATAATTTTAAAATGTGAAATTCGATCTATACTCTTCGATTGTGCGATGAATTCAAAATATAAAAGATAGAATAAATTATAACGTATTTCTGAATTTTTTTCGTACATTTTTAATTAATTACCGGTAAAGACTAATCTTTCTTTTTCTTTTATTTTTTATTTTTTGTGACCTAAATTATCACTGTTATTTATAATAATAATTTGAAGAAAATTGTTAGTTAAAATGGAATAAAATTAGTGCAAATTAAAGTATATTACTTTTCATTTTTCTCCTATTCGGTTGAAGCAAGGGAACAAAATCAAAATATTTACTCGACCTTGAAATACAATATTTTATAAACAGATCCCTATACACAAGGCAAAAAGTTGTCCTGAACTTGAACAGCAGGTGTAAGCATTTGATACTTTTCCCTTTTAAAACGTTTGATATATATATATTTTTTTATTATTATTATTTCCTAGGGAAAGTGGAACAGCGTACACATTTTTATGCTCAGAAGTGCATTATATGAAACATAAATAATAATAATAAATAAACATTGTTTCATTTTAGCCTTTACTATTTTATTTCTGCTGTAAGTAGGTAACTAATGTAGATAGTTTGGAATAAGATGTAAAATTAAATGGAAATGATAAAAATAATTAAGATGCTTTTCTGAAAAAAAAAAAAAAAAAAAAAAAAAAAAAGACTTTTAATGAGAAAATAACTAGGTGAAATCCCTTAATAGTATGAAGATTTGTTTTTTATTTATAAAAATATATTTTTTCACCTAGCCACATCAAATTAAATATACCAAAAATGTGGCTTACTCATAAATGCACGTATTTAAATATTTTGTTTTATGAAATATTTCTTTTTCTTTTTTTTTTTAATGCAAATTTTATTATTGCTTAGACGGAAAATAGTGATAATTTGCGAGAATTTAAAAATATTTCCTTTTGGCGTTTGATGTAAATATTACTTATTTAAAAAAAAAGGTAATGGATACATTTTAGTATTATTAAAATTTTCTTTAAAATCAAAATTATTTTTGAATTTATTTATTTATTATTGTTATTGTCTGGTATTTTAGTTGTGGCATCACTATCAAACTTATTAATGCGATCTTCAATTTTATGCGCGATCTCATATTCTAAATTTCAGTTCATAATTCAGAAGCCTAAAACACCACCATACCACTATGTAAACAATTATGTACATACATGGAAGCAGAATGTATGAAACCTCAATTATGAATAGCTGTTATAACGACTAATACTTAAATTGACATAAAAAGATCCCCCTCCCCCTTTTAATTTTACGTAAAGACTTTATTCATTCTATCCTTAGTGATTTATATGTAATATTTATATAAATGTATCTACTATTTATTACATTAAGATAAATTAACTATAAAACTGCTAGCAATTCTTACTTTATTTTGAAATAACTTTTTCATTCTATCTCGATATTAATCAACTATGATGATAGAGCAAAACCAAACGCATCCCCGTTTGTCGACAACGGACTTTATCTACATTTTTGATGGTTTACTAATAGACGTGCCCCGAGACGTTTTACCCATTATAGAAGAACAGCAACAAGACTAGAAAGAGGCGAAAATGGAAACGTACTCCCTCCTTATCTGGGATAAATCCTCCAGACGCTCACCCCGACCGAAATTCGGTGCTGCACATATGTGATAAATGGGATGGGGATGAGGCATCTACTACAACACGATTCCCTCTAAATCTTTTTTTCAGGAGTTGCAACAACTATTTGATTGGTGTTTTTATCACATGTTTATCTTGGTGATACCATTCAGTGTGTGTTGTAACAATTGGATATTGTCTCTGTTTTCATCTTACCTTCTTTTTTATTACTGTATCGATTGGCGACACGCTTGACTTTTGACGATAAAAGGTCAAAATATATTTCTTAAGCAATAAACATTTGGTATTGGAAAGAATACCTTCTATTTGAATACGTAACAGCCAGATAGACCACCCATGAACATTTAATATATCATATCATACAGTATCAACCCTGTTATTCCCTGTCGAGGATAACACAGCAATTAGCCAGTGTTTTAGAAGGGATAATGGTTGTTTTTTCCCTTGCCAAAAATCGGCGATATATAATATTTAATCCAGGTTAATCTTTTGCATGAAGCATTGCTGTATTATTATTTATTTATTTATTTTTTTTTTTTCAAAATCTTATCAATAAATTAGAAAGCACCTCCATTTTCTCTTTATTTAAATAGAATTTCTATTCTAAATGCATTAGAAACTTCTACACCCATACGCATTATTATGAAGTGTTTCAGAGAGTTTGATGAATTAATAATTTATAAATTATCTCTAAAAGATATCTTTGAATTAATCTTAGAATTAATAATTTTTAACAAATATTCTCATTCAAATCATTAAACAAAATTATGCAAAATCCTCCTTTAACCCTTTAACGTTCACTACTTAATTTATTTTAAAAATTAGTAAACTAATTTTAAAAATGGCTTTTAAACACATAACTGGTCATAAATATTTAATAAATAAAAAATTAGCATTGTTCCTTTTCGAGACATTTTTGGTTTGAAACATCTATAAGTTAACCTTATTAAATTCAAATAATATTTAATTTAATAAATAAAACACTTAGTAAGTAAACATTATCGACTGCAAAAACTCGTAAAAGTTGTTTCAGGTGAAAATAATAGTCCACCTCTTCATTAAATGAAAAAAACTAGACGTGAGTGCATCAGCAAACTAGCAATTTACACTCGCGCACAGAAAAAACTTCAAGTGACTTATGCATTTAGCTTCCTTTGAAGCATTATTTGTTAAATTTTGGAATAGTGCTGCTACCGAACAGAAAAGGAACAAAAGTTTAAAACCTGATTAAAACAAGCGGGAAATGTTAAAAAAAAAAACTGCTGCATAAAAATTGTTAAATTATGTCAAATGTTTGGTTTCGAAACCAATGAATGTTAAAGGGTTAAGAGGTCCGGTTTGTCAATGGTAGCTTTTCTCCCGTAATGCTAAATCTAAGAGCGTACGATTTGTATTTTAAAGATAACTTCTGAGAAAATAAATTTTTTGTTTTTTATGTTTTCTTCTTAAAGCTATATATGTAGTACATTTATAAACGTTTATAAATGATAAATTTCTGTAGACGACTTCGTATCTTAAAAAGTTACATAAATAAACAATTCAGAAAGGCAAAAATAAATAAGTTATACCTCCTTAATAAGAAATTAACGTAGATAGTAAGCCTGTCCAATTTTACTATTTATTAACATTTGTATTTTGCAATCATAAAAGTTTTACAACAACACGCAGCATCTATTCTCAAGAAAATGAAATACTTCATACATATAAAATTGTCCTTCAAACTGATTAAAAATAAGTTTCAGTTTAAAATTGCGCACAATTTCAAATTCCCTCTCTTTCTCTTTTCTCTATATCATCAATAACCAGATTTATCGACAGACGGTTTGGTTCCATCGAATCAAAAAATATACCATTATTCCCGATTTTTCACCATCTGTGATTTTTTCTCATATAATTCGCAAGATACGATTTCGCACTGTTAGGTGTTTGAGCGGCTCGGGACCTATGAATAGGCACTTTTACAGAGGGGGCCGTTTATATTTGCAGCTGTGCCTAACATTCATAGAGAACCTGAACCTGAGCCTAGGCTTTCTCCTCGTGCACCTGTGTTTTGTTGTGAAACCGTAAACTCGGGCACGGGGATATGGGCTGCATGTTGTATACTTAGGAGGAAGAGACAGGAAGCGGGTATTGGTTATGGATATATGTTTTCATAAAAGAGAAAAGTGGAACCACTGAACTGTGACGCTGTATGGTGGTTTATATGATACCATACATGCTGGTATAATTCTGTGCATATAATTCTATACCAGTGTTCATTTTCATTGATACTTAGTAGTTGAAACAATACTTTTTCCATTATATATTAATTACAACAATTATTAATTATGAATATGCCCTTTCTTTTCAATTAAATAAGGCTCAAAGGTTTCTCAAGTTGTAACAAAAATTAAATGATAAAATGTGTAGTTTAAAATTTGTGATCATACAGTAATATTTTAGTGTGTGTGTGTTGGGGGGGGGGGGCATTTATATATAGATATATATCGTGTACTTAAACTTAGTTACTTAGAAAAAATAATCGAATAATAATAATAATATATTTTTAAAAATATGCTCTTCACATTTTCGGCTGCATTTTTTTTTTTTTTTTTTTTTTTGTTATTCATATTTAAATTAGAATTCTCGGTGGCTTATTTGTTTTTCAGAAAAAAAAAAAAAAAAAAAAAAAAAAAAAAGGAAGTAGCTGTAAAATTAGCAATTTCGAAAGAAATTTGCATACTAAGTGGCTTTAAATAATATAAAGAAAACAATTAATTAAAAATCAAACCTTCTTTCCTATATTTTATTATTTCATAAATTTTCTTAACAGCTTATCTACAAATGTAAAAAGTTCGGTAAAACAAATATATTTTTAATGACTTTTTATTTTATTTATTTATTTTTTTCTAAAATATTATTTTTCATAAAAGTTTTTTAATTAATAGATATCCTGTCTTTAATTAATAAATAATTGTGAGTGACAGAATAAATTATAACTAAGATTTCATTATACATGCAGGTTTGTATAATTCAATTAGTAGAATATTTAGCATTATGATAATTTTATGTCCTTCAATACTTTGAAACGTTCACGTATTAAACTTTTCTTGTGTTTTTATCGGCTTGCAAGAGTTATTGATAGATAATAATAATAACAATTTTTGAGTGTTTCATTACTAGTAGATTCTATTAGTAAATTTGTATCAATAGACCAGCACTTATGGGAATTTTATGTCCTTTAACATTTAATAACATTCCGGCTGTTTTGTACCATCCGTAATTCCTATTAATATTGCGAATAAAATAATTTTATTCATGAAAATCTTTTTTAATTTTTGTACATTTTTTAAAACTTAGTTTAACTTCAATTCATTATCTTTTTAGCATACTTGATTGTAAAACTGTCAGAATTGTGTGTTCTTTATTTGGATCGACCTTGCATCACTTTTTTTATGCAATTTTCTCTCTCACACCCTGTCTTATTAATAAAAGGAAGAAAACCTTTTTATGTTGGGAGGAGAACTGTAGATTTCGTCCTATGAAATTAATGTATAATGATGATTTACTGAAAATAATATATTTGCAGTAACATACTCCAGATAACATATATGCATAAGATACATAAATATTGATTTTGGATCTAATGTAGTACTTTACGTTTTGTTTAAATTATAATGGGTTATTGATTCATTATCTCTGTAATTGATATATTATGAATTTCTCCCTAAACTTAATTAATTTTAAATGTTTTGATATGTCAGTACATATTTCTATCTGAGTTTACAGCTAAAGATATACATTTCAAGTGACAAACAAAAATATGTAATACGATATTTTTTAGAGATATTTCTTTTAATACAAAATGAATATATTAGTCATTTGTCATCTAGCATGATATTTGTACATTAGCATTTATCTATAGCAATGTCAGGACACTTTTACTTACTTATTATTTATATTTATTATGTATATACATAAAGAAGACAACTGACTATTTCTGGTTTCTAATAACAAACAGTAAATGTGTTAAAGTGAAAATATTAACATTTTAAAATAAGATAAGATATTTATATTAAAAATTAATGATTGACCCTATCATCTCCAGGACTCGAATAGATACTAATTATTGTATTGATTAATATTTTTCAATGAGAATAATTGCTTAACAAAACTTTTCAAAAATTAGATTTATAATAGCAAGTTGTCCAATTCTAGATTTTTTAAAACTAAATATCAAACATAGAGTCCTTGCAAAATTAAAGAACTATTGCAAATTTTGAAAATAAAACTCATACAAAAAAAAAAAAAAAAAAAAAAAAAATTTCATACAATCAATTTTTTTTTTTTTTTCAATAAATAAATAAAAACTGACAGGTGAAGTTTAAAATAATTTATAATTATAATTGTCAAAGCTTATATTTATCAGTTTTTACACAATACTTTTTTCTTTCTTTCTTTTTTAAGTAGTGACATCTTTGAAAAAAAAAAAAAAAAAAAAATTCAGAAGAAAAAGAAAAAAGGCGAATTCTAAAGAACCATGATAATTATAAAAATAAAAATTCGGATAAAAAATTTTAACATCTTTTAAGTAAAATTTAATTTTACGTGTTTTTAAAGTGTTTTCAATATTATAATTATAATTGATAATTAAATGCTATTATTGGTGATAAAGCTATTTTGTTTTTAACATTATTTATCTACAGTCGGTAAGAAAAGTGTCCGAACACTTGCAAAAATTCCTATGTAAAAAAAATACGGTTTTGTTAAATAAACCCTTGTCGAATCCTGTTCTTAGTCAGTCTAAGAACACGATTTGATAAGGATTTATTTAATAAAACCGTATGAAGTGTACTTTTTTTTAAATAAGAATTTTTGCTTGTGTTCAGACACTTTTGTTACCGACTGTATATTAACCAGATTATATTTATTCACTCTTATTAAGATAGTTCGTTCTTTTTAAATTATGTATTATATTCCTGTTTTCAAATTCATAGAGAAGGGAAAGAAAGAAAGACTCTCTCACTCCCAACGACTCTCTTTTTACAAAGTAGCATATGACTAGAAGAAAGTTATAAATAAAAAATACGAACAGAAGTTTCAATTTGTACTCGCTCCCTTTTCCTCATCCCCCCTTCCAATCACAATCACTGAGGCTCAGGAGAACCCTTGTGGTTGCTTGCCTTTCACTCAGCGTAGCGCATCCAACCAGAATGGAAGTAGCACCGACTCCTTCCACCTTCGGCCTTGTGCAAGTTCACTTGTGTTGACAAAAGTTTCAGTGTTGTTCCCTTAGTTACCAGACAGCTGTATGTGCACAGGATTTGGGCCGGGTCATTTTTTGACACAAATCGAATTTTTGTGTTGTGGAATTATAACGCCCGTTGCAAGATGACGACACCTTTATGGATTATGGAGTGTAATAATTAATTGCATCAAAAATTTATTTTAGAGTTTCTGTAATTTTTCAGCGAAGAATTATTTCTGTGCTCCGATTTTTCTTTTGTGTTTTCGTATGCGTGGAATATTTTAGCCCATAAAAATGTGATCGTTTGACATTTTATTCGCTGCGATTTTTACCGTTGTGAAGTGCGTAATTTTTTGAATGGTTTTTGTTTTTCAGATTATTTGAAACTTTTAGAAAATTATTTAGTTTATGCTTTTTTCTAAAAGATAATCTGTAGAAAGAACTTAGAATAATAATGAACTTATTTTCAAAGATAATTTAGCATTAAATTGCAATTTGTAAAATATTTGCAATAATTCCATAATGGCCTATTTGAGGCATAGTTTTACGTTGCCAAGTTCATTACGTAAATCAAAGAAAAACAAACAAAATAAAATTGAATTCCCACCGCTATCTTCTCTACCTGGAAGCCCCTGTTTATCTCGTTCTGAAACGACGTTATACGTTAAAACTGAGCCTAATGGACAGTCGTCTACTTTCGTGCCTGTGGATAGCATAGAAGATGCATTATCTAAAAGACGCCACAACTATCCTGATTTTTATGGGGGTCATCCGCTTCCTGAATATAATGCACAAACGGATGACCACTCTGACTATGGAAGTGATAGCATGGCGCACTCGGAAGTCGATAGTATTATGACCGATACTGGTTCTACATCTGTTACCTTAAGTTCCAATAGTTCCACCTGCGACACCAGCAGCGAATTAGATATAAAAAATGATTCGTCTTGTAGATCTGAAGGCTCGCCACTGGAGTCTAACGCACCAAGTGAATGGCAGATGCTGAATAGTCTTCTGTCCTGCCAGTGCTGTTGTACAGGTTTGTGCAGTTGTTCGGAACCCCCTATTTACCGAATGAAATTGCCTTGTTGTCGGACTATGGAACCTTTGTGGGAAAGTACACCAGTTGAGGATAAAAGTGTGACCTATAGACCACGAAAGAAAACTGTTAATTGGTATGACCGTAAGCTGAAACATAAATCGTGCCCAGTTTTGCAAGTGAGTAATTGTTTTTACTGTTAAAAAATTGTCTTTCTCTCTCTTTTTTTTTCAATTCCTACTATTAGTTCACTTTCTCCCTATATATACCTTGTACAAATATTGTAGTCGATTTTTAACCGACTTCCCGACTAGCTAGACATTTGAAACTTTCAGGATTGCTCAGAACACGGTGACAACACAACACTTCGAAGTCCGATTTTCGAATTTTTGATTAGTTTTCGTATAATTAATTAAAATATGAAAATAATAACCTCCTAATAGCGTTAAAATAGCCATTAAAATATGAGCTATAATTTAATTGTTGCAAAAAAAAAAAAAAAAAATTACGAGTTCATTTTCTTTCGACATAAAAGTAAATACATTTAATTAAACGTGAACATTAAAAAATTATAAAAAGTTAAACGATGCATCTCACAAAAATGGACGCCATTATCACTTTAAAAATTTTATGCACATTGATAAGAGCACTATGATTCATCAGAAAATTTAAAACACGTATATAAAAAGTTTTTTTTTTTTTTTTTAATCTTATAATTATTTTTATTTTATTTAAAAAAAACTTTTTCGATAGTGTTTGTAAGTAGGAATTGACTTAAAAAAATTTCTTTTAAATTACTTGTTTTTTTTTTTTTTCAATGAGTAAGCTTTTTAAATAAGTTCTTAAATTTCTCTTTAAAAAAAAAAGGTCACTCAATAATTTTATTTATTTATTTATTTATTTTTGGAGGGGGGAGGGGGGTCACAATTCGAAATAACGTTCATATATCTGACTGTGAAAGGGATTCGGGTGCCAAAATAACAAAAAGCACTTTTTTCACCTGTTTTGCTGATGATAATTTATTTTCTCCACATTCATTTTCTTGTCTTGCTTCAGTGAGTATGCAATCTCAGTGTCGTGATATTAAGTATAAAAATGAATTTTCACTTTCCTATATATATATGCATTCTAATTCTTAAAGCTCAAAGTAATAATAGTAATAATAATTTTATAAAATTAAAAATCGCCAATTCAAAAATTTTGTTGAAAAGTTTATCATGATTATGCCCGAAAATAATGGATTTAACATTAAATAATAATAATAATAATAATAATAAATATATAAATAAAATTACTTTAAAACGGCATGTATATGTAGGAAGTTAATATTAAAATGAATTTACTTTTCATTTGTTGTATTGGATCCTTACAGTATAGTTATAATTAGTCGTGTATTAAAAAATATCACGGAATCTATTTTGACTTTTCATCGCTAAAAATAAAAATGTCCCACCCTGCTTTAAATATATATATATATATATATATATCAGTATGGCATGGTAACCATGAAAATATTTCTATTTAATGTATATGGTGAACTGAGCATGATCATATATTAGGGCTGTGCCGATTAATCGGTTCAGTTAATCGATCAATGCTTAGTCCTGATCATTTTTTTAATCGAGTTAATCGGATCGATTAATTCGATTAAAAATTTTCAAAATCCGATTAAAATTTCCAAACTACGAATTAAAGTGAAAATGTTGTTCTGCCTACAAAATATTTTTTCACATATTTTGCTAACAAACATTCTAAGAAAACATCCATAAAATAATGAAAAAGCAAAATAAAATAAAATAAATAAAAATAAAACCTCTCAAAAGAAGTTGTTGCACTTTTGTTGATAGAGAAAAGGGGGAGGACAGTTATTAAACAAAATGCCGCTTCATGTGCATGCTGGAGCAACACCATCTGTCTGTAGCCTTCTACAGAAAGTGTTGGCCAGAGTAACAGTATTCTCAGAAACAAGAAGCTTTCAAAAAATGGAAATGCTAAAGATTAAAAAAAAAAAAGAAGAAGAAGAAGGGATTGAGATTTCCACTATCCCTCTGATAGGGAAAATGTCCACAGAGTTTCACAGTATCTTCAAGCGTTTATTGTCTGTTCATAATTGCTGATAGTAACTATTGAAGTAGAAACAGAAAATAACATTCTGTCTGTAGTGACAAAGAAGAACTAAAATATAAGAATTTGAGATTTTTATGATAATGATATGGAATTTTGAGAAATCATTTAAAAAGGACAAGGCCTGCAAATATAAACTAAAACATGTGTAAATTCATTTAATGTTTCTTTCAAAATGAATCGAAAAATTAATTTATTATATATATATATATTGAATAAGTGAAAATATTTTTGTAAAATTAACACTTAAAGTCACCAATTATTACTCTGAAAATTGATTTAAATTTCAATTATGAAACAAATATAATTAATTAGACAGAAATTTTTGAAAAAAAAAAAAAAATCAATCAAACTTACGAATAATATATATATATATATATATATACGCAATATGAGAGTTTTATTCATCATTGAAATAAAATTATATAAAGAAAAATGAAAACCGATTAATCGACCGATTAATCGTTTAATGAACTACGATTAACCCAGTTAAAACTCTTAATCGATTCCCACCCCTATCAAATATGCATGAAAACATAATAGTAAAAATATAAAATTATTTTTGAGATAAAATATCACACGATAAGTAAGTAATCATTCAAAATTTCACCACTATTCCGTAGTCAAATAATCAACTTCGATTCTTGTCTGTTTGTTTGTTTGTCCAGTACAAATCTTGCAATCGATTTTTAATTGAAACTTTCGGAATAGCACGGAACCCAATGACAACATAATACTTCGAAGCCCGATTTTCGAATTTTTGATTGGTTTTCTTTTAATTAATTATAAGATATGAAAATAATAACTTTTTAATAGCTTTAAAAATAGCTATTAAAATATTAGCTATAATTTAATTGTTGGAAAAAAAAAATTACGAGTTCATTTTCTTTCGACATAAAAATAAATACATTTAATTCAACGTGAACGTTAAAAAATTGTAAAAAGTTGAATTATGCATCTCACAAAAAATGGACATCATTATCAAAAATTTTATACGCATTGATAAAGTGCTAATGCAGTTCTATAGCTATGATTCAACAGAAAATTTAAAAACATAGTATATAAAAAGTTTTTTATCTTATAATTATTTTATACTTAAAGATATTAAATATTACTCATTTGCTTTTAGTTTAAGAACAGGCAGATGAGCTCAAATATATCTGAAAGTTGCACATACATAATATGTTGTTAAAATACATTTAGCGGACGCATTCTCAAGGTCATTGCATCTTAGCCATTCCTAAATGCTTGACCAAAAAACACACACAAAACCGACTTCATTTTCAAACGATTGCTGCAAGGTACAACACAAAGTAACACATTAACACAATCCGGTTTGGAATAAACGTGCTTATTTTATTTTATTTTATTTTGCTTTTAATGAACTCCCGTGCTGTTGAAGGAAGATCTAAATAGGTTTATTGCTTTTCTGAAGATGGACCTTGTAATTAGGAGGCACTGTTTGGGGCCTACAATCTTTTTTTTTTTTTTTTTTTTTTTTCTAGTATTGTTTCCATTGATTATTGATGGGAGATCTGATTACTATTGTGCAAAATGTTTGATCATAGTAATTTCTTTCATTTTTATTGTATGTTTGTGCTCTTCCTTGCTGTTAACCTTACTCTATCATATTTACAAGTTCTTACCTTTGCAACTTTTTCAGGAAAAAGATTCCATCGTACTTCTATTACATATAAAGACAAACTAATGCAAGATTTTTTATTTTTTTTTTTTTTTAGTACAGAGGATTAATAGTCTTAATCTATGGATAAAACTTTGTCGCCAGTTTTACGATGGTTGGACTTTTATCAAAATCGAAAATATATCAAAAATATAATTGAATAATTTGAAAGCGATGTCATAATTTGAAGAAAAAAAAGGCCTCCGTACTAAACTAAATTCTGCTTTTGCAAGAATTTCATCTTTTTTTTTTTTTTTTAAGAAAAGAAAATTAATAATAATCAGTATCGAAACGGACAGTATAGAAAAAGGGGAAGAAGCCCTTTTCTATACAAAAATGCATAATTTATTTTAATTTTTAATTGCTGCCAAAAAAGTTTACGAGTTGATTTTAAATATTTTTTGAAATTAAAAGAAATTTACGCGTAAATATTACAATTGATATAAAACTTTGTGAAAAATGAAACTTGCAAGGTAAAATTAACGTCATTGTAGCTCTAAAGATTTTTTTTTTTTTTTTTTTTTTTTAAATACTTGGCTCAATCCTAAATTGTACGTGGAACACAACGTAATAAAATCTGTTCGAAAATTTTCTTTTAAAACAATAAAATTGGCGATTGCAGAAAGGGAAATGGAAAATATCCGAGTGCGACATTTTTTTTTTTTTTTTTTTCTGTGCCTTAGTGCATGTCAAAAAACGACGTTAAGAAATAAATTTTGAAAAAAAAATTACACATTCTTATATGACTCCTATAGACATATTTATTTGTTTGTTTATTTATTATTTTATTTATTTTATTTTATTTTATTGGTGATGTTTAGAATGTGTTCCTGATTGTTATTGCTCCAATCAGGACAACAAATTAATACCGTATATCTTATGTATCGAAATTTTTACAAAATGAGTCACCGTCCAATTTTTACTTTTTTTTACAACCATGTTGTCCTTGAATTATTATGCGACTTCAAAGAAACATAGGGTAATGCGTCGTTTGGATATTTTTCCTTTTATGCAAATTACTCGAAGCACGGATCACAATAGATAACATCTTGAAACTCATATGTGTCAGGTTACATATATCATTTTTTTTTTTTTATCACGTGCGCATCTGAAATAAGCATGTAAACATTTAATAATGTAGGAAGAAGATTACTTAAATATTCATTTTTATTCTTCACTTTTAATTTAATCTCTACTTTTTTTTTTTTTTTTAATTAAACTTTTTATTATTATTTATGAGCTAAGAAAATACAACATCTATTTAATCACTATAAAAAAAAAAAAAAAAAAAAAACTTGTGTTTAATTATGTTTATTAATATTCTGTGCAAGAATTGCGAATTTTGGGCAATAGATAATTTTATTCATAAAAATTTCAATCGTGACACATGTCCTTTTTCGTCAGAAATTCTCTCTGTTTATTTCATTTTTCTATTAATTACAAATCTTATATTAATAGCGTAATATTTTGATTTTTTATACAAGAACGACAGTTTTTGTGCAATGGAATTTTTGTCTTGATAATAATTGATTATTAAGACAAATGTCTTGATAATAATTTAAAACAGCCATCATCGTAGACATGACCTTCATTCTAAAAATAATATTTTGCTGATCTTTTTTTTTTTCTTCTTTTCTAAATCGTGAATTTAATTTTTCATGCACTATACAATATTTTAAACCTGTGATGCCAAATTAATAATATTAATACTTATATAAACTATTAATATTTAGGAAAATATAGTATTATGTCAACTAAAGTTTTTAAAAAACCGTTAAAAACACATTTAAAGCTTATATTATATTGAATTTTCTCACTGTTCATTACAACTTTTTTAATTCTATGAATTTTTAATTGAGTTTTAACTTGTCCATGTAGAACTTAATGTACCAATTTTAACAGTTTTGACGTCGAAAATCGCTTACAAACTGAAAGTTCGGATACATTTTTCAAAAATTACTGGGGGAAAAAAAAAAAAAAAAATTAAATTCAAAATTTTATTTATTTATTTATTTTGAAAAAAAATTTAAATGCTCCATGCGACTGAGTTTTTAACTTTTTTTTTCTTTTCTTTCTTTGATTTTATATTATCGTTGTTGTTTATCAATATATTCTGTGCATTAATTTGTGGTTTAATCGTTAAGTTATATTTATGTATATATATACACATATATATATCTTTATGCTTGAGTGTTAAAAAATTGCATAAAATTTCAGCGTACAAACATAAAAAATATATTTAAAAAAAATTAACTTTTCAGTCCGTTCATAAAGTAATGCACAAATATGTTTAGAATATGTTGATAAACTATAATAATGTAAAATCGGAAAAAATAAAAATAAATAAAAACTTTGAAAACTAACTCGCATGGATTCATATATTTAGATTTTAATAGTTTTAGAAAAAAATTTAATATACTTAATATTGACGAATTTCTCACTGAGAAAAAAAATATACCGTCTTCCTCTAGAACGAATAAGTAGTCATTTTCTGATTTCCTAAACTAGAAATATAGATTTCTAAGTTATACATATACCGTAAACAAATAACCTGGATAGACGAAATGATCGAGAATTTTCTAATCTATTTGCAGAGGTTTTTAAATAAGATTGACTACGATAATATAGGAAAACGCTCTAGAATTCTAAGATGAGTTTTTAGAACTCTCTGGCAAAGGGAACTAGAATTTATAAAGACGACATGGAACTATATTTACTAGTGTCACAAATTAGTTTCTAGATGTCAATGACAGATTTTCTTTTTTAGGACGGAGGACTATTAGTCTCAATCTACGGATTTTTACGATAGTTGGACATTTGTCGAAATCGAAAATTTATAACTGAATAATTCGAAAGCGATGTTATAATTTGAAAAAAAAAAAAAAAAAAACTCATCAAAATCGTTTTTTTTTTTTTTTTTTTCTGTTTCTTTCTTTTCTTAGAAAGAAAAGAGAATTAATAATAATCAATATCGAATTTTTTTTTTTTTTTTTCCCCAAAAAACTTTAATATGGCATTATAAGAAAAAATTTCGTATGAATGCACGTAATGAAAATTTTATTATTACTATTATTATTTTCAGTGCAATGCTTGTGTCTGCTAAATTTACCAGCTCTTAGACAATAATTTCAAAAGACGATTTTCAACGTCCACAATCCAACTTAATATATGTACAATTTGAATATTTAATTAGTTGTTTCTTTCTTTCTTTTCCTTTCTAAAAATTAATAAGTCAAATATGTAAATAGAAAGTGTACATTTGAATCGATAACTGCAATTAATAAAGAAAAAAATCTCTAACCATTTATAGTGGGTGTATCTCTCATGTGGCGTTATTTTTATTTATTTTTGCTGTTTTACAACTCTCTCCCTTTTTTTTTAACTAAATATTTTTTTATTATTATGTTACATTGTTATGTTCTTAATGTATTCCTGCGTCTTTAAGAGAGTTATTTTTATATTGAACGTACAAACTATTCTTCTCGTCTGATTCAACATATTTCAGTACCATCTTTCTTGAATGTTTAAAATCCTTTTAAATTTTAATAGTTTTTGAGAAAATTTTAATATACTTAATATGGATGAATTTCTCACTGAGAAAAAAAATTACCGTCTTTCTCTAGAACAAAAAAGATTTTCTTATTTCCTAATCTAGAAATATAGATTTCTAAGTTATACATGTATCGTAAACAAATAACCTGGATAGATGATCGTCAAATGTAACATAATTTAAAATTTAATTTCCTGTTCCTCTTTTTTTTTTTTTTCCTTTAAAAAAAAAAAAAAAAAAAAAAAAAAATTAAAAATTAAAAATACTTGTATAGCTGGAAATTAATTTTATAAAAGAATTTATTAACGAAGAACATTGACAGGATAACTGCAATGGAACTATCCATTTTTGGAGTAAATAATAATAATAATATTATTATTATTACAGTAATAATAAATTTCTGCGTTAGACAAAACACATTAAAAATTGTTTTAAAAGAAGAAGAAGCTTATTACAAACGGTAAAAGAAACAGATAAAAGATAGACGTAAAGTGAAAAGAGAAATTTCGATTAAGAAATGTTCACTTACAAAAAAGAGAAAACCATTTAGGAAAGAAGTAAGAACATATCGCATGCTCGGAAAATAAATTCTGGCAAGAAAGGATTAAAGAGGAGAGGTGATAGGATAACTGTCATGTATCTTTTCGCTTTTTAGATAAAACATCCGATTAGTTGCTTGATTTCGAGATAAATCTCATATTTCCATTAAGAAGAAGAAATATATATATATATATATATGTACTGTCAAATTTAATGACAAAAAAATAATTATTTAGATGTAATTAGATTCGCATATTGAATTCTCAATTACACAAAATATATTTCACCGCTTAAAAAGGTAATATTATATATATTTCTCCTTTCATGTGTTTGTAAAGAAACACGTTTTTTTCTGGGATTATCTCGTATTCGTATAACATTATTCGTGTCTTAACCCTTTGTATCCATCCCACCGGGACTTTAAAATCCCACCAAAAAAATTCCTCAATATAGCCTAATTGGGAACTTCAAAGTTAAGCTATAGTTTAAGCTAAATTTAATATGAGATGTTTCTCATGCAGCAAAGAAATATAATAAAAACGATTCAAACTATTTTTTCCAAAAATAAGGTAATTTGGGATATAAAGGGTTAAGTAAATTAACTGTTTGAAATCTTTTTTATTTTATTTTTTAAAGTTTATAATTCCAAAATTTTGATATTTTTATTTATAGAAAAGTTATGATTTTAAATGGCATCAGTTGTTATATTAAACATAAATAAACACCTCTCAGTTGCTTTATTAGCTATATTAATTCGTACTCTGCTATTATTCCTGTTTTTAAAAAATATTTATATATATTATCTTTGAAATAAATTTATCACTAAATATAAGATTTATTGTTTATGGAGGGAAAAATTTGGGAATGAAAGGGTTAAAGCAGTCTGCTATTGTTCCTAAGATGTAAAACAATTTTAAGATTTTTCATTTAGAAGTTTGTCACCAAGCTAAGTTATTAATTAGCTGAACTAACATTTACAGTGTTCTTTCATTAGAGGATATTTTTTCCACCTTAAAATAATAAGAAGAAATGTATAAAAAGAAATTTATTTTTACCATCTTCTTCTTTTTCATTTTTGTTACTGAAATTTACAGACAAATTCAGATTCTCCATTTACTATAAACAATGAAAATATTCAATCTATTTTAAAGCCTTAAATGTCTTTTGAAAAAGAGAAAAAAAATGATTACGTATATATTTGCAAGAATATTTAATATCTTTAATTATTAATTTATACAAAATAAATGTATTTTGTTTTCCATCTTTTAATTTAAAACATTTCTCAAAAAATTACTTTATATGAAATTTCTGAAAACAAATAAAAGAATGGAAAATATATAGTCTATCTGAATTTAATTTCAAATTATGCTAATTAACTGTGCCAATTGTTATTTTCAAATTCTAATACTAGCAATTAATAACCTAACAGGGAAAAAAAAAAAAATCAGGTTTAAAATAATCTTCAAATACGATTTTTTTTACGATAAACATTTAATACTCAATTAAAAACACAGATATTGATTCAATGAAAATTTTAATTTTTTTTTTTAATCATATTTCCAACCTGACTCTTTGATTAATAATATAAAATTCAATTTAAGAATGATAGTTATTGTACTTCGCGAAGGTCTCAGAATGTTTCTGTAAATTTTAAAACTCATTAAAATCGTAAGTTAATTTGGCTTTTCTACCACCTAAAATGTTTTTAACAGAGGCTTAATATGCCTTTTTAGTGCGAATTTGAACACAAGCTGTATAATTTTAATTAACTAATTATCACTTAATTTACGCATTACTTAAGCTACTTAAGTTTCACTTAATCACACTTAATAGTGTTAATTATTCATGGAATGGAGTAATGGAAGCTGTTAATTAAATTTGTGTTATTTAGATTACTATCATTTTCATTTCCGGAAGAAATTAAACTAAATCTAATGCATACGTTAACGTAACTAACGGATGCAGTACAAAGATATGTGTATGCATAAAAAGGATTTATGCATTTCGCATATTTATAATTTTTGAACAGGGGTAAATAAATTTACGAAAATGATTACACTTGCATATTTTAAAGCGACTATTAATTCTGACTCTTCTTTTTTTTTTTTTTTTTGGTCAGCAAATATTCGCAATTTGAAATACGAGTATGTTATCGTAAATCTATGGAGATAATAAGTACAGAGTCACTTATTTCTTTTTAGTTTAGGCCAAATATATTCAGGTCTACGATTGAAAAATAATTTTAAACTTCTATAGTGTCACCAATTTTTTTAATTTCTTAATTTTCATGTTAAGAAGATAGTTTAGAAAGCTTTATAGTTATGCTAAAAGCTTCTTTAAAATTCAAAATGCGAAACAAGGATTATTTTTCTATGATAATAAAAAATATATTATAAAAATAAATGGTATAGTATATTTATATTACATATATAATTATGTATACAGTAGCTAATCCTGATCCAGACTCAAAAACCTGTGCTCACTCTTCCCGAACTTCGGTTTCTTTTTCTTGTCTATTTTTCCTGCATTTTCTCACTGGTCTTCTTTTTTTTTTTTTTTTTTTCTTCTCATGTTATTTTTTTCTATGGATTTTTGACTTTTTCCCTCCCGATTTTTTCAGTCTAAAGTGCGATGGCATAACACAAACTTAATAACACTTTTATGGTGATGATTGGGTTTTAACGATAACAAATACAACCCCCTAAATAAACAGACAAACATATTTTTTTCGCTTTTTTATAAAATGATGTTTTATGATTTTTTGCAATGAGTACGAGCCCTTTTTGAGAGAAAAGAAAAATTTTAATTCAGAGCACCTGTTAGAAGTTGTTGGATAAATACATAATAAATGAATGAATAAATAATTAATAGTAATAATAATAACTGAATGGTCTTTAACACTTTGAAGAACTAATTTAGATATACTTATCTGATCTTTATTTCTCTATCAGCCCTGATATTTAAATAATTCTTAACAAGCAGCAATCGATTATAATGCATTCAAAAACTAACTCCTGATGAAGTTATTTAAAATATTTTTCATTAAAATATAGAGTTGTTAAAATCATGAAAATATATATCCACTATCAAGAGTACTTGAAGGAAATTTTGAAAGCAAGACCCATCATCTTTTTAAACAGGTTGTCGTAAGGAAACGTGTATTCTCGTTTAATAATAATAATAAAGATAATAATAATAACCCAGCATTAAAAAAATCCTTTAACAATTCATTATTAAATAAAAAGAAGTGTATTCTTCTTGATGTATATTAGAGTCCTGCGCGGATCGGGCAAACTTTATCAGCACCCGACCTGTAAAATAACTTTCGACTCGTAAATGCATCTTGTTAAATTTATGTCATAAAAGAAACTGAATTCTATTACATAAAATGCAGTTATATTGTAGAATAGATCTTTCAGAAAATTAAATATTACATTAAAAAAAAATTACTTGCATGTGGAAACAAGTATGTGATTATATTAAAAATCATAAACAAATTTCGGTGTTTAATATGACGAAATTTCAAATGTATTAAAACTTACTTTTAAAAAAATCTACGATTGTAAATATTTTGACAGCATTTAGAAAAGTAAAATAAGGAAGCAAATATAAACATCGGTAGACAAATAATTTTCGCATACCATGTTTTAACGAAATATTAATATTTCGTATTAATATGTAAATATTAATATAACATTTACGTAATTGTAATTAAACTCATGTCATTCATGTTGTTTTAAATTGCTTTGCAGGTAGATAACGTCACTCAATTTATGCAGTTAAAAGGTTATATTCATAAAAAAAAAGAAAAAAATCTCCAAAGAGAAATATTTTTCGATTCGACCTACTGGTTAAAAATTAATGAAAATTTAACCATTTAACCCACACCCGACACGCAAAGCGGATACCCCAACCGATGCAGGACTCCAGTGTATATACGTCAGTGATATATATTTTTTTACATCGATTACATAAGATAAAATGCAAATGATTTAAACACGAATACATGAAATCCTTTATAATGTAACGTAACGTTTTAGCGGAACGGCAAAAATGGAGGAAGAGGGACTTAATAATATTATAGTTTTAAAAAATTAAAGAACACGCTTTTATAGAAATGTGAACTAAAATCACAAAATATCTATCTTAGTATTAAAATGCCGGGTAAGCGAAAATCGTGTGAGTGACACACCATAATATTTACATACATTTAAATCTTTAATTAAAATAATTCAGAATTAAACAAAAACCATTTTTAAAAAATCTCCCCTGACTGGGCTCGAACGCTATACCTTCAGGTTCGTAGCGCGAGGCTTTACCTCATAGCCACGGCGTTCACGTAGGGATAGCCTTTTTTTACAATATAGATTTTTTGTTTGCTCCCAAAGCGGTTACAAACATACAAGCAAACATACATACAAACATACATACAGGTGAAGCTAATAAAAGCGTGTTAAAAATAGGAAAATACTCGGAGGCAAAGTGTTATTTTGATTTATTAAATATCATAGCCTCAAAAATTTTTAATATAACTTTTATAAAATTATAAGAATTATCATTTTATTATTTAGTTTACTTATTTTTTTTTTAATTTAAATAAGCATGAAAAAAATTAATTCATGCTTACAAAAAAAAAAAAAAAAAAAAAAAAAAGTTTCCCATTTTTGCTATTACAGTTGTCTAAAAGTGACATTCTCTTTTTTTTCTTTCCTATTTTGGCGAAAATGTTCTTTCATCGTTCTCTGGTTTCTTTCATACATTTCATTCAATGGCACTTTCTCCTTTTCCATCGTGTACTATAAACATGAAAATCTTCGTTATCTCCTTTTTTGGGATCGAGAAATGTCCGTAAAAAATGATGAATTGTAGAAAGTCGATTTATTACGAGATAAGTTTTATCTCAAATCCGCCTTTTTCTTTTATTTTGAGAGCTAAGAAAAAAAAATTAACGATTTCTTTCTGTGTAAATGGCGAACTCGTAATCTGATGAACCTTATGGTTTATTATTTTTGTTTTATGTCCTTTTTCTCCCCCTTCGAGGAAACTATAAAATATTATCTCTGATTACTTAAGTAATATTCGGAGCATTGGAACTATAAGGATCCGGACGGAGTTCAAACACCTTACCGATGTATTTTTCTTTTTCTGAAAATTTTGCATTCTAAAAAAGATCTCAAGTCGAAATTTAGATACCTTATAATTCATTCCACATTTTAAAAACGAAAGAGGATGGGGGGAGAGGAGGGGAGATGAGAGAGAATTCTGTCTTATTCATCTCTAATTTTTGTTTGTGAAAAGTAAATCGTATTTATTTATTTATTATTAATAAAAAGAATAGTTATCTAAATTTTGATGTATAAATATATGGTATATTTTAAATACGAGCCTTCTCAGACAAATTTTTCTATGCGGCAATTCTTTAAAAAATGATATTTTCATTGCATATAGTGCTATTTTATTATAGGGGGAGGGGGACTAAAATTTTTAAAATTGATAATTTTTGTAGCTTAAAAAAATAAATTAAATTAAAAGTAAGCATAATGAAAATTCTAATTTCAGTCATTAAGAAATAAGTATTTTAAAATGTTCTTCTACAAAACTGATAAGAAAATTTGCTAGAAAGACAGGAAGCGATGAAAGTTATCTATATTTTGTTTATCAAAAATAACTGATTAACTGTAATTTATAAGAGATGTGTAAAAAAAATGTCATATATGAATTTTCTTATGCTGTGTTATGAAGGAAATTAGAATTATTATTATTATTTATTTATTTATTTTTCATATAATAGTTTCTTATTATCTGAATTGTACTATATTGCCTTACAGTTCAATTTGTCCCAATAATGTGGCGTGATAAACAATTGAAACAATTATTCTATATTTCGTCTATCAAAATCAATCTATATTTTGTTTATCAAAAATAACTGATTAACTGTAATTTATAAGAAATATGTTTAAAAAAAATTCACATATGAATTTTCTTATGCTATGTTTTGAAGGAAATTAGAATTATTTTTTTACATATAATAGTTTCCCATTATCTAAATTGTATTGATGCCTTGCAGTTCAATTTGTCCCAGTAATATGGCCTGATAAACAATAACAATTGCAACAATTGTTAATTATACTCGATTTCCTGCATGATGCGTTTCTGTAACTAATCAGATTTTACCTTATCAAGGTAGTTTTTTTTTTACCATTGCAGAAAAATTTATTAATCAAATTTTAATCATGGCTTTCTTTTGAAATGCGTTCTACTATATAAAATGCTGTTATATAGATTTTTATTTACTGCTTCATTTTGAAAATAATTAATGTTGCATGAGCCTTTGTGCAAAAAAAGAAGTAATGGAATTTTAACGTGTTACAGCATTATTGACTGTTAAGAAAATTGAAATAACTTGTTTTTTTTTTTGTTTTTTTTTATTCCTTTGTGTATGACTTAAAAATATATTTTTCCAACCGGTAACGCTACCATTTCAAAAAAAAAAAAAAAAAATATTCATTTTAATCAAAAATAGGCGTTTAAACGTTCCTTGAGCCTTCATTATAAACTTTTTTATTTACGTAAATGAACGTTACAACTACATTCTATTTTAAATCAGGGATTTGAACTTCAGGTTTTTCTGTATTGATTAAAAATTTACACGTTTTTCGTTTAGAATCTGAATTAGCCTTCAGAAATGTCATTAGCAAGTAAGGTTTTAGGATATAATAATAATAATAGATATGATAATTATGATAATAATAATAATATTTTTTTTTTTCATATATATATATATATTTTTATGATGAAATAAATGACTTATGCAAGTTTTCATCTTCATCTCGGTTTATTAAACCACTGAGAAAATTTATATTACTCATTACTTAAAGGCAGCACAGTATATACAGTAAAGCACCGTTTATACGTCTAAGGGACTGACGTAAAAGGACGTATAAATTAAAAGACGTATAATCGAAATTTTAATAATAACACTTTGATTACTACAAATTTAACGACACTTAAGCAAAATTTATAAGAAAATACTAATTAATAAAGTTTCTTAAGTTAGTAACTGCATATTATACTTTTTTAAGACAATAATTAATTAAACCAAAAAAAAAAAAAAAAAAAAGATTAAAAAGTGAGAAAAATCATACTATGAAGGCATGACTGGGTATTATTTACATAATATCATATATTGAGTACTATATTACATTTCTTAAAAACTATATGAACACAGTTTGGATATTAATTATATATATTGCGTACCTTTAATAATAAGCATACGATTTATGTCCATACAGATAGTTATTTAATAACATTAAAAATCTTTAATATTCGTCTGATTTGCTGCTTGTCTTTGAGTATTAAAAATTCTACTGTTAATTAAATTGATTCTATATACAGTAAAGCACCTTTTACAAGTCTTTCAAGCGACTGGCGTAAAAAGACGTATAAATGAAAAGTCGTATAATCGAAATTTAAAGAAATAAAAACTTTGATTTCTTACAATTTTAATGGCATAGAAGCAAAATTTATCTGAAAATACTAACTAATAAAGTTTTTTAAGATAGTAACTAGTAAATTGCTTTATAGTAGAATTGATATTTAAGGGTAATAGTTAAATAAATAAATAAATAAAAATATTTTAAAGAGTGAGAAAAATTATACCATTAATATGACTTGAGTACTAAGCATATTTTTCATATCGTGAACATTATACGAATACATATTGCAGACATGTTACTTTTCAGCCTTAAGGCTGAATTCAGCTTTTTTAGGCTTGAAAATTATTATTCTTGGGATCAATGCAAATCTGCATTAAAACTTTTTGGACATGTGTAGTGGGGGGGGGGGGCAGCCTGAATTTGTGCAATATATTATTAGCAATTTCTATGCGATTGGCTTTCAAGAAATGTCAAATTCAAACTTGGAGAAAATGAAAAAGAAATAGCACTTCAACTGCATTTTCCCAATGAACTTGAACTACATTATTTTGCTAATCAATTGCCCCAGCAAACAATGCTTCTATCTATAGAATAAACTTATTTTCACGTTATTTGGTGTAATAATTCTGTCTGATTTTTAAGCACTTACAACTATTTTAATTATAGTTAATGTGATATTTAATATAAGATTTATTGTTCTGATTTTGCTTATTTTTTTATATATGTATGCAATCAGATTTAACATTATTTTTATTATTGTAAAATTTATATTGTCTCAGTTGCCTGATACCACTGTTGAGGGGGGGGGGGGGGTCGTGAAAAGTTCAGCCTTTTTTTCTGTAAGCCTGTACCATGTCTGATATTGATTGTTAATTAGATATATTATTATTATTTTTTGCTTTCGTTAAATCCACACTTTTGTCGATTTCTTTTAAAATTCCGATTTTTATCTTTCAGTGATAGTGCTCTAACGCTTTTACGACATTTTAAAGTTTTAAATAACAAACAGATAACTTGTGGATTCTGTCGGAAGGCAACACCCGATGCCATAAACCGAACATACATGCAGAACAGAACAACATTCAGTTCTAGTTATGATAAGGACTTTCGAACCTTCCTCTATTCCTCCATATAAGATGTTATCTAGAAAATGCCCCCCTTATTTAGAACGAAAAAGTAATGACTGATCTAGAAATTTTGTGAATTTTAGAAAGGTTGAAAAGACGTATAATCGATGCTGAACGGCGTATAAACGAAAGACTTTTATATTAAAATGAATAAGAATGAATCGGGGCTTCAGTAAAAAGGCGTGTAAATGCAAAAAAAAAGTATAAACGGTGTTTTACTGTATATGAAATTTGATAAGTAGTGTAATTTAACCAGCCTTCAGATCTTTTTACAGTAAAACATTAGATTGTTCGCTGAATTATAATTATTACTATACCGCTCTTATACATATTCTTTCAAATAATCCTTCTACGCGTAACTCGTCATATCCGCAAAAAAATTCTCCAAAACACTTGTTACCATATGTCTGAACAACTCACTCATGTAGCATTTCTTAGAATAGCAGATCTCTTGAAACAATAAAGCATTTGGCACGCCTTTTGGATTTTTCTTTTCTCGGAACTACTTTTTTAAGTGTTCTGTCCTCTTGAAAAATATGTTCTGTGTCATTTTTACATTCACAGATCGTGGTGTTGTTTTCTACTCGAGTGCTTAGGTGAAGTTCTTACGCTACAAAGATCGTGAATTCTCGTGCCACAGTTGGTGTAGTGAAGTGCCTTTTGAACTCTGTTTCCTAAAGATATTTTTTACGCCCTACTGAACCCATATAATTAAAATGTGTGTTGGAAACCTCAAAAGCTCTGCCGTCGTTAGAAATTCGTTAGTCCTAAGGATTCTAGAGGGGGGGAATTTTATCCAGAATATTAATGGAACTATCACTTATTGAGTCAGCTGCAAATTTATCTTTTAGGGCTGCTAACTCGATAGATAATCCAGGTTTTTGTAGTGTTCTATGATGAAGTACACTAGCTTTAAATTTCTAATCTTGCAATGAGAGTGTATCATAGAGGATAGGTCATATTGTATTACAAATTTTAAAATGTTTATATTGATATTGGATTATTTTTAACTGCAAGTTAATATTGAGAAAAAAGAGTTTAAAATTAGTTATATTAATAATTTTCTTACGTGTCATTGAATTATTTGATATTTAAGGAGCTAGATATCTGTATATTAAAAAAAAAAAAAAAAAGAAAAAAGAAAGAAAAGAAAAAAGAAACTCTGTTATTTATTAATGAAAGTAATTTATTTTGAACTTCGTAAAGTTATTCTTTTATTTTTATTTATTTTTTTCACCAACTTATTATTATCATTTTCAAATAAGCCAACACCACATATGAAAAATATTCGGTATAATAATTTTCCAAATGTTCAACCGAAATTTAGATACATATTTGAAAGTAATCCTTTGTGAATTTGATTATGAACCTATTAAACTTTTAAAATTCATTAAAGATTTATCTGTAAAAGAATTGACCCCCCCCCCCTCCCCTCCCATACAGAAAAAATTATTTTTTTATCTATTCACAAAATTTTTCTGAAGATAACCATTTCCTTCCTTAGTGTTCGAAAAATATTTTTATTTTGCGTTTATGGTAAAAGTTATTAGTAAAAATCTTTAACTACCAATAATCTTCCACAATTATTTATCGTCTTATTAATAAAAGTAATTTATTTAAAATTTCATAAAATTAGTCTGAGGTTTTTTTCCACACAGTGCAAGTAACAAAAAATATCGTTTTTAACAAGCAATGCAAATAATCTGAATTATGTGTAAAAAAAGATATTTTTATTTTCGTCCAAACATAAACAGCGATTTTTTACTGGTTCACATTTTTTTTTTTTTTCCTTCAAAAACATTTTATTCCTTTAGCGTTAAATGTTCACGAAATATTTCTAGTTAGGTTTGGGGCAAAACATACTAGTAAAAGCCCTTTACTTTGAATATTCTTCTATAACTTTCTTTTTTACCTACTTACAAGTCTTGTGAATTGTATTATTGATCATTGTGTGAAAAAAAAATTTTTTTTTTTCCTTTTCCTTTTTCCAAACAGAAACGATGTTTTTTATTGATTCACGAAAGTTTTCAGTAAGACCAGTTTAATCGTTACGTTCACAGAATATTTTTATTTACGTTTACAGAAAAAAAAATATATATATATATATATATTGATAGAAATATTTTGCTTTCAATAATCTTTCAAGTCTTGCAAATTGCATTATCGAAATTGTGTGTGTATGTGTGTTTCGTGAAACAAAACAGCGATTTTTTATTGATTCACAATTTATTTTATTTATTTATTTTATTTATTTATTTTTTTTTTTTTTCTAAAGACAGTCTTTTATTCTTTAAGTATTAAATGTTTACAACGAAATATTTCCATTTACATTTAGGGTAAAAGATATTAGTAGAAACCATTTGCTTCAAATAATCTTTCTTTTAAAAAAGGAAAAATAATAAAAAATTATTTTACACGTATCGCGAATTGTATTATCTCTTTTCTCAAGAATACCATTAGAGAATAACGATAAAAAAAGATCGTGTGGTAAGGATTAGGATGTTTTGTTAAAAAAAAAAAAAAAAAAACTTTAAATGACCCACACTATCCTAGGTAAAGCATTTCAAAAAGACATTGCTCCCTGAAAGATACTCGTTTTTATTTTGGATTCTTTTTCTTGTCAACTTGCCAGAGAGGACCAGACGGCAGAGGGTGGAATGATGTCTCTGCAAAGACTATCAGAATCACTCTTCAAGTCTCCGATTTCCAAAGAGCAAACAAAGTCAGGCACTTTTTTTTTTTTTCGTTTGTTGCTTATTTTCGTATGTTCAGTAAGTGCATACTTACTTTAGAAGAAAAATTCATCGGGAAATTGAGAATGCTTTTTTCAGTTTCACATGATGCCCCTTTTTTTCCTTCTTCTTCTTCTTTTTTTTTTTTTTTGTATGATGCGTACACGAGCCTATATGTTTGTGCCGTGGCGTGTGTGATTCACGAGTCAAAGGTTTTGCCCTTGAACAGTAGTTCACCCTCAGCAATTTATAAAAACTGATACTAGAACTATTAAATTTAATGCCCAAAATACTGATTCTCTCTCTCTTTTTTTTTTTTTTTTTTCACTTCTGAAAATTTTCGCTTTCCTGCCTGGCTATAATAAACTCCTTCCGGGTACTATAGCGAGATATATATAGCCTTCGTGTGAACATTACTATTATATATAATATATAAAAATATATAGACGTGTGAAAATTATTAAAAAAATTGTGGATTTTTATTTTAATAGGCAAAGAGGGGCGACCGCTGGTTTATGTATTAAACAAATTCATCGTGACTTGCGCAGTGGAATACCAACATTGAAACAGACGATATTCTTTTTCATTTTTAGTTAAAATCTTTAGATAAAAATCTTTAGCATATCACTTTATGCCGCTAAAACTTATAAAATTGAAAATTCACATTTACAGTAAGAAACGTGAGATTGAGATCACATTAACGTCTTGTATTTACATAGAACATAACCTTTTATCACTCATATATATTGTTACGAAAAACTTTTCGAATTTCTTGAATGAGAAAGTTCGTAAAGAAACAGACAGGTTCTAGTCGATGAATGCTGTTTCTCTTTATTCAACGTAACTTCTCGAATCAATACAACAAAACTGCGATTACAATGAATATTCTCGAAACAGCCCAACAATGCTGTTATTTCATCGAATATTCAAGTAACAGTCCAATGAAGCTGTCGCTCGCACCGCAAAAGTCACTATTCGACGATATTTCTGGAACAGTTTAAGAAAACAATCACTTGTTCCACGATTAAAGCAAACAACATCGAATATTCAAGTAGCAGTCCAATGAAGCTGTCACTCGTACCGCAAAAGTCACTATTCGACGATAGTTCTGGAACAGTTTAAGAAAACAATCACTTGTTCCACGATTAAAGCAAATAACATCGAATATTCAAGTAGCAGTCCAATGAAGCTGTCACTCATACCGCAAAAGTCACTATTCGACAATAGTTCTGGAACAGTTTAAGAAAACAATCACTTGTTCCACGATTAAAGCAAATAACATCGAATATTCAAGTAGCAGTCCAATGAAGCTGTCACTCGTACCGCAAAAGTCACTATTCGACGATAGTTCTGGAACAGTTTAAGAAAACAATCACTTGTTCCACGATTAAAGCAAATAACATCAGATACACCAGAGCAGAAATCTTCGCTAGCACATGAACAAAGTTCATTCGATTAGAGCACAATCTCCAAAGCGCAATCGTTTAGAATAGGTCTCTGAACAACTCTGAATCGCAGTGTCTATTATACACACTCCCTCTCCCTGCAGAAGTCAACTCCCTCCTATCTCACTCCAACTCACTCAACCTTTTGGCGATGGGGCTTGCGGTAATTGTATCCAGAAACCCACATAAAGGTCGAGATCTCGAGGAGAACGTTGAAACTTCAGAAACCCTAAACTACTCCATTTCACCAAATTTGGTCTTGAAGTTGTCAAGTTTGTCGCCAGTGCTGACCTCAATGAAAGTGAATAAACTGCCTCTTTACGTTGCCTGTAAAACTACTTTCACTGTAATAGAATAATTGATGCAGGGAAAATACTTAATTCGTTGTAACATACTTAAATCAACGTCGAAATTTCAGAAACCCTAAGCTACTACTTTTCGCCAAATTTGGTCTTCAAGTCGCCAAGTTTGTCGCCAGTGCTGACCTCACTGAAAGTGAATAAACTGCCTCTTTACTTTGCCTGTAAAACTACTTTCACTGTAACAGAATAATTGGTGCAGGGAAAATACTTAACCCATAGATTTTTTTTCGAACTCCGTAATGCAACACATTTGCTTATTAGTAGTTGACATAAAAAAAACAAGTTGTTAAATATTAAAGAGGCATTTGAAAGTAAATCCGAGTAAGATGCAATTGAATTTAAAAGTTCACTCTCCGGCTTACAGCCGGTGATTTTCAGCGCGCTAGTGGCGCCATCTCCTGAATACAGAGGGAATTACAATTGCATGTACGCCAAAACACTTCCCGTGTGAGTGGATGTGTGGTAGCTCCAAGTTGTGATGCAACTGAAGTCTGAAATTCAATCGCAAGAGAACTAAAAAGGGAGGTAGAGATTTTAAAAAGGGAAGTTGAACCACATTATGGTATTGCTTATAACTCTACTTCATATAGTAGTTCAAGTTTGAACTGAAATTTTAGCAGTGTGCTTTGTCCTTTATTGTTTTCACGAAAAATAACTTTCATTAAAAAGTTTACGCCTCAAAAATTTTGTATTTAAAAATTTTCTTTTTTAAATAAATATTTAGAATTTAATTACTTAAATGATTTAATACTTATAAATTTTATTTTTATTTATTCTTCCCTCTCTTCTAATCTATCTTCCATTACAATGAAAGTCTTTTATCTTAGCGTGAACACTTTTATTCCACAGGTTTCTCTCCACTAAAAGACCATTCATTTCCCTTAAAGTAAGATTAAAATATTTTAGCTCAGAGACATTTTTTTTTTTTTTTCTGTCAAATAAAACCATTCTTTTGAAGTATTCTTTCTTTACAAAGCTTTAAGACTTGGTAGAAGTAAATGCAAATCTTTTAATGGGACAAGCCTAATGGTATTATGCTTCAACTAGTACACACTAATTAGCGTTTAATGTATGGATCATTAACGTTCTGTTGTTTCAATTGTATTTATTTCTCGTGCATACGTTAAATAACAAACGGTTTTAAAAATTTATCGGTTTGTGGAACAAACAAAGAGATGAACCTAATGAATGCATCTCATAACCCAATTTTCGAAGCGGATCCTCTGTATTCAGTCGTTTATTGCTGATTAATGCATATATTTCAGCATATTTTGTGAATTATTTTATTGAGAAATATTAATCAAATAAGATAGATCAGTTTTATTTTGTCTTTTTTTTTTTTTTTTTTAAGTACTGTTTGATTAAGTCTGTGGATAGATTAAACATATTTGATTCTACATCTGTTTCGTAACATTAGTCTTATTGTTGTGTTTTGTTAGCTGTTCATTAGCTTAGATTCGTTAATAAATTTTTTCAAAATTTTTCTTTCTTTTTATTATTATTATTATTATTTCAATATATTTATTTTATACAGAGAGAATGAAATTCTTATATGCACTATTTTTATAAATTTAAAAGAGTTTTAACTGGTATAATTTATCTTGGACAACTTCTGGGGGAAAAAAAAAAAATCTTATACATTATTTATGTCATTAATAATCTACAAAAAATAATCTTAATTTTAATTTAAGACCTGTTAGCGTCCAGTGTCCTCATTTGAGAACAGCTAATAAAATGGCGCGTATATTTTTTGTGGTTTCTTGGAATGATTTCTGCTTTTTAGTGACAGTTTATTGCGTCTCTCTAAATGATCCCTGAAAGTTTTATGTGCCTACTGTTAATTATTATTTGATAATTTCGATAGTCATTTTATGATTTTTTTATTCGTCGCACATGTATTTGCTTTTTGCGCAGGCATATTAACTTAAACCAAGTTGAATAATAATATATATTATAATGTTTTACTTTCGAGATCCTTGTCAACATATAATAGGAAATTAACATGTTATCTCAAAGTTTTCTCGCTAGAACACTAAACGTCAATAAATGAGGATAGGCTTTAAATTTAAAACTATCAGAAGAATTGTTTAAGTTAGTATATTTTACTGTCAGTTGTCTTTTTTAATTTAGAAGTGAAATAATCAGCTAATAATATTTTGCAAAATTAATTTGGGCGTTAACGGGTAAAATTTATTATTTTATTATTATTCGTTAAAATTTGAAAAGAGATTTTACAGAATTTTGTCGTCGCCTCTTTGTAGACTGAATTAGTAGCTATTTAAACCATGCTTTTATTATCTAAGATAATTAATAATTCAAGTTTTTTTTTTTTCCCTAATAAATTTCTATTTTAAATTATTTATTTAAAATGTGTGATACATATTTTTATTTTGCTATTTGGATCTCTTTTGACTAAACAAAAAATAACCAAGAGAAAAGAGCCAAACCATCTTGCGTAGAAGGCTTTTATAACTCCAAGTGAACGCAGTCAAAACACAGCTATTATCATAAAACTACAGCTTCTCGTATTCTTAGTAGCAAATAAATTTAGACTTGACTACCCTTTTCTCTTAGGGAAAAAAAAGCATAAAAATTGTAAATAAATAGCGTAATTAACTTTTACGGCTTTCGCCTTTAAAGGACGTGTGTAAAAAGCAAGAAAAAAAAATTGTACCTGCTTGTGAACTAACACCGGAAGCCAGCATTCGCATCACTAAAGATTGTACTTCGGAACATTTATTTTTATCAACGCTGATGTCTCTGTTTTTTTATTTCACAGTGTGTATGGGCTCGCATATAAAGAAGGGGGTTTTCGGTTGACATATGAGTATTCTCACAGCAGTAATTTTATTTTCTTTATTTTTATTTCTTTGCTTCTCTGCTGTTCGAAATTCACAAATTCCGAAAATAAATGTGGAATTTGCATGTCAATCCTTTTTTCAATATTTTCTGATTGACAATTGTCAAAAAACGTAATAATTCTTGTAGAAAAATTTAAAGAAAATTATTTATAAGTTTATAATTAGTCATTTTAATATAAAATTTTTTAATGCATTAAAGAATTTTCAGCCCCCAGAAACGAGTTACATTTGAAACTATTGGCAACCAGTGCTTCACATATTGCATTTGTTTTGCATGAAGTTGTTGAATTTTGTGGGGGGGAGGGGAGAAGAAAATCGGCTGAGTAGTGTGCCTTGGGGGGAGGAAAAGGTATAACTTGACTTTAAAAAGCCCTCTGGCTGTTAAAATAATAATAATAATAATAACAATAATAATAAATTTAAAATATGCTCAAAAGTGTTTTAGAAAATGAACAATTTGGATTTGAGAACCAACCATCTTTCAATTTGTTCAGAAAAATTTAAACTAGCAGTAGTATAATATTGAAAAACCTTCTTTTAATTGATCAGCTTTGGCGGTTTTAAAAATAAAATTCTTTTGTTTGAATCAATTTTTCCTATGTAAAGGTAGAATGACATGTTATAATTAGAATTATAATCATGTTTATCTTAAGGTTTAAATCGAATCGTCTTTTAAAATTACTATTGTTTTCCATATTAATTTTAATATTGCTTGGTTATGCTTTATAAAATTAACTTACAATTTCAGCAATCTCTTAAATTCATTTTAGAAATTACTTATAATGCTTCATATTTTAAAATACATACGCTTGAAAATCGAATATGAAATCTAACTACATATGGTTCTTTTGCTCATGCCTTAACTTTGTTTTAACTTACACCCAGTTTTATAACTGTAAAGAACAAATTCTAAAAATAATAAATAATTTAGAAATAAGTGTAGCTTTTTTAGCTTTGCTGTACTGCATTAAGTAAAATTCTTTTATTTATTTTATTCCTTCAAAAAGGTATCAAAACATTTTAAATCATAAATAATGTTACTGATATACGTTAAAACCGCTTGCGATATTAGGAAATTTTAAAATCCGAGAAAAATTATCAAAAATTTAAATGATAGAAATAATTGTGCTTTTGGAAAAATTTATATGTTGTGTTACTAGTTTTATTTATATCATTTAATGCTGAAAGGAATTTATGTTAAAATAGATACCAGAGGTGTTGAAAAATGTTGATTTTTTTATTTATCACTTTTGACACTATATATATATATATATATCGCCATTATTATATTCTTTTTTAATATGAGTTCTTATTTCGTTATTATTATTTTCGTAGTAATTTTTTATTCGGGGAAAAATTAAATGTATATCGATATCGCTTTCTCATAATAAACTTAAACTTTTTCTTAGGTCGGTAATGTGTAATTTTTCTTTTCTAATTATTCAGATAAAAAAAAAAAAAAAAAAAAAAAAAAAAAAAAGATTTTTTATTAGAAATAAATAAATAAAAATAAAAATCGCAAATGTATCAGGTTTAAACTGGAAAACTGGTTATTGTTAGTAGTAGTGTAAAAAACCAATTTTATTTGAATATGAAAAATAACTAAATAGTAGTATAAACCTATTCTAATAATAATCTGCAACTTATTTAATTATATAATAATAATAATATATTGCAAAATATTACTGTTTGAAAATAGCTGTTCTGTAAAACACAGACTGTTGCCAATTCTGTTATTGCAATTTTTAAACGAATATTTTGTTCTATATTAAAATACTGCATTAATTTAAAACCTAGTCTACCGCCTAATTTCCTCACTATCCCAAAATAGTTTCAGTTATAATTTTCTAATTATAAAAGTTACATTTTCTTACTTCTAAGTATGTGTGACGGGAAAAAAAAATGCCAGTAAAATATTTCTTTTTTCACGCACACTTTTCTACGTTGCCATACGTCAAATGTCGTCCCAGTAAAGTGTTAAAAAAAAAAGAAGAAGAAGTAGAAGTTTCTATTCATAGTTTGTTTACAAGGAGGAAAAGTAAATATTTAAGGAATTTAAACAAAAATAAAGTGCGTAAAGTCAACGTCCTTAATTAAAAATTTCTTTAATAATCAGGAAGACTGGTTTTGATCCCAAGCTCCTTTTTTTTCCCATTCTCTCCTTTATGTTATTTAATGCTTTAAAACTTTTTTTATTCTCTCCTTTATGTTATTTAATGCTATAAAACTTTTTTTTTAGTGCTCCATACAGTTATTGAAAAAGAGCCAAAATTATTTTAATTTTTAGCATCTTCTTAGTGCCATTTTTTATTTTGAAAAGTAGTGAAAGTGAACTTATCAAAAGTGTTTTTAATATAAGAACTAAAAATAGAGAACAATCAGATCAAATGAATTGAATGACTAGGTGAGAAAAATCACATACATATGTTTTTCTTGTATCTTACTTTTTACTATATTGTTAACAACACTTTAAGGGTACTTGAACTTGTCATGCAACCCGTCTGGCACTTTTTTTTAAATAGTTATACTTTTACAGTTTTTAAACTTTTTTAAAATTAAGATCCAACACGAATAATTGAAAACGTACATAGATTTTACTATGAATTCATTTTTATCATGGTCGCATGTTTTTGAAAATGTATTTAATTGAGTCTGAATAATTTCAGCACTTATATTACAGAAAGTTATTAATATTTAGATTTTGATAATTCAATTTTATGTATTATTATCCCCCCCCCCCCTCCTCGATGATTTGTTTCTAGAATCGTTCTTTGAAGGAGGACGATTTTCAATTAGTTAAAACAATTATTTTTTACCGACAAATCACATTAAAAACTGCATGTTGTAGTTTTTTTTTTTTTTTTTTTTTTTAATCTCTTTCTTACAATTTTAAAAATAAGTTCAGAAATCTTAAAAAGTAGTTTTAATATTAAATTGTGAATTCATTTATAATAATTTTTGCTAAAATGAAGGTTTGTGACGAATTTAAATATTGATATTGAAAAAATGTTACGTTTCTCACAAATCTCAGAGTATTAATAAAATGACTTGTTAAAAGTATTTTTTTCGTTCACATTCCTCTGTATATAAATATTATTTATTAACCGCGTTTTTTATTTCAGTTAATTTTATGAAGTTCCATTTTTGAAGTCAAATTTCAAATTCGTGATATTAAAAGTTGTTATAACATGTAAAGTGTCAAACGATTTTTCATGTTAAATTATCGATTTTGCCCAAAATAAAAATATATTTATTAGAAAAAATTGAGATAATTTTTTTATTATTTTTTTATTTTTCAAGTTTTTAAATAATTTTTAAAAATAACTCTTGTACTAACTAATTGTTTGGCTACATTTAGAAAATAAGTTTTATTTTTGTGTGCAATGAATATTCTAGTATCTTAAATATATATATATATATATTAAAAAAAAAAAAAAAAAACGGTGGGGGCGGGGTAATGTACCATATTCTTGATCTTGGTCGTAATCAATTTGACCCCTTTCACATGATTTTCACACTTCGAAAACCGATAAATAAAGACCCACTTTTTAACGATAATTGTAAACAGTAAAATATTTAAATAAAATTATCTGGAATTTTCTTTGCATGTACGGGAAAGGAAATAATAATTCTGTAACTGTGTCAAAAAATTTTTAAAAGAAAAAATTAAGCGTTGGGAAATCTACATTAAACGTTTTATATAGAGTAAATGTTTTTTTTTTTTTTTTTTTTTTTTTCAATTCCAACTCTCTCCTTGAATCGAATGTGCGCTCATTTACGCACGTGTGCTAAGTAGAACAAAGAACAATTCTTAGTCAATTTGATATATCTAAACTCTATTCTGTTTTCACGACCAAACAAAAAGAGTCTTGCACAATACTGTTTTATTTAAAGAGGTAAATGATCGTTTCTGTAGGAGGGAAATCTCTCTTCTTGGCGAAGAGAACGTGCTTAGAAAAATGGATGTTATATGGTAGATCAAATGATATCTCGAGAGTCGTTACAAACTTGAAAGTAAAAAGAATTTCAGATACATACCACATAAACTTTTCCTAGGTTTGGTTGTAGGCGGGATAATGAGGCTAAGGTTATCATTTTTTCCAATCTAAATGGCAGATAGATTGTTATTCCGGTAAAAGTACTTCCAGATCATCTTGTCTTGCGCTTAATTATATTAACCTTCCTTTTGTGTCATTGTCAGATAAAATGAAAGTATTGTAACGATACAGTGTTTTTTATTTTATTTTTTAGGGTTATAGAACGTTAAACAGAATATATATTTTTTACTTGTTGTAATCCATGTGACTGCAAATGCTTCTTCCTGCGAGAATTTATTGTTGTTGATCTGATTTCTCGAACTAAAGTTTTTCCCACATTCTTCCTCATATTTACTTCAATTATTTTCATGTACGATAGGAAGGCCCACTTGAAATTTACTGTTATAGCCACTTGCGAACGAAATCGTACATTGGTGCTCAACGGTGAAAAAGGTCTACCCTGACGAGTTTTTTTTTTTTTTTTTTTTCACCGTTCTGAGCTATTCCTAATTGAAAAATAATATGTCAAAAAATGTTATTCAGTTGTTTATTCTCTTATTGCTTGTTTGAATCTTTTGTTTTGGATTTCATGTAGTTTTAACACACGGGCGACATTTTTAAAATAGCAACTATCTAGGAATATTGTTAAGGTAAATATGAAGTTAAATTAAATAAAAAAAATATTAAGTAAAATTTATTGTTTCAATAGTTAACAATCAGTCTACACAGGTAATTATAATATGATAAAATTTTATTCTTATTGGTCTGTGTGGTTGCAGTGGTCATCTGTTATTTGGCTTTCACTACGTTAAAAGATATATATATATATATATATTTTCTTAAAATTTTCTGTTAACAAATTTTCATATTGTGATAAATTCGAAAAGAATATTATCTGTGTAGCCAGAGCTTTGAGATAGAATTATCATTATTATTAATTATTACTCTGTTTGACAAAGATTCATGAAATTGTTAGCATATGTCCAGATTAAGTTTTGGAAAGGAAAAAAAAAACATAAGTCCACTGCTATGTAAAATATTGAAGTTGTTATCTTTAACTTTGCTCTGCTATTATTTTTTACATTATTATTATTATTATTATTATTATTATTATTATTATTATTTTTTTTTTAAGCTTTAATAAGTTTAATTTTTTGCTAAAAAATTATAACCCTGCTATTATTCAAGCAAAGTGTATCACATATTGAAAATTCGTTAATTCTTTTAAAATACATATTGAATCTCGGGGTGCAAAAAGTGGAGTTTAATTTATAAATATTGTGTGCAGCACAAAATTATACATTACAACATGTAAATCGTTGATTCAATATTCAGACGATCAATTCTAAAAGAAATATATGTATTATTTGCGTTTTTAAAATTAATTTTCCATTTACTTATTTGAATATAACTTATAAAATTATCATGAAAAAATAGGGTCAATAACTGATAATCAAGATGTGGAAGGAATTGCACTGGTTTGTTGTACATTTATATATTTTAGCAGCAAGTGCAACCAATCTATAAATTTATAAATAATTCGTTAGCTGTTTATTGTTATTATTTTACAATGTTTTTAAATACCAATTAATAGCATTGCTAGATTTTATGTAATAGACAGTGGCGGATCCAGAGCTTGACTTTTTTTTTTTTTTTTGGGGGGGGGGGGGGGGCTAAGATTTTTCAAAGTGTTATTCTTGATCAAAAATAATTTACAATTGCAATATTCAATTGTGAATGTCAGTGTTTTTTTTTTTTCCCTTACCCCCCCCCCCCCCTTAAATCCGCCACTGGTAATAGAGTAAGTGTTAAATGTACGATTTCAGCGTATAATTACTTGACAAAATAGTTCGTGCATGTTAATCCATAAATAGACTATCATAGTTTTTTTCCTCCCTTTCTTTTACACGAAAACCAATTTATTTATTTATTTACTGTAACGAGTGCAAAATATTTCCGCTTAAAAAAGTCTAAGTTCCTTCAACAGTAGCATCCGTTTCTTTTGTAGCTGTTTTCAAAACAAAGCAAAGCAGAATCTAAAAAATATTTTATACAAAAAGAAAGAGGTGAATGACAATCGGAAAAGGAACATATTTTATTTATTTATTTTTTAGATTGAGAAGTAAAGCGTGAACTGCAAATTCTCATACGAAGTTCTTAAACGGTTGGATATAACAGCAGGAAATTGTTCCTTTTGTTGTGTTGGCTTTGTATTAAAATGAAAGTAAAGCTAAATGAAAATAATATTTAAAAGCTAAGTCGCTGTGGTATTTCATTTGTAATTCGTTTATTATTTTCCCCTTTACAAACATAATTTACAAAATTTTTAGGATGAAAAATTGTATTTCGAAATATAAAAGCTTAACCCTTTCAGTCGCAGTGTTCCCGTTGATGGGAACACCTAATTTTAATTCTCAAGTGCAAAAACTTATCCCGGAAATTTTTTAACAAAAATTTACATTTATAACATAGCAGAAATGTCCCTTTTTTTAACGTGAAAATTTTAAATTTCTTCTATTTTAAATATGTTCGTAAATACCGGTGGCAGTGCAATTTAAATGATCCGAATTACCTTGCGCCGCAAAGGGTTAAAATACTCCGGAATAAATTGAAATGTTGGGATCTATGCAACTTTTACGAGTTTTTGTTGTCGGTAATGTTTACTTATAAAGTGATTTATTTATTAAATTAAATATTATTTAAATTGAATAAGGTTTACTTACAGATGTTTCAAACCGAAAATTTCTCGAAAATGAACAATGCTAATTTTTTTCTTTTTTAAATATTTATGATCAGCTATGTGTCTAAAAGCCATTTTTAAAATTAGTTTAGTAATTTTTAAAATAAATTAAGTAGTGAACGTTAAAGGGTTAAGGGAAATATTAATTAAATAAATAAATTTCATAACTGCATGAAATCGATGATAAAAAATCTCTTTAGCCATGTAGGGTTTTCGTTCTCATCAATATCACAATAGAATACCTCATGAAAAAATATTCTGCCAATGGTAATTTGACCAAACTAAATAAAAGCATTTTTGCCTCTTCATCTTCACAATATGTATATATATATATTAAACGAAAGAAAGATCTTTTTATTTAAATTACAATTTGTACTCCAAGAAATTTAAACTGCTAGCCCCGAAAAATATTTGTTAATCAGATTGTAGCATGGCTACAAAAAGTGAGTAATTTTAAAATGTGTAATAAACGCAAAGATTTAATATAAAAATAATTCAATTTCTAAAAATCAAGCTAAAACCACAATGATTAAAATGAATAAATAAATAAGCCTTCTTGTATATTAGACATGTTTTTCTTATTATTTTTTCTTGCATTTAGTATTAGTTGTTTGATGTTCAAATATATTCAATCGCAATACCCTGCACAAAGCAAAATTATCTTATTATTATTATTACAGTAAAGCACCGTTTATACGTTTATATAAATGAAAAGACGTATAATAGAAATTTTAATAAAAACACTTTGATTACTACAATGACACTTAAGCAAAATTTATATGAAAATATTATTTAATAAAGTTTCTTAAGTTAGTAAGTGTATATTATACTTTTTTTTAAACATAATAATTAATAATAACAAAAAATAATGTAATAAAAAGTGAGAAAAATCATACTATGAATGCATAACTGGGTACTAATTACATATATCATATACTGAGTATTATATTACATTTCTTAAGAACTATATGGACACATTTTGAATATTAATTACATTTTTAATAATAAGCATACGATTTATGTCCATACAGATAGCTATTTAATAACATTGAAAATCCTTAATATTCGTCTGATTTGCTCCTTGTCTATGAGTATTAAAAATTCTACTTTGTATTCAATTGATCAGTATTCTTCGATCTTTCCTGTGTTTCCCCTTTTAAGATGTTTTCTAGGAAATATCAGTCTTATTTAGAATGGGAAATAATGACAGGTCGAGAAATTTTGCGAATTTTAATAAAGTGGAAAAGACGTATAACCGATATTAGCGGTGTATAAACTATGAATTTTTGCATGAAAATGAATAGGAATGAATCGGGACTTCACTAAAAGGACATATAAATGTTAGCCCTTTATCTACTGACGGTACTTTAAAGTACTATTACTTTAAAAAGAGTATAAAATCGAATTTATAGAAGAAATTTCAAAGATATTTATAAGAAGGGAACAGATGTACCTCCCTTTAACCTCACTGCAAAGCATTAGACGATACATATAGCCATTTTTGTTCCATAAGGGATTTTATGGAGTGCACTTGCTGTTTTTGCTTGATATTTTTCACGATCTTCATGTGCGGTATAATTAATTCCTATATTATTTCAAGAATAGCCCACTAATCTTAGAAAAAATATGAGGAACATAAAGAATAAATATTTACTTACACTTTTTCCATGTCGACATAATTTTTTCGACCTCTATGTACCAGTGGTACACTAAAGTACGACCTCACAAAATTCTCATTAATTGTTATGATGAGGTGATATGCATAATTTTTAACATATATATCTTTAAATAATGCACTTTACTAACTAAAAATATATGTTTCAAACACAATTTTGTCTGTTTCATAATGCAGTAGATAAAGGGTTAAAGAAGCATAAACGAGAGACGTATAAACGGTGCTTTACTGTATTAATCTAGTTCTAGTTTGCTTTTAGTATTTAAACAGTTATCTGAAATAGTTATTGGAAGTTAATGTTTTGAAATTAGTTTGACCTTTGACGTTAATTTATTTATATTGTGTTATTCTCTCTTTTTTAGGCACATATGGTAGCAGCTTTTGAACAGTCTTTATCTAATATGACTAGTAGATTGCAACATCTCACTGCGAGCGCTGAACAAAAGGTAGATTGGATTCTATATTAGGTACAACTTCGATATACACCCACAACGATGTTTGGCGATTATTCTTTGGCGCCATTTTGAACGATAACGATGTCGTTCTGGACTATTTGTGATATAATATGGCAGCCTATATGTTGTTTATTTTAGTTTTGTGATTTTATGTTTTATGATTTAGATTATGATTTTATCATTTATTATTTATGATTTAGCCATAATCGCCAACAAAAAGTTGCCAAATATCGTTGTGGGTATATATCGAAGTTGCTCCCTATATTAAATAAATTTTATAATCGTGATGTAAGAAATGTAAATAGTAATAAATAATTATATTGCTTTAATTTGGCATTCTTTATTTACAGTTTGAAAGCAGAGCTCGATTTGACCAAAAGTATGGCTAAGGTCCAATATGTACCCCCCACCCCCCATTGTTTTAATATATATTGTCAGAAAAAAGGTATTAGGGGAAAAATTGAATACACAGATGAAAATTCTCCCCATAAGTTTTAGCTATATATTACAAAAAGTAATAATAGAAATGTTGAATGTATTAAAAAAAAACCTACATTTTATACATATATATTTTTTTTTTATTTAGGAGAAAATTTTATTAAACACATGTAATATAAAATGAAATACATCAATATAAAATTTTTAAAACTGGAAAAGGGTTAGGAATTGAATTAATTTATTATATTTATTTATTCTTATAAAATTGTGTCTTAATCATTGAAAACGGAGGTTATTTGCCCCTCCCCCCTCTCCTCCCAAGGGGGAAAAATTGTTTTTGACAACATTAAAACAATTTACTGTATTTATATATATATATATTTTATAAATGTTTTTTTTTTTTTTAACCTTTCCTTTTAATTATTATTATTTGCACTGTTAGGTTAATGTAGGAACCATATAAATTAAAATAACTTTAACAAATGATTAATTTGATGCAAGATATTTTTCTCTGGTTATTTATTTGTATGGTTTAATGTCCAGAAAAAAATATATACATATATGTGTGTGTGAAAATTTTGCTTTAAAAAATTCAAATACAATTAACCATCTTCAATGATTATAATTTAATTATTAAAACAGTTCATTATGATATTGCTCTTTTCTTTTTAGGATTCAGAATTGACAGAACTTAGGAAAACCATAGAAGCTTTGAAGCAACAAAGTGCTGAGGCTGGCCTCACCAAAATGGCTCTACAGTCTATGCAGGCTGTGCAGAGAAGTACGGGTGCTACTAACTTAGTTCGACGCCATACTTTTAACACTACTAAGGATACGGGTGAGACATGCAACTAACAATGAATGTGCTGTAGTGATGCATGGGTTCTTTGTTTTGTGCTGCATGTCACCCTGTAACAACTAACTGTACTAAAACATTAACCTCAGTTCAGCTTAAATGCACCTTTTTATCGCTGCTTCTAGTGCAAAAACACACTTCAGATTATCCATTAGAAATATTCCTTTCCAACGAAAAATAATTATCTCACACTTCATCTTTATAAGGATAAACCATTTTGAATTTAAAGCAATTATTCCAAACAATTAAGTATTTTAACTTCTTTCGTACGTATTAGAATTTGATTACATTGTATAAATTATAATTGTAGTACATATACTAAAACAATGCATTGTTTTAATATAACCAATTTAAATATCTCACATTACAACTGTAAAAAGTCTTTATAAAGTCTAAAAAGTTTCACAAAAGCATTCTCAGTTTTTACATTAAAACATTTCAACTAGTTATATATTTCTTCTTAGCTTTCAACTCTTTATCGTTGAGTCTTCATCAGAGTTATAGGTATAATAAAAAAAAATTCGTTAAAATACATAAGTTCAAAGATACATAATCAAAAATAAGTCATTAATATAAAATCCGTTAGAGTTAATATACTATAAAAGGATAAAATCACATACTATGTTGTACTATTTTAAAAAGCCACATCCACAATTTAATACTTCTCTATAATGACAATTTCATTGAATTTTTTGCGAAACACTTGGACAAATTCACAAAAACTACATGTGCAAACCCAAAACCCAGTATTCATCAACAATTACAGACACACAATTGTTAAACATATTTTAACTCTATTAACAAGTTGTTCATTTTACAAGTTATAATTTATGCTTTTTAGACTTTATAAAGACTTTTTACAGTTGTAATGTGAGATAACTAAATTGGTTATATTAAAATAATACATTGTTTTAGTATATGTACTACAATTTTTTGTACATAGTTTTAAACACACAAAATTAAATACATAAATTTTCTTAAAGAGAAATGTATAATTATTGATACGATTTAAGTTATGATAGTAATCATTCCACTAATTTCAGCTCCTACATGCAAGAGCTTCAACTCTAAAAAGATTTTAATTATTTTTAATCTTTCAATTACAACTATTTCATATTTAAAATTTCATTATTATTATTATTTTTTTTTTTTTTTTTTTTTTTACATGGATAACTGCAGTTTGTCGGAACTGAAATAATTAATAATTATATAAATTTATCAAAACTTCCTAAACAGTAACAATGATAATAATAATTTTACAATAAAAATCTTGTAGAACAAAGAAAAAATATAAACTATAAATTTCTATATTAAGAAGTAAAATTTTTATTTCAATTTAAGAATTCCTACTAGTGCAACTTGTTATTACAATACTGTGACTTTATATATAAATAATGTAGAATAAAGTAAAATAAAACAACTTTCTGTATATAATCTAACTAATTGATTAAAAGTTCTTTATTTCAGAAACTCAATAATAATAATAATAACAAACTACAAAAATATTTTATATTAATTGTAATTTGAAGAAAGCTATCTAAAAATTTTTAATTTATGAATATAAATAATATTATTGAAATAATGATAATAATAATAGTACATTAGCTTTGAGTAGCACATTTAGAAAAATCAATAATTTTATTTAAAATAATAATAATGTATTAGCTTTTAGTAGCACATAATAGTTTGCAAAATAGGCATTTCTTCCAAAATTACAAATTACACTTGGAAAAAAAAAATCGAGCCTTAATACCATACTTGTTGATTCTCATGTAAAATGACCTCTTGAATCCCAAATACAATCTCCATTTTCCCCAACCACCCACCGTTTTCTCAGGACGCCCCCCCCCCTCCTCCCATTTTTATCACTGTTTGGTAATTTTATTATGGTCATGAATTTGATTTTGAGAATGGAAAAAAAAAAAAAAATAATAATAATAATACTTAAAAATAAAAAATATATATAATGTGTAATATATAATTATAATTGATTAATAAAATATAATAAATGTAATACATAATTTCAGTGAAAAGAATTATTTTAACACTTAAAAACAACAAATATATGTATATATGTATAATGCATAATAATTAATAAAATATAACAAGTGTAATTGCCGAAACGTCAGTGGAGGCCCTCTGTTGAGACTCAAAACAGTTTTGGGCTGTGTCTGTCTGTTTGTCTGTCGCGCGATAGCGGCCGCAAAAATAGCGCTATTGACTTGAAATTTGGTACACGTGTTCATGAGCCCCACGAAATCAGCTGTATAGTTTTTAGTATGTACTCCATTTGTAGTTCGTATACAGGGACACGCCAAAGTTTTTCTTATCATTACGGCCTATGGGAGGAATTTGTATGTATCGCGATAGCGGCCGCAAAAATAGCGCTATTGACTAGAAATTTGGTACACGTGTTCATGAGCCCCACGAAATCAGCTGTATAGTTTTTGGTATGTACTCCATTTGTAGTTCGTATACAGGGACACGCCAAAGTTTTTCTTATCATTACGGCCTATGGGAGGAATTTGTATGTATCACGATAGCGGCCACAAAAATCACGCTATTGACTTGCAATTTGGTACACGTGTTCATGTGCCCCACGAAATCAGCTGTATAGTTTTGGGTGTGTATTCCATTTGTAATTCGTGTACAGGGATAACGCCAAAGTTTTTCTTATCATTACGGCCTATGGGAGGAATTTGTATGTACCGCGATAGCAGCCACAAAAATCACGCTTTCGACTTGCAATTTGGTACACATGTTCATAAGCCCAACGGAATTAGCTGTATAGTTTTAGGTGTGTATTCCATTTGTAGTTCGTGTACAGGGACACGCCAAAGTTTTTTTTATCATTACGGCCTATGTGAAGAGTTTGTATGTACCGCAATAGCGCCCCCAAAAATAACGCTATAGACTTGCAATTTGGTACACATATTCACGAGCCCAACAGAATTAGCTGTATAGTGTTAGGTGTGTATTCCTTTTGTTGTTCGTGTACAGGGACACGCCAAAATTTTTCTTATCCTTACGGCCTATGGGAAGAATTTGTATGTATCGCAATAGCGGCCGCAAAAATCCTTCGATTGACTTGCAAATTGGCGCACACATTCCAGCTTTCCATATAAGTAGCTGTATAATTTTCATTGCTATATTTTTTATAAACTATGTACAGGGACACGCCAAAATTCTTAACATTACGGCGTATGGGGTGAATTTCGTTTAAACGCATTTTAATATCATTACTTTGCAATGAAGAAAATGAAACTAGAGTACGTGAGTAAGATGCTTAAACTTATGTTGCTTGAAGAAAATATGTGCTCTTAAGCTTTCTAATTAATGTACAGGACCTTACAAAAGTGTTCTGACAATGTCACTTAGTCATCCAAACGATGTTAAATTTGGAACAATTATTAATTTTAAACGCAAAATAAGCTGAATAGTTTTTACTGGTGTATACAATGTTTATGGTTCGTTTACAAAGACACACGAAAGAATTTCGTAACATTAGAGCCTATGGACGAATTTTTAATTAAGCGCGCACTTTAATGCGTTTATGCTGCATTGAACTTAATAAAGTTAACATACATTATAAAGATGCTTAAAATCATGTTTACTCTAAAAAAAGGTTATGTATAGACTAAATAATTTATGGGACCACACAAAATAATTCCGAGTATGTACTGTAATTATCCAAATGATGTCAAATTAGTTTGAAAGATTAATGAGTTATAATTAATTAGATTTATTCTTATTATTGGCGTTTATAATGACTGTGGCTACTTTTCCGGGATACATAAAGGAATTTCGTACTTTTATGGTGTATAATCGGTATTTCTTAAAAGTGTATTTTAACATGGTTACACCCCATCAAATATAATGAAATTTTATTAGAATTTTAAAAGCCTGTTTTCATGTTGAAAATTGTGGGCATAGAATTGATAATTAGTTTAAAGGTTACGCAAAATATTACCGATATGCTATGTAATTTTTTTTTTTTGTATGAAATTCGGTATTTATGAATTTCCGGGAAATAATACAAGACCGTCGTTTAATAAGAATGCATATTGTTGCGTACTTGGGGGTTTGTAAGTTGTCCGAGAATGAAAGGCGAAACTTACAAAAATTCAGTGATTTATTCACAGAAAGTTCCAGAAGAATACAGGTCTATAAACCAAGTATCAGCTTCAATTCAACCAGTAAACATAGCTTAAACAACAGCCGTTAACAGCAAAACAACAGTACAAACTGTTTAGCAATAACACATAAAGCAAGTCTCATTCAAAGAGGCTCAAAGCAAAGCAAGCATTTGACGAAACGGACACAGATCTGAGATTGGAAGCCTTGGCTAAAAAAATGCTCCTTTTATACTATTATATCGAACACAGACTGTTCTGGAAAATTATCGTATCTCATCAGCCAATGAGATTAGAGCTTCCATATTTGGTATATCCCTAATAAGGATTTTCTCGCCAAGGTCGCCAAAAAAATCGCCAAGGAGGGAAACAGTCGCCAAATTTGGCGCCAAATCCATTTCTTCCCTTATTGGAGCTTTTCAATTCGTTTTTAAAGGAAAATTAGGCTATTTTAACGCTAAAACGACTAGAAATGCACAAAATTAGCATTTTATCGACTTACTAAGCCTCTTTGAAAAAATTTATACAAAAATAAATGCAATTATTTACAATTCCGTAACACTTTATATGATATACAAATAGGTATAGAAAGAGAGATACAGCGGGGGGTTGAGGGGGGCGGCAGCCCCCCTCAGGAATGTATCTGATTATGGTAATAAGTCGATCGAATCAATATATACTATAATATAATAAGAAATAAATAAAAAGGACCTATTGAAAAATGTCTGATGCAAATAGGACGTTGAGGCTCCTGATCTGCAGATCCACTAGTATATAATTCCATTGGCAAATCCCCCCCCCCCCCACCCATATAAATTTTCCCCTTGCTGCAAATGTTCACGTTTTAGAGTTTTCCAACTCTATAGCCCCTCAGAAGATATTTAACAGTTAAAATAATCCTTCCTTCCCCTACAAATCAAATTTATAGCCATACAATTACCAAAAAGTGGTAACAGGGTTCATACTCATCAGGGAAAACAGGGAATACTCAGGGAATTTAGAATTTGTTAAAAAAAAGTCAGGGAAAATAAAAATTTTCATTAAAAGTCAGGGAAAATCAGTTATAAAACCTGGAAAAACAAATGTTTTTTTTTTTTTTTTTTTTTTCTCTCTCAAGTTATGTTTTTCTTGTTTAGCTTCGTATCAAAATTTAAATTATTAAGTATTGTGAAAACACATGTAAATAATGATTTCTATCATGATCAGCAGTAATATGACATCATGCAGTGGAAGTAGCTGTATTTTGTCCTGTCTAGAGGAGCGTTTCTTGAAACATGTCGCTAATATTTTCTTGAAAATTGTCTGGGAACTCAGGGAAAACACAGGGAATTTTTTTTCCATATTTGAGTATGAACCCTGGATAAAAATAGGGGGGCGTTCCTAAAAAACGGTGGGTGATAGGACAAAATGGGCGTCCTATTCGGATTCAGGAGGTTATTTTACATAAGAATTTGCAAAAGTGGCGTTGGGGCCGATTTTCATGCAGAGCAGTGTTACCAAAATACTAATAGTTTATTAAGCAGAAATAATTTATGGTATGTTTCATATTCACTTGTTTCTTTCTGTGTTCTTTACTAAGAATTGTTCTCTCAATGTAGCTCTTCAAGAACATAGAATCTCTAGACAATTCTCTACGGATTCTATGTCCAGTGTCAATTCATGCTCGAGTGCATGTAGTGGAAATAGTGGGAAGTCCAGCGATGCATTGAGTGACAAAAAGAAGAAAAAGAAAGGATGGGTAAGTACAGTATTCTACCAGTGGCCTGAGGTGAAAATAATTATATTGGACCTTAATAATCCCAAATTAACTGTTAATTGTTTTGAAATGTTTTTATTTACCCCCCCCCCCCCCACAAAAAAAAAAAAAAAAAAAAAAAAGATGAATAAAACAATTTAAAACAAATAAATAAATAAATAAATAAAATCTGGTGTGAAACAACTACGTGACTTCCATTTCCCACTATTACACATATTATATGCATTTCTTTTTTTTTTTTTTTAGATAATGTGATCAGAAGACATAAAATTGACCCAATGAAGTAGAAACCTAAAATTTTTCTAATAAGAGAAACTTGATACACGTGTAAATATATATAAAACGGAGTTTACATAGCGAGTTAAAAAATAAGAAGAAAAAAATTGGTAGAGTTATTTTCTGAAACACGAATTTCTGAGATCTAAAACTGACCTACGTAATTAGGATGACTGTTAATTTTCTTATATGTGAGAGAGGATATCTAAAATGGATTTATGTAACAATTTTCAAAAAAATCATTAGAGCCGTTTTTGAAATACCGACTTTTTGAAGAAAAAAAAAAAAAAAAAACGTGCAGCCATTTTTTAAGGAATGTACTTACAAGACTTGAAATTGAACTATTTATACAGAACACCTATCAATTTTTCTGAACTAACTATACCATTCGAAAGGACATCTAATAGAATGTTTATCTAGCAATTTTAAAGAAACCGTAAGAGCCGTTTTTGAGATATTGACTTAGGGTCCTACTTCTGGTTTCTGATTTTCCAATTTTTATCAAGATTTTGAAAATTCATCAGTACACCAGACCTGTCTCAATTCTGAAGTTTCATAGTTCTACCTTTATTAGTTTTAGAGATATGATAGTCAGAAGATTGGACTCAGCAGACCTTAAAACATGTAAATCAGGTGAAAACTCAATATTGAATTTTTGGACCGAATACAGTGCTTCCATTTCCTACAGCAGTTGGGTAATGGTAGTAAAAAATACACTATGTAATTATTTATTATTTGACTTTGAGGTTAAGTTTGAATCTTAAAAAATTGATTTTTTAAGTGAACATTCTTTTTAATTTTCTTTATCAAGCAGAATAAAATACATTACGACACATAAATAATAGAACACTGATCTGTTTTTAATGAAAATTTTGTTCAATTTAACTATAGAAATTAATTCATGTTTTTGTCCATAAACATTTTCAGAAATCTAGACAATTTAAATATTGATCTGGAAGAGGGAGAGATGCTTAAAAATAACTTTAGTTACATTTTTATTTATTTTGTTTTTTTCTATTTCTCTCTGTTTATCTTTTTTTTCACTTCTTTTTGTAAATTAGGAAATTAGCTCAGTAATTTATAAAATGTACTTATATTCTTTTTAGTTCCCCATCATACTATAGGTATGGGGAACTTAGGTAATCGTGAAAATTTTCGACCTCGGTTTTTTTACTTTTTTACACGTTTTTAGGTGAGGAATCCGAAAATGACAAAATTTGTATGGTGTCTGTCTGTAGGGTGTCTGTTAGTGTGTCAGTGTGTCAGTCCGTTAGTGTGTCAGTGTGTTAGTCCGTTAGTTTGTTAGTCTGTTAACACAATATCTCATGAACAAATGATTGCAGAGAGGTCAGATCAGTTTTAAAATATTACTTTCGATACTGGCAAGAACCCTATTCTTTTGCAACATTCGAATTAAAAAACTTCGTAAGTTATGATAAATTTACGATTTTCTTAACATGAGAGAATAGGACAAAAATTCACTTAAACGTGCATTAAATGAAAACTTTTTACTGTAAAAATGTCAGACCCGTTTTAAAATATCAGGTTTGATGCCGGAATGAACATTAGTAACTATAAATGTGCTACTTTGAAAATTTCGCAAGTTATTGGAAATTTACGAATTTCTTAACATGGTAGTATAGGGCAAAATTTCACATAAACGTCAATTTTGAGAGATATTTTCATCGTAAAGATGTCAGGCTACTTTTGAAATATTATTTAGAACACTGGCATGAATATTAATCACTATGAATTTTCCAATATAAAAATTTCGTAAGTTATTGGAAAATTACGAATTTCTTAACATGGCAGCATAGAGCCAAATTTCACATAAACGTCAATCTTGAGGGATATTTTCATCGTAAAGATGTAAAACCACTTTCGAAATATTATATAGGATACTGGCATGAATATCATAGACTATGATTTTTCCAATTTAAAAAATTCGTAAGTTATTTGGAATTTACGATTTACTTAACCTGTCAGAATAAGGCAAAATTGAGCATAAACTTCCATTTTGAGGATCCTAAATACATTAGACAACTTCAAAATTACATTTATGATATTTGTTTGAACATGATTGAATACAAATATTCTAATAGGAAAATTTCGTAAATCATTCGTAATTTAAGATTTTATCAACATAGCGAAATTGTAAATTTTTCATATAAATATGAATTTTGAGGATTATTGCATTGTAAATAGTAGGATGAAAACTAAACAACGGAATTGACCCTGATAAAATAAATTAATAGATTAGTATAAGATATATATATATATCGAAGTTAACGGTGGATAGCCTATTAGGCGGGGATTTCATTCTGTCACTATATCAAGCTTTGGTCAAATTCATTTCTTTTAACATGATTATAATATGTCTCGCACTAGAAATTTATGAGAACATAAATATGATGGGGAACTGAGCAGAGTCCACCTATGCCAACTAGTTTAATGTATGTTTTTATTTTTCTAAATGCTCATTTATAATTTTTTTTAATTATTATTATTATTGTTATTTTAATACTATTTTCTATAGTAAAACAAAATGTTAAGATAAATTAAACAAAAAATATGTAGAACAAAAACAAAAGAAGTCTTTTAAATATAAATAAATGTTATAAAAAATGAAAAGTCTATAATAAATAGAGTACTTTAAGTGGCTCATCTACACAATATTTTATATAAGTATGAAATATAATATCTTCTGTCTCCTCCTACTGTATATCATATGACTTCCCCTAAACCAATCGGAGCAGTTGCGTTATATATATATATATATATATATATATTAATAATTTTTTTAAATGTTAGAAAAGCAGAGCAATAGATTTAAGACCACTGAAACCACATAAACCATTAAGAATAAAATTTCATCAAATTAAAATTACCTGTGAAGACTGATTGTAAGTTATTGAAACAATAAATTTTATTTTTTGACTTTTTTATTTAATTTAACTTAAAACTTAATTTAATTTTATATCTAGATAGTTGCTATTTAAATAATGTTGCCTGTGCATTAAAGCGACGTGAAATCCAAAACAAAAGATTCATGAAAGCAATGAGAGAATAAACGATTGACACACTTTTTTTGACAGATTATTTTTTAATTATAAATAGCCCAGAACAGTGAAAAAAACTCATTAGGGGAGATCTTTTTCATACACTAGAATATTTTATAAATGTACTATAAGTTGCTATGATATTAACATGCAGATCTCATCTCCATCTTGTATAAACACAGATAAATAATGTAGGATACATAAATATAAAAATAATTTATATTTGTTTCCATATCGCTCTGATCCGGATCAAAATTCAAGTTCGTGTTGTTTGGCTGGTGCTGCCATCTTTCACCAGCTTCTGGAGCTAAAGTCGTACTTCCTCCCTATGAGGCGCTCGTAAATAACAGAAGATGCACCCCTCATGCCTTAAAAATCCAGATAGTTCCACTACAGGGGCTCGGAATTTCCGAGTGGCACACAACAACAACATATCAAACTTGCTCTGTCTAGTTCTATTGATGAAATTATAATATTGATGAAATTATATAAATGAAGATTTTTCTACTTTCAGCTAAGAAGTTCCTTCAGTAAAGCTTTTTCACGGAGTAAAAAGAACAAGAATGGGTCAGTGTCAGATGTGGAAGATATCAGGCATCTTCAATCTGATTCATCGGCTCCAAATTCTCCATTATTGGGTGCTGGTCATTTTAATGGTGGAGGTTCACAAATGAAGCAATCACATTCATCATCAGCGTAAGTTGTTTATTTAAGGCAATTTTTTATTAAGATTTATTTTCTCTCTACCTCTTACCATTTCCTCATCTTCAGTTGCAGCGACCAAATAACATGTAATTCTATGAGCAGATTTGTAACTAAAAATTACTCATTAATTAATGTATTTTTTTTAAAACTAGTAAATTTATTCTTGTTTTACAAAAAATATTATTTTTATTTTATTTTACTATTTCATTTTCAAGCTATAAAGTGCAAAAATACATTTAACACGTTCATGCTGGCGCATTCTTCTCAAAAGTATCTGAGCATTAGCCAATAATTCCGAAATCAAAAAAGTATACTTAAAGCTGTTTTGTTCAATAAATCCTTGTCGAATCGTGTTCTTAGACTGACTAAGATCATTAATCGACAAGGATTTATTTAACAAAGCAGTATTAAGTGTACTTTTTTTGGACAAGGATTACTGCTAGTGTTCGGATAATTTTGCTGTGAACCACCGATGGCCGGCACCGGCGCGAACGTGTTAATGCATTTTGCACTTCAAATATATAATAGAAACAATTTGAACGACCTGAACAAATTTAATAGCTGTGAATTTTCTGAAGGGGGAAATGGAATTTTAAATTATACATAATGTAATGAGTAATTCTGGTAATAAATTTTCCCGCAGAATAACATGGACTTTGGCTTCTGGCGATGATAGGTAGGGAATTTCCTTCAGGGGGTACATCACGGATCGTCAAGGTCATCCAGAGCCCGTTATTCTATGGTGAAATTTGCTTATAGAATATACATATTACCTAATTGTTATTTTCAAATTCTGAAAATATGCAACCATTAAATTAGTACTCGTTTGACAAAAATTTATTTAAAAAAAATTTTTAATTTGAACTTTGAGTTTAAAAATGTGAATTTTCACTGAATGCATTTTTTAGCAGTAAAGTGAAATACAGTGGAGAGTCAAAAATCCGCACAGCTCGGGATCAGAGGTTGTATGGATTTTAGGATTTGGTGGATTTCGGGGCCCTTAAAAAATGATTATCACTTTTAATAATAAAAGCAGAATATTATTCAAACTAAACACACACTAGTGAATAATAACACAATTTTACTTGAATATTAAATTATTAGGTATGTAGGAGTAATACTGAAAATTAAAAGAATGTACGTAACAGAAATAATAAATAAAAATGAAATTTATTTGTCAAATTTTGATAAAATCTGTTCTTATGTAGTTTGTTTTCAAAACTACACTAGTACATGTGTACATACATCTTTGAGATTTTCTTTTTTTCTGTATATTGTAAATAGTCATCTATTCTTATTTTGTGACACAAATATATTGTTTTAAGAATTTAAGTTAGTTCTTTCCTAGGGTTATGTCTTCATAAGATGACATTTTAAAAAATTATTTTGTTATTGTATACCGCATTGATGAATTTAATATACTGTCAATAATTTCATTATTAGTAACTTGGTTCTGATAGTCTTTTATGTTACTGTTTTTTTTTTTTTTTTTTTTTATCATAAAATGCAAGTAAAAAATCTACGTTCAAGATTTAAAAAAAAAAAAAAAAAAAAAATCTGATTTGCAGTTTGTAATTTATTAATAGTAAATTTTATTGTTTATATCTGACAAGCTGTGCAGATTTCGGACTTCGGTGAATTTCTGGCTCTCTACTGTATTAAAATTTAAAAAAGTCAGATACGGGTACTCATTTAACAGTTGTGTATTTTCTGAATGTGAAAACAGAATTTAAAAATACCAATTTGTTAATGAATAAGTCTATAAACAAATTTCACCATACACTTGCATGGGATTGAGTGATTCGAGACGGGGAAATTGTAAGAGGCAGTGAGCAGACTTAATGACATACACTTAGCTGTTTTTTTACATTCGTAAAAAAGAATTTTCAGCAAAAAATCTAGAATGAAGTAATTAGGATTTAAAAAAATTATTAAATACAAATAACTTATTTTACATGGAAAAATTCAGATTAATATTATAGCAATTTATTACATACAAACTTTGAATAAACACCATAAAATGCAATAAATAGCGAGTTTATTGCATTTTATGGTGTTTATTCAAAGTTTGTATGTAATATTTTTACAACGCCAGTTTATTGATGCTTCTTTATTAAATTTGTTGCTTTTTTGGGGCGAGTTTATTGCATTTTATGGTGTTTATTCAAAGTTTGTATGTAATATTTTTACAACGCCAGTTTATTGATGCTTCTTTATTAAATTATAGCAATTTGTAATAATAGAACACAAAAACCTTTAAAATATCATAAAAGCACACAAAAAGCATTATGTTCTAAAAAAAAAATGTATTTAAAAAAATCTTAAGCAGTTGTCACAGAAGTGATTTTTAAAATTAAAGATAAAAATGGCATTATTTTTAAAGATGTTACTTAATGAAGGGAGGGGAAGCATTTGTGTTTTTAATTAATTTTTATTTTATTTGAAAATAAATTGTCTGTTTTCATTTTAAAATCTAATAAAAATGTATCATTTGCCAGTTATATAGATAAAATAATTATGCTGTGCATACTTGGTTAATAAACTTTTTTTTTTCTTTTTATAAATAACACATGATAGATGATGATTTGTAACAAATATGATTTAAATATTAATTTTAGATAAATACGCATGAATTTTTAAAAACAAAATTTAACATATATTTCTTATTGATAAATAAATATGAATTAATAATTTTCCAGTTGTAACATTTATTTAATTTTTATAATGTAGGAGATTTTTTTTTTTTTTCTGCTCTTGTTACAGATTTTAAAATAAAATTAAGCAAATGCTGTGACAATAAATACTCAGAATTGGTGCAATATTGAGAAAGAAAATTTCTAATAACTTAAAAAAAAAAAAAAAAAAAAAAAAAAAATGACTGTAGTGATATTTGCTAGCTGTTTTCGTTAATCATTTTTTAACACGCTTTTATTAGCTTCACCATCACCTGTATGTATGTTTGTTTGTTTGTATGTTTGTAACTGCTCTGGGAGCAAACAAAAAAAAAATGGTTTTTGTTTAATTCTAAATTATTTTAATTAAAGATTTAAATGTATGTAAATATTATGGTGTGTCATTCACACGATTTTCTCTTACCCTGCATTTTAATACTAAGATAGATATTTTGTGCTTTTTAGTTCACATTTCTATAAAAGCGTGCTCTTTAATTTTTTTTTAAACTATAATATTATTATATTTCTATTTGCAGTCTTTATGAGAAAGAAGATGAAGATTCTCCCGAAGTTGTTAAAGAACTGAAAAAACAACTAAGGGAGAAAGATATGATGCTAACAGACATTAGATTAGATGCTTTAAGCTCTGCACACCAGTTAGAAAATCTAAAAGAAACTGTAAATAAAATGAGGGTGAGTTGAACTTGAAATGTTTCATTAAATGTTATGCCATGGATTAACTTTTCCATTTTTAAAAAAAAATTCAGTTCCTTTTTTGTAAAATTTAACTTATTAAATAACTATTTCATATGTAACTTAGCAATTTAATTACACTGCTCTTGGAAAAAAAAAAAAAAAAAAAAAAAATCGAGTTCTGATACCATTCTTGCTGATTCTTATGTAAAATGACCTCCTGAATCCGAATAGGACTCCCATTTTGCCCAGTCACCCACCGTTTTCTAGAAACACCATCCCCTCCTTCAATTTTTTTCCCTATTCGATAACTTTATGACCAGGAATTTGATTTGATGAATGAAAAAGAATTAATTTAACACCTAAAAACAAAATATATATATATATATAGTTTAAAAATAACATTAATAACAGATTAAAAAAATATAAGATATGTAATACATAATTTCAGTGGCGCAAATCCCCCCTTCCCCCCTCAAAATTTTTCCTTTGTCGCAAATGTCCATGTTTTACAATTTTCCAACTCTGTAGCCCCTCAGAAGATATTTAACAATTAAAAATAATCCTCCCTTTCCTAAAAATCAAAATTATAGCCATAAAATCACCGAAAAGTGATAAAAATAGGGGACCATCTCTAAAAAAGGGTGGGTGATAGGGCAAAATGTGTGTCCTATTCGGATTCAGGAGGCCATTTTACATAAGAATATGTTGAAATGGTGTCAGAAGCAATTTTCACACCGAGCAGCGTTATTATAAATGGTGTTGGTATAAAAAATATAATCATTCTTATTGCATAAAAAGCTAAATTTTCAAAACTATACATTGCTAAAAGGTACTTAAAATATATATTTCTTGAAGTTGTTTAGAAATGTTATTATGTTATCAAATACATAGTAAAACACTAAACACATTAAACCATAGTATAGCAAACCAAATTAGATAAAGTTTACTCTTTCATTATTCTAATATGGTTTTTATTACCATATAGCCATGCCTGTATAAATTTTAAAACAATTGATTTAGTATGAACTAATAATGTTTCTCTAATCTAAATAAATGTAATAATTTGAAGTAATGCTGAAAATAAGATTTAATCATGGCAAAATTGCATATAGGCATATTTTTATGAAAGAAAATTTTAGGAAAAGGCTCCTTTATGAAATAGAATTTTGTAAAGGAGCAGCAAACTGGCCCGAGTTATAGCTTGGATTTAGTTTTTGTGATGCTTTATAGATATGAATATATATATACAGTCGAACACTGTGAACGTGAATTACTTTTAACATTAACTGTATCCAGAATCCTCGTCAAAATGGAAATTAGTTTAGTTACATGAAGATAGTTACTGATAGCATGAACAAATTTTTTATCTCCCCTTGAGATTTACGTTAACGAGGTTCAACTGTGTGTATACAATTAAAGATTTTTTTTTTTTTTTTTTTTTTCCAAGATATAGTGCAAAGATGAAACACTGGCATAGGACTCATACCAGTATTTGTTTAAAAAATTTCTCTAACTTGGTTTAAGAAGAAATAAATTTTGTTTCATTAATGGCCCTCTTCACTTACCGTGGTCGGAAGTCTGAGTCAATGTTATTCTATTTGGGAAATTTTCTTTATAAATAACTTATTAACTAATACATATTTTTAAATTCTGTTTTCACATTCAGAAAGTTCCCAACTGTTAAATGGACGGACCTTTTTTAAAAATGTGTTTTTTTAATTTTTAATATTTTATTTTGAAATTGCAAAATGAAAAAAATTCACATACTGAAAATTCGTATTTTGCAGCTTCAAAATAAAATATAAAAAATTAAAAAAATTATTTTTTAAAAAAGGTCCGTCAATTGAACAGCTGGGAATTTTCCGAATGTGAAAACAGAATTTAAAAATATGTATTAGTTAATAAGTTATTTGTAAAGAAAAATTTCCCATAGAATAACATTAGCTTTGGCTTCCGGCAGCGGTGAGTGAAGAGGGCCCTTAATACTGGTATGAGTTCTACACCTATGTTCCATCCCTACGTGAAAATAATGGGGTAAAAAAGAAAAATGAAACATAATTTAATGTTTCTTTGTCACGTTATGCGTCATTTTTGTTAAGATGTGGGTTATTTTTTGTTATAAGTTAAGTTGTATTTTTTAAACCTAAACAATGTAAATTATTTAATGTGTATTCATTTTTAGTATTATTAAGATAAAAATTCTCTTTCTAGAGTGAAATGTTAAGTTTAAAGCAAGATAATGACAGGCTGCAGAGGCTGGTTTCCACTAAATCCCTAACATCTTCCCATAGTTCCTTACCTCTTAGAAATAGTTCTGAAAGCTTAGAAAAAAGACTAAGTGCTTCAGAACATTCTGGACCTTCAAGTATTGGTAAATAGAATTATACTTCTTTTTCTTAATTCTTTTTTTTTTTTTAAGATTTAAATATCTTTTAAAGCATGGCAGGTAAATGATATAAAGTATATTAGATTACAATATAAATATTTCATTAATAATCATATTGTAGGAAAAATAATTTATAATTATAATCAAGTTTTTCACTTAGTGAAAATAAATAACTATTATTATTAAATGTTACATATTTGTGTAAAATAATATGTGTATGTGAACTGTCTAATACAGTAAAGCACCACTTTCAAGGGACTGATGTAAAAGGACATATAAACAAAAAGACGTATAATCGAAATTTTAATAACAACACTTTGATTACTACAAATTTAATGACACTTAAGCAAAATTTATATGAAAATACTAATTAATAAAGTTTCTTAAGTTAGTAAATGTATATCATACTTTTTTTAGGACAATAATTAATTAAAAATAAAAGTTTTATTACAAAAAGTGAGAAAAATCATGCTATTAATGCATGACTGGGTACTCATTACATATATCATATATTGAATATTATATTTCTTAAGAACTATATGAAAACATTTTGAATATTAATTAGATCTTTAATAATAAGCATACAATTTATGTCCATGCACAGATTTAATAACATTAAAAATCTTTAATGTTCATCTGATTTGCTGCTTGTCTATGAGTATTAAAAATTCTACTGTGAATTTAATTGATTTTTTCATCAGAATTCTTCCATCTTTACTGTGTTCCTCCACTTAAGATGCTTTCTAGGAAAAATATGTGTTATTTAGAATGGAAAATAATGACAGATCGAGAAATTAGGAAAGTGGAAAAGATGTATAACCGATATTAGCGGCGTATAAACGAAGAATTTTTGCATTAAAATGAATAGGAATGATTCGGGACTTCACTAAAAAGACGTATAAACGAGGGACGTATAAACAGTGCTTTACTGTATTATAAAAATAATGAAAAATTTTTAAAAAAAGAAAATTTGAATACGAGTTTTTTTTTCCTGTATTCAATAAAAACACATTTGTTTTTTCTTCAATTAAACATTCGTAATAAAAATTTTTCACACACACCCAACCACCCAGTGTATAAATATTATAATGTTATATAAATCATTTTATTACCTCACATTAAATCCTTACGATGTCCGAGATTTATTTATATATTTCAGCGACCGGTCGGTGCCATCATCAGAATCCTCGGTAGAATGATTTGAAAGGTGTTAACTTTAGGCGGTTTGTTTATGCACTTCGTTTTCTCTCCTCCTCTTCTCACTTCACTTGTCATCTTTGTACAACTGTTGCCTAACTAAATCCTTCTACCGAGGATTCTGATGATGGCACCGACCGGTCGCTGAAATATATAAATAAATCTCGGACATCGTAAGGATTTAATGTGAGGTAATAAAATGATTTATATGAGAATAATCCTTTCTTCAAAATATTAAGATATATTATAATTTTTTTTTGTTTTTTCCTTTCTTAATGTAATTTCAGTTGTTTTCTATTACACAAAAATTTGTATTTAAGAAGTGGCCTTTTGCTGCCATTTAATAATCAATTTTTCAATTTAAATTCTTTGTTCCATTTATATTACATTTGCATACATAAGTTGAATGTGCTCATATGAAATATACAAAGATTTTATATATATATATGTGTAATTTATGTTTGTATGTATGTTTGAAAATATAAAATGAAAGATAAGATGAATGCTTCTTAAATTTGTAAATGTTCTTACTTAATCTCAATAAAGATATAATTACATGTATGTGTAAAGAAATTTGAAAATTTTGTTAAATGAGATAAATTAGACGTGTTTTGAAAAAAATTTTTAATTCAATATTTTAATATAACTTCAAATTAATATATCACAGCACATATATGTGTTAGTAATGAAAATTTAGAATTTTTATTAAAAGCAGATTATAATTTAGTCATGTTTAGAATAAAGTATACTGAATTTCAAGTATACTGATATTTATACCCCATATTTTTAAAGTATACTGAATTTCAAATTTAAAGTGACAAAGTAGATATTTTAAAATAGTATATTGATATTTTTTGTACAGAAATTATAATTCGAAATATAATGCATTTTGTAATGCAACTGTTTATTTTAAATAAGAGTTCTAAATTAATTAAAGTATCCAATAATAATAATAATAATAATGAGTAATATTTTTTTAATAATTTCTTTCTTTTCTTTTTTTATATCATTAGAGTTGTTTAATTGCTATTGATTTAACCCTTTCATTCCCCTGATGCCAATCGGAATCATAACATTTCAGATTTTCTTTCTTATCATCTAACACTCCCGCTGATTCAAAATGAACAATATTAAAATCTATATACATTTTCCCACCGAAAAATACATATTTTAGATGATTTCACTATCCTTGTTGATAAATGAAAGTATATTTTACTCTATTCTGATAATAATATCAGAATCAGTTTCCTGTTTTGGGCAATTTAAGTAAATTAACCGTTTGAAATATTTTTTATTTTATTTTCTAATGTTTATAATTTGTATTTTAATGAATTGCAATATGTATTTTTTCCAAAATTTTGATATTTTTATTTATGGAAAGTTGTGATTTTAAATGGCATCGGTGATTATATTAAACACAAATAAACACCTTTCAGTTGCTTTGTTAGCTATATTAATTCGTACTGTGCTATTACTCCTATTTAAAAAAAAAAAAAAAAATATTTATATGTATTTTTAACTTTTGAAATAAATCTATGACTAAATATAAGATTTATTGTTTTATGGATGAAAAAAATTGGGAATGAAAGGGTTAATAAAAGAATAAAGATTAAGTAAGAGAATAAATCTTGTTTAAAAAGAATTTAGTGAATGTAAGATTTAGTATTGTTAAACTAATTAAGAGTCATCAATTTTGAAATATTGTATTAACTATGAAATATATAAAATTATTATTGTATTTGTATTTTTTAATGCATTTAAAAAATTCTTTCAGCTGAAATGTATTTAAATGAACCCCGGAATGATCAAGATGGAAAACTGATCAATGTATCAGTCTTTTTTGGTTGCCATGGAGACAGTTCCTTATTTATAAAGCAAAATATGGTATGCATGTGATATGTATTTTACTACTATAGCTAAATATATATTCCTAGTAAAATGATAACCAAATTTATTAATTCTGTATATTTGCAATTTTGTGAGAAAGAAAAATGTTGAAGGTTTATTGATTTATAAAACTGATTAACACTTTAATCTAAACACTTTTGCAACTGGCATACTTTTCCCTTTTCTAAAATTGATTGCCGAGGAGTGTTGAATTAAACTGAAGCTAGTTGCCACAATCTTTTGATGTTTAAACATGGATAAAAATTAGATATAATGTTTTGAAATGTTACTTTTGTAATTATCTGAAGTTTGAAATGAAGATTAGTCATATAATATTAAAACGCTATAATACTATCAAAGAATTAATACCCTAATAATACTATCAAAATAATACTAAAGTATTGTTTCCATAAAATTTTTTTAAATGACATGAATTCAAATCAGCAGTAACTAGGCACAGAATCTGAAAAGATAAGAATTTACGTCAGCAGTCGCAATTGTGTTAAAACAATAATTTGTACAGAAAAGTTGTATTAAATATTTTGTAATTTGAATCTTATGTTAATTTTATTTTATGTTATAGAGCCTGTCTGAAGTGCTGATTGGAAGTATCTCTATTAGCTCAAAAACAAAATGGGATCTCTTGGACAACCTTGTCAAAAGAACATTCAAGGTGCATTTTTGTGTTTTATACTTAACAAAAATCATTTATTGTTTCAACCCGAACTTTCCTGAAAATACCTTTCATAAAGTCAGATAATAAAAGTGAAATGTATATATTCTTTTTTTATTCAGCAAATAGAAATAAACTATAAATATGACAGACTGCATAATTTTATCCTTTCAAACAGAAAAATCAAACCTAAAGCACATCTTTAATCCGAACTGCTAACTTTCTGGCCTTTAAAAAATAAATAAATAAAATAAATGAATGAAATTCAAACATTTCAATCCAGATACAAGAAAAATCAAACAGCATTTCCCAATTTTCTTCAGAAAATCTGATAGGAAAGTTGTACCACGAAACAAGCTACTTTTAGATCATTGCAGCTACAAGCAAATTATTATAAAAGGGCAATTAGTTGTAACTCAAGATGTACCCTATTGAGAGAAACAATGAAAAATATTAATTTTATCATCATTTTAATAGTAACATATGCTAACTGTGTGTATATTCACCAGAAAATAACTCTAATGGCACTATTACACAACTTTCATTTGAGCCAATTTTCTTTCCAACTTCTGAAGGCTGTAATCCAAAAGGGAAAGTCGCAAATGTTGAGTCAAAGATCGCTCAAAAAACTGGTTCAGTACATGTTCAGGTGTTTGTGTTTATCTCTCTTTTCTTGGTGTGTATAAAGAACTTTTTTCTCATTGGTTAATCGTATAAGAAATAATTGCTTGTAGAAACAACTTTTTATGACTAACCAGAAAAAATTGTTTGTACTGCCAACTACTATTACACTGGATACTGAGGCAATTTAAGCCAGTTTTAGTGACTCAAATTAAAGGCCGGTTTCCACTAGGGTTGAAACTTCCGAGGTTCAAAAAACCATTAATAACGTTTCCGACACAAAGAGCCAAATGTCTTGTCATCAGTTTATCAGATTGTGCAGTTACTTCAAAGGAAAGCATGCAAAATTGACAAAGATATCTGCCTCTGGCCCCTCAATTATCTCAGCAGGGGGGTTAGCGTTAAGGAGATCTCTAGGCTTTCAACCAGTTTGAGGGTTTTGAGCCTGGTTGACCACATCAAAAGATTCTGAATAGTACCGCTCCAACCAACCGCTAGTGGAAACCGGCCTTAAGAATTAGCTCAAAAGATACACAAACAGTTTTCATGTTTAATAGCATCATAAGAAATTTCTATAATTTCACATGTGTCTAGGAAGGGGGGAGGGAGGATTTTTAAATCACTTTTTTAATATTTTTCAAATGTGTTCTTCGAGGGTATTCTTAATTATGAATAAATTTCTTAACTGATGTAGGATGTTCAATATAGCTCTTAATGATGATTTTAATTAATTAATTTTTAATGCTAGCATTGTAGTTGCACTAAACATTTTATGTTTTACAAGAAATTTCAATATTTTTTATTATTTTTGAAGAAAGAGATAAAATGTACTGTAGCTAACTCAATTTTTAAACATGAATAATACAAATATTTTTTTAAAGAATACTTTTAGATCTTTATTATTATTATTTTTTTTTTAATATTTCAAAATCCTTATTATAGGAATATGTGCTAAGAGTAGATCCTGTATCTAATCTGGGACTCAATGCTGAGAGTGTTGTCAATTACCATGTGGGTGAAGTGATTAGAGCTAAAGGTAACAGATTTGTATTACTTCACGTTTAATTATTTAATTATAAAATATGGCTAGTTAGGCGATGTAGCTGTAATAATTATTTATAATAGGTTAAAAATAATGTTACAAATATTTCTTATTAAAGTTTATTCTTCTCTCCACTCCCCATATCAAACACATTAACTGAGAGAAAATGTTTTTATTAATAACACAGTAATTAATTTAAATAAATTCAAAATGGAGATATAATGTAATGAGTGTATTCTCATCTTATTTTTCTTTTAATCTTCATATTTATGAACTAATACAAGATAAATCAAAACTTAAAAAAAAAAAAAAAAAAAAAAAAACTATTTTATTTTATAAAGTTATATATATTAGCTAAATAAACAGTTAAATAATTTTATGAATAATTCTTATTGTAATGTTTTTACTTTCTTCTATATTCAATAGAAGAAAGTATTGGATTCGTAAAAATTTGACTTCCTCTTTTCGACAAATTTACACGTTTTGAGAGATCTAGAACACAATTTGATCATTTTTGAAAATGCCTGTCTGTACGTCTTTCTGTGCGAGTGTGTGACAAAAGTTTTATGGCGACTGTATCTTCGGAACTACTGCTCAGAATTGTATATAAATTTACATGTAGATGCACCTTGACCTAAATTAGTGCCTATCAACTTTTAGTGACAACCACTCAACAGGTGACGCTGCTATACAGCGATTTCTGCAATTTAAGGGGAGGCTTATCTCAGGAACTACCGCACAGAATTGCATATAAATTTATATGTAGATGCACCTCAATATTAATTAATGCCTATCAACTTTTGGTGTCAACTGCTCAATAGGTGGCGCTACTGCACAGCGATTTCTGCAATTTCAGGGAAAGCTATATTATAGCTCAGGTTTTATTGCATATCATCAAACAAAACTTGACATGTGAGATGACCATAATGAGGCATTATGCTGAGTCAGTTTGGATATTTATCGTCCAATATGTGGCGTTGCTATACTGAAAATTTCCTCAACAAAGGGAAAGCTATATCTCAACTTCTATGGCATGTAACTGTACGAAACTTGATATGTGAGATACCCACTATAAAAACGCATTTTTAAGATGTAATTTATAGACAATAAAACTGTCTTTCTTTGGATATTTAGTGTTAGTTTTCTCTAAGATGAAAATCATTTGCATTCATCGTGTTAGATAATTTTAATAAATAATAGTTTTAATAAATTATTTGCATTCAGTGAATTTGTATAGGAAAATAGAGAAGGAATTCTTGGAGTGGCCACAACATACTAGTTTCTTATCTCCCCCATCATATATTTTAACTGAGAGAAAGTTAATATTACTGACTATCTTAATTAATAGTCATTAATTAAAAAATATTCAATATTAAGCTATAATGTAATAAGGTGTCTTTATTAAATTTTTTATCCTTCAATTTAATAAACCAATAAATGATAAATTGAAGCTTACATTCAAACAAAGTACCATCAAATTTTTTTTTGTAATTGTATATGTTTTAAACTATATTAAAAGGTTAAATATAAAACATTAAAAATCAAATGTATCATTAAAATATAACTTTTTTAAAATATCTTTTCTTTATAATTATAAAATATGAAGCATTTGTCTATCTCTAATAAATGTTTCTAATTGTGAGAAACAGAATGAAAATTTTGACGAATAGATTTTAGACTTTTTAAATTTGAGTCAAAATAAATAAATAAATAAATGATAAAAAACATTAAAAATTCTGTCAAAGACAAAATTTAGTTTAATATGGAGGACTATTAATTTCAATCTGTAAAAACTTTAATTTTTTTATTTATTTATTATTTTTTTTTCTCATTTTTTTACCATAAACTGGGCCACATACTTAAAATGACTGAAATGTATTAAAATGAAGAGTTGCCACCTAAATTTCATATTTTAGTTTTTTTTTTTTTTTTTTTTTTTTTTTAATATAACTGTTGTGTCGAAAAACTGTTTGTACCCCTGGATTCAGAAAAATCGCCCCTTTCATTGGGTACTGAATTTGTAATGATAGGACTGATATTTCTAATATATTTTGGTGTTACACAAAACTAGTCTACAAAAAATCCAGATTGAAACTAATAGTCCTCAGTCCTAATAATATAATGTATAATTATTTTCGTTATTTAAAAAAATATTTTAGATACAGACGTTCCAGATCTGTTGCCATGTGGATATATTGTCGGGGACAACATGCATATAAAGATAGTTCTAAAAGGTATGATTCAAATTAATTACGCAACTGTCTTAAAATCACATTAGTTGTTCTATATCTCAGTATCTTATTCACATTTTTTTTCCTATCACAGGCACTAAGCAACATTCAGTGGATGCCCTAGCATTTGAAAGCCTAATTCCTAAGTCTATAGTACAAAGATACATTTCCTTATTAACAGAGCATAGAAGGATCATTTTATGTGGGCCCAGTGGAACTGGCAAAACATACATAGCTCAAAAATTAGCAGAGTACCTTGTTTTAAAGTAAGACCTTTAGAAGTTTTTATTATTTTGAAAAATAAGAAACATATGATAGCATATATTATTTAGAATTTTACTCATTATTTACTACTGACTTAGAGTATTTGAAGAATATATTCAATGGGCTCTTCCCACCGTCGTCTGCTCAATCATGTGATAGAGGAAAACAAATAATCGAATTCAATTAAATATTGTTCTTAAGAACAAAAATGTTAATATTTAATATAAAATAAAATAAAAGTAATATTGTGCATTTGTAAACAGTAGAATAATTGTATTTGTAAATTTAATAATTTTTAAAAAACATTTTATGTGTTTATTTATTTTTAACTATAAGAATCGATTTTTGTATATTGTAGTGTAACTGTTACATTAACTGATCTAGCAATAAATAATAGCTTGTTCTTGTGGAATGTTTATGGATTATAATTTGAAATTTTAAAATGTTTTCATTTAATTTAATTGTATAAAGGTGTTACATTAAGTTAATTAACTTAGTTACTGGTCTGAATGGATTTACGCAGTACGATATTGCACTGTCACTGATTTAAGTACCAAAAATCAGTGTATTAATAAACATGTTCTTCATGAACATCAATAACAAACATAAACTAAATGATGATTGTAAATGCTTAGAGCAAACAAAAGATGATGAATAATGATATAAAATGGATTAAAAATGATGATGTATGGAAAAATAACACAGATTAAATACGATTGATCAAAAATAAGAATAGAAAATATATTATTTCAGCAATCGCTATAGATAAACAAGACTTTGTCTGCTATTTGTTTTTCCTCTACCATATGACCTCAGGTGGGAAGAGCCTATTCAGTAAATTTTAGAAGATGAGTTAACCTTCTGTTAAGAGTGAATAATACCTAATCTCGCTGACAGCAGTGGCTCATGTTATTCTGTGGGAAAATTTGCTTCCGTAATTATTCATTACCTAATGAATATTTTTCAATTCAGGTTTCACATTCAAAAAATTCATAGATGTTAAATTAGTACTTATTTTCCAAAAATTGATTTTTTTTTTTTTTTTTTTTTTTAATTTTTAGTATTTCATTTTGCTTCTGAAAAATGAGAAAAATGATCTTTATGAAAAATTGCATTTTTGAACTCTAAATTAAAAAGTTAAAAAAAAAAAATAATAATCGAAAATGAATACTAATTTAATGCTTATGAATTTTCTGACTGTGAAAATGGAATTAAAAAAAAATCATTAAGTAATGAATAATTGTGGGAACAAATTTTCCCATAGAATATGAGCAATGGCTGTCTGCTGGATTGGGTATTGTCCCCTCTTAACCCCTTAATGCGCGCTGTCCTCGCTGCGAGGACGCAAAATTTAAGACCCAGCTGTAAAAATTCATCCCGGAAATTTTTTTAGCAAAAATTCACGTTTGTAACATATCAGAAAAGGCCAGTTTTTTAAACCTTAAAATTTCTTATAGTTAAGTTTAGTTCATGAATTCCGGTGGCAGTATAATTTAAATGTTTCAAATTGTCTTGCGCCGCAAAGGGTTAAGGGTATGATACATCACAAAAATTTGAAATTTGAAGATCAGCCAAACTATAGGTATAATTGTTTATAGAATTACATGATACCTAATTGATATTTTAAAATTTTGTTTCCACATTCTGAAAATTCACGACTGTTAAATTAGTTCTCATTTTCCAATTTTTGTTTTTTTTTTTTGTAAGTTTTAATATGACATTTTTCAGTTTCACAATGTGAAAAAAATCACTAAGTGCATTTTTTTCCATTTTTTAGCTGTAAAATGAGATATTAAAATTTAAAAAATTACATTTTTTATAAAAATGAGTACTAATTGAACATTTGTGAATTTTCTGAATGTGAAAACAGAATTTTAAAAAGTGCATTAGATAGTGAGTAATTCTATAAACAAATTTCAGCACTGAGTTACATGGGATTTAGTGACTGGAGACTGGGAAATTGCAAGAGGGAGTAAAGAACCTTAAACAAAATGTACTATGGAACTATGGATTTATTGTTATTATTAATTAATGTTTGGGTTGTGCATTAAAACATGGGGTAAAATTTTTAACTGTGAATGTTCTAATAATTTAAACAAACTGCAAACAACTCAAAACCAATATAAAAAGGTTAATGTAAAATTTTTACATTTTCATTTTCTTTCATAAATGAATAATTTAATAAAAAATTTATTAAAAATAAGGAATCAATTGAAAAAGTATGAATTAAGCAATATGTGTACTTTTTGATGTTTTCAAAATGAGAGACAAAGCTGAATTTCATGAGTTGATTAATCATTGCTTTGTGATAGGCAAATTTTCCTATTAAATGTGAAAAACGGCTTTAGAGATAGATTTGAAAATAATGTTACTGAATTAATCTTGCTTGAATGTTCTCTGTGGTTTTGCAGGGTATTATTATTATTTATTAATTAATTAATTAATTTTTCTTTTTTCTATTAGAAATGGAAAAGATCTAGTGCCTGGTTCAGTTGCTACATTTAGTGTGGACCATAAATCTGCCAAAGAACTAAGACAATATTTGTCAAATGTTGCTGAGCAATGCGAAACTAGGTATTTCTTCTGATTGTATTTGTACTACTCTAAATTAATATATATATATATTTAATTCATAATTATTTTTAAAGAAATGAAATTAATATTTCTTAAACTTTAACATTTTAAAATATTTTTAGCAATGCATCAGACTTACCCACTGTGATAATTTTGGATAACTTGCACCATGTAGGATCGCTGGGTGAAGTTTTTAATGGTTTTCTTAGTGCCAAATACCAAAAGTGGTAAGTAATTATTGGATGACTAAATACCATGCAAATTCTTCTCTGATAGTGATATAAAGACTAATTATAACCAAACTTTCTTTAGTAATAGCATTCTGTAGCTAATATGTGTAAGTAGATTGATATTGAATTTGGTATACAGATCAAGTTTCGGAAAAATACACAATCACAAGTAAGGGAAACAACAAGAAAATCAACTGACACCAGACAAAATATGCATGAAACATTGCTAAGTCAAATGCATCGGGATACCTATTATAGGATATACAAGTGATATATAAGAGAATAATATAAAATATGCTCTTAAGGATTTTTTTTTTTCGTGTGTGTGCATTTTGAATGAAAAAAATGGCAAATTTAACAATGAGAAACACAGAATCAAAAGCTGATCAATAAATATTCAAATTGCTTATATATTTTGTATTGTTCATTACTTTTATATATATTAGATCTACCAGAAAGGTTCTGTCCTTTTGAATTTTTGAAGTATTGACATCAGAAATTTATCCTGGATAATAATTAAGGTATTCTTGAGTAACATTTAAAATGATAACTGGTAAAGTAGCATATAAATATTGTTGAACAAAAATTTCCGGTGTCATTTTATTAATTCAAAAGGACAGAACTTTCTGGTAGACCTAATATGTATATACAGTGAAACTTCTATAGGAGACCACCCCTGTTAAGCGATCCCCTCCTCCAACGACCGATTTTGAAGGCACCGATTTGTTACCTTATCTACTTAATGTCGAATGTTGACACTTCTTTGAGCGACCACCTCTCTTTACGACCGAATTTTTGCGGAACAAAGGATGGTCGCTCGCGGGAAGTTTTACTGTATTCATATAACATGTAAAGTGCTACTTAATGGACTTTTTAAACTGAAGTTTGAAAAAAAAATTTCCTTGAGTATAGATTTAGTATAGTCAGTCCACAGACCAAATTTGATGGCAATCTGCTCATCCATTTTAACTGCAGGATGTTATTTTATAAAAGAAATTTATTTATAACTACCCATGTGTGCAACTGTTATTTGTAGGATTATATTAATTTTAAATTGACCTGCAATTCCTTTTACAAATTATTATTCTAAAAAAACTAGCTCATAAATTAAATACAGATGCTATTTGACTCAAAATATATACACAGTTGATGCACTTTTGTTATAAATTAATTTACATTATAAAGCATATACATTAGAATTTATGTTAACAAATTAAGAATGCAAATCAAATTTTAATTTTACTATGACTGCAATTTTAAAAGAATTTTTCCTTTTAAGGAAAAAAAAAAGGGGGGGGTTGTGAAATATACCATTTTAAAAAAAAGGGGGGGGGGTTACAATTTAAAATAAAAAGTAATAATTGTAAAGGTACTACTGCAGTTACATTAAAAACGATATATACATATGTATAATAACATAAAAGGTTAACAACAATGATACATAAAAGGTTTTTTAAGGTAAATAATCATAGAGTCTACTCATTTTTATTGGAATATTATATTTTAGGGGAGAAAAAAGTTTAAAATATTTTATTACATTGTTAATATCATTATGCTAATATTTTTTTTAATCATCTAAAATGATTTTTTTTTTTTTTTTCAGCCCATATATTATAGGCACCATGAATCAAGCTACATGCTCAACTACAAATTTGCAACTTCATCACAATTTCAGGTAATATAAAAGTTTCAAATTGTAAATTTAGTTTTCATTTTAAAATACTTTTCTTGAGATTACAAGAAATTAATTAATATTTTAATGTCAACTTTTTTGTTTTTATCAATCCATTATAACAAGAAAGTCAACCACTGTTGATCTATAAATTTCAAATGTCATTCATCTGTGACACATATTTGAATTTAAACAGTGAAATTTAACATTAAATTTTCTGAAATGATTCTGCGGTAATTCATATTTTATCAGTTGTCAACCAGGTGAAAATTGGACCTTTCGTAAAATGTCACTTAAAAAAAAAAAAAAAAAAAAAAAAAAAAGATTCCTTCACAAAATTTGAATTCATAAAAGCTCTTGCACAAAACTTTATTTTATGAGAAAAAATAGTGAAATTAGTCTGCTTTGCTGGTCACTATACTTAAATGAATCACTGATAAAAATAAACTTCTATAATGATAATAATAAAATAATAATAATAAATAATATATAACTAAAAAAACACAATGAAAACAAGTGTATTGAGGCTTAAACATTATTTAATGCTTCTCTTTTTATAATATAAATATCTGTATTTATATTAAATTAATTCTATTAGAATCTGAAACATAAAGGAAAAATAAAAGTGCCGCACATTTCTTATGTATCTATAAATAATTAATAAAATAATAATAAATGCTACCTAACTCAAGTAACATAAACAGTTATTGTATGCAATACTGATTTTTAAGTGACATATAATACATATTTTATATATAGTACTCACATTTTATTTGCTAGCAGATTAATTTTTATCAGTCCACCTACATACTGATATATATTAAAACATGAAAATTTGTCTGAGATTAAGATTTCATAGCATCCAGTGTTCCCTTAAAATCTCATTGTACATTTTTCATGATAACTCATTTTAAATCTGAAAAGAATAATATAAACAGTGATCTATAATTTACAAATTTCTGTAATCTACATAGCTTTTTGACCTAAACTTAGAAGGAATTGCTTGTATTGTGTAATAAAAAGATTGTATAGTACAGAATTTAATAAATTTTACTACCCATAAAATAATAATAAAGACATATTAAATTTTTGATAATTTGATTTGACTGTAATTCCTCTGTCAACTCACGTCATCCATTAATAAAATAATTAACTGCTTCGAGATTGAAGAGACATCATTTTAATCTTCTCCCTTCTTCTTTCAGATGGGTTTTGTGCGCGAATCATATGGAACCAGTGAAAGGATTTTTAGGTAGATATCTAAAACGAAAACTCATTGAAGAAGAAGTACGTAGTGGTATACGTAATGCCGAGATTGCCAAAGTTATAGACTGGATGCCAAAAGTTTGGCAGCACCTTAACAAGTACCTCGAAACTCATAGCTCATCTGATGTTACAATAGGTAAGAAAACTTTATGAATTCACATATTTTTTAATCTTGAATAACAAAATATAACATTTAAATTATGTATATATATTTATAATGAGGTGGCAAAGCAGTCATAGCATTTAATGATGATATACTGATTCGAAGTCTATCGATCTTTATTAAGGATTTCTATCAATGAATGTCAAGATCATTCTAATCCCACATTAACATATTGGATGGTAAAATTTATGTTATTACTCATTACACATAATTCATATTTTTTAATCCCATTTCCATTTTCAAACAATTCCATGACAGTTAAATCAGTTTTTGTTTTACAAAAATTCATATTTTAAATTTGATAATAAAATCATGTATACTAAGTGTAACTCTGTAATTTACAACTTCATAATTAATTTGAAAAAAGAGAGAGAGAGAGAAACAATGGTTGATTTAATGGTCATGAAATTTCCTGAATATCAAAATGGAATTTAAAAATATGTATTATATAATGAATAATGGGGCAATTATGACTGCAAACAGAAGATAATTTTGCCCAAGTTGCTGAACTCCTGTCAGAATTTCCTTAATATCCTAGATTATCCTAGAGGTAAAGGGCAGATTGTATATATATCTATTAGCATATCATGGTATGAACGACCGGAGTGCAAATCCTTCAATGTCAGACAGGTGGACAGATTTTTATGGGGAGGACTGGCCACAAATTTAGTTAACCATTAAAACATCGTAATAATGTGCTCTTTCATGACCTTTTTTGTTCTGTAATTTTTTTATTATATAAATGGCTCATTTCTAAGGTATTACTTTCTATTAGGCAATTAGCTATTTAACTGATGGCTCAGTGCTCATTGAATCTCAAAAGAAAAAAATTGCCTCATTAATTTTATGCAATTATGACTGCAAACAGAAGAGAATTCTGCCTAAAAGTCGCTTCAACTCCTGTCAAAATTTCTCTTATCAAAGCTCGAGTAATAACATGATACATTGGGAAAGTAATATTACTGGGGAAGCTTTAAGAATTATTTTCAGTTATCATGTTTATGGGTTTTTTTTTATTAATTAAATATTAATTCTTTTAGGATTATATATCTGTACCCCAGAGTACATTTTTTTTTTTTTTTGTAAAAAGAGTTAGCCGCATGTCTTTGATGTGCATTTTTTGCTCATTACATTAGTGCATTATGTCATTAACAATGTATTAAAGTATCATTAGGGATTACTGCTAGCTGCAAAGGAGTGTATTTGAACATGCATTTAAAGTTGAAAAAAAAAAAATAATAAAAATAAAAATCCTGAAAAATTACATTTTTGTGACATAGTGTTCTTTACCTCAAGGGTACAAGTATATATATATTTATATACTTGTACCCTTTCATATTGTATAATTATACAGTTAGTGTTTATTTTAAGTCAACCATGTATTTTCTTTTCATTTTACCAATAAACTTACTGTAGATGTGGTGAATTTTATACTAATTGCTTCTTAGGTCAATTAAATTATACATTATAAATGCAATATTCATGAACTGTATACTTTTGTGTGTATATCGTAAATGTGTATATTTAAAAATATATCACTTTAAATAGCATTTTCACAGACACTTCAGATAGATCTGAAAAAATGGCGACTAAATTAAAAAGTAGTGATGACTTACATAAATTAAACAACTCACCACTTCTTTTTCTCTCCTTAACTTTGTAAACCTGAATTTCATTAATCGACTACATGAAAAATTCTGTATTTCAGCTATTAATTGTAAATTAAATCAGACAGAGACTAAATAATCCTCTATTTCGAAAATCAACTGCAAAATTATAGCATATCTTAGAAATCAAACAGGAAAAAAAAAAAAAAAAAAAAAAAACAGCAGTTTTGTTGATTTGTGGCAAAATAATCTTGTTTGCGAAAATACACTTAAAAAAAAAAGTGAATTTTGGCAATTAGTATTGAAAAAATTATCTATTTCAACAATTGTCAAGTAAAACAAATTGATCATGATCAAATATTTACATCTATATACAGGGTGACAAGAAATAACTTGGACGAAGTTTCAAACGAAATATCTTTAACTACCACTAAAGTTATAAATTTATTTCATTGTCATTTATTATTAGTACTGATCCTAGAAAGCGAATAAACAGGTGTAAGTAAGTTAGTTGTGAGATAACTATTGTGGTTAACAAACGATCTGCCATACTTGAATTACATAAGCAAGGAAAGAAACAATGTGAAATTGTTCAACTATTGAAAGTGCCTAAGCAGACGGTTTCATACACAATCAAAAGGTTTAAAGAACTCGGACATGATGGTGCCAGGCCAGGAAGAGGAAGAAAACGCACAGTTAACACACCAAGAAACCGAAAAGTTATCAAAAACCGAGTTCAACGAAATCTTAGGATTTCAATGAGAAAGGTTGCTAGAGAGATGAAGATCAACAGAGAAACCACACGTTTGATGGCAAGAGTAGAGCTTAGTCTTCGCCCTTACAAAATGAAAGAGGCTCAAAAGCTAACAGCAGAGAACAAACGCACAAGACTTCAAAGGTATAAGGATTTGTTAAAGCGGGCCGTAGGTAATTGATGGCAAACATTTGTCTTCACAGATGAGAAACTGTTCTCGATTGAACAAGCTCACAATAGCCATAATGATAGAGTTTGGTCAGCAGAAGCACCTGGACCTTCTTGCATTGTTGAATGACATCAACGACCCCAATCTGTAATGGTTTGGGGTGGGATATGTGCTAGTGGGAAAACACCACTTGTTTTTGTTGATCAAGGGATAAAGATTAATCAACAAACATATCGCAAATTAATTTTGGAAGATGTCGTCTTACCTTGGTCGCAAAAGTTCTTTGGAAACAAAAGATGGACCTTCCAAAAGGATTCCGCACCTGCACACAGAGCTAAAGGCACTCAAGATTGGTGCAAGACAAATTTTTCTGACTTCATTGGAGCTCAAGAATGGCCACCGTATTCCCCAGATTTGAACCCAATGGATTATTCTGTTTGGTCCATCTTGGAGACAAGGGTGTGTGCTAAACCTCATAAAACTTTGGCATCCCTAAAGAAATCCTTATGCAAAGAATGGGATAAAATATCAGTAAGTGAGTTGCGGCCCATAGCCGAAAATTTTGTGACACGTTTAAAGCTCTGTATTAAGGCTAAAGGTAGCCACTTTGAAAGTTTGTAAATATGTTAGACAAAATAATGTATTTATATTTATTTTGAAGTTTGGTTGTAATATTTTCATTAGCATTAAAGTTATAATGTATCATGTGTGTCCAAGTTATTTCTTGTCACCCTGTATATATCGTAAATTATTTTTTTAAACGTAGCAATAACTAAAGTAACAGAAGATTTAGTTCCATTGAATACCACATTGACCAATAAGAATTAATTGTTATCAAATTAAATTATCCTGTGTTGACTTTAATTCAGATATGAAAACAATTAATACTCTATTAAATTTTTTAAATAATTTAAATTCAGAACAAACTTACTGTAACTTTATTCTTTGATAATTATCTTCAATACAATATACAATACTTTAAGATAAAATGAAATTCAACAAAACAAAAGAAGCAAACAAGCAATGAGAAAACGAACTCAAAAGATTAATTAAACTCATTTTATGACAAATTAATTGGGATAAAAAAGCTCTCATAACTGTAAAGATATCTTGTCAATGGAGACCATCTATAGAGATCAGCACCGTTATGCAAGATTTCGATCACTGAGGCTATTAAAGCATATTACCAGCAGGTTTCCCGATCTTGTATTTAAATAATTAAATTGAGAGGAAGAAATAGGATAAAAAAAGTGAGATTGAAAATATAAATAATTAATTAAATTAAATACAACCAAATTCAATAGTAGCACATTTGCCACAAAGTTTAATCAATTGACTTTTTTAGAAAAAAACAGTTTCAGGGTCTTTATTTAAAAAAAAAAAAAAAAAAAAAAAAAAAAGAGAGATTTCCCAATAATTCTTTCACAAAAAATTAGTGTTTTTAAAAACTTTTCACAAAAATATAACTTTTAAAATTAGTCAAACACAGACATGGTACAAGCTTACAGAAAAAAAGGCTGAGCTTTTCGCGACCTCCCCCCCCCCCCCCCTCAAAAATGGTATCAGGCAACTGACACAATATAAATTTTTCAATAATAAAAATCATGTTAAATCTGATTGCATACATGTACACACAATAAACAAAATCAGAACAATAAATCTCATATTGAATATCATATTAATTATAATTAAAATAATTGTAAGCGAGTAAAAAAACAAACTTATTACATATACTTGAAAATAAGTTTATTCTATAGAAGCATTGTTTGCTGAGGCAATTGATTAGCAAAATAATGTAGTTCAAGTTCATTAGGAAAATGCAGTTGAAGTGCTATTTCTTTTTCATTTTCTCCAAGTTTGAATTTGACATTTCTTGAAAGCCAATCACATAGAAATTGCTAATAATATATTGCACAAATTCAGGCTGACCCCCCCCCCCCCCCCCCCTCTTTTACACATGTCCAAAAAGTTTTAATGCAGATTTGCATTGATACCAAGAATAATAATTTTCAAGCTTAAAACGCCTGAAAAGTACCATGTCTGCAAACAAGAAAATCCAGGGTGGCTAACATTAGAACTTTTGCACATTTCCTAACTTTTCCATATGACTGTTTTTCACCATTTTGCCTGACTTGCATTTTCCCACAAAATTTTCACAAAATTAACAAATAATTTAGGAATTTACAATAATGAGCTCTCAAATATGGTTTATTTCCACAAAATTTGTCAAAATTACCTAACTTTATATGAAAATCCCTACCTATTCCATGACTTTTCCAGACTCACTTAAATTCCCTGACTTTACCTGACCAATGACCACCCTGAAATCTTTTATTTCAAATAATTGTGAAAAGTGGCAAATAAGCTTAAAGAAACCAGCCAACATAATTGTAAGTTAAAATTTAAATTTTCAGATCTAACTTAAAATTGTTTACAAATATACAAGTATCAGGTTTAAATGGTGATTGCTTTATACGAAAACTAAAAAAAAAAATCTGGAGTGACTCCACTTGACTTTCCAAACATTGAGTAATTAACAGTTTTGTAGATAAAGTAAAGAAAGAGGAGTTGTTAAACAAACAAAACAGAGAAAACCATAATAGAGTGTTTGAGTATTTTTCTCCATATATTACACGATGTTTTATTTAATGCTATTGAGCCCATAAGATCATAATGATAAAGAATTTTTCGTTGTGTCCCTGTAAAAAAACTATAAGTGCCAGATTCACCAAAATCAATAGGGTTCATACTATGGTGACTTACAATATACGTACCAACTTTCAGTTTATTCGAATGAAGCGTTTAGACTCACTCACAGATACACACACATACATATATCATCGTAAAAGTAGTGAAAACGGACTCGGGGGGCCTCGAAACATATAGAAACATCAAAATCTCAAATTCTGATTTTGACATGATTACAATACTTTCCTGACTATAGTGTTCGGAAAGTAAAAAAGGATCTTGGGGATAGAATTTTTCTTTTTTTTTTCTTAAAATAACAATTTTTGCCTGTTCTACACTTACATTAAAACTATTTAATATAGTTGTACTCTTCAATTAAATATTGCAGTTGATGAATAAAAGTTTGTAAGCCAACATCATAAGATTGAAAAGAACTATATTAGATTAATATACTTGATAATCCAATTAATTTCAACCTGAAATAATTGTTAAGTGATTTTGCGATTAGTAACATGTTTTCCATACATATTACAATGTTTAGAAGTATAATTTAATAAATATCAAGTCACATTTTACAAAAGCATGTTTTCTATTTTTAGGACCAAGGTTGTTTTTGTCATGTCCAGTTGACTTATCGGGTTCTCAAGTGTGGTTCACTGATCTCTGGAATTACAGTATAATTCCATATGTTTTAGAAGCTGTCAGGGAAGGACTGCAGGTATTACATTATATCTTATTAAACTATTATGTTATTTTATCAACGTATAAAATTTCTGATCACATCAAAATACTGATATTAAACAGAGCTTACTTTAAATGAAATTTCTTTTGAGAAAGTAAACAAATAAACCTTTATTAGAAATTATTTAAAATCATTTAATAACAACAACAAAAACTTTCTAAAAGAAAATTTATTTTAGGCATTTTATGCTTACACTAAGGTCATCTTATATTGATTTTTTTTTTTTTTTTTTTTTTTTTTAACATTACTAAGAGGTTTTTGCCCACTTCGCTGATGAATCTTCAATAAAATTGAGTAATTCAAACATTTAAATGTTAATTAAATATATTTCGATTGTCAACTATTTTCAGTTCTTGGAAAAGTTGAGTATTTTCTGGTAGAGTCAAAAATTAAAAAAAAAATCGAATGTTGTCCCCACCCTATCTAAAACATTTTTTTTTTTAATTATTTATTATAGAAGACTAACTTAAATGAAATTCTTTATTTTATTTCATTTTTAATATATCTATCTTTTCTAAAGCAAAAAACAAATTATTTTTTTTCTTTAGTTATATGGAAGACGAGCTCCTTGGGAAGATCCAGCTGAATGGGTATATGAAACTTACCCATGGCCTATCCACAGCAGTACCACAGAGCCTCAATTACTGAGGTTAAGACCCGAAGATGTTGGTTATGAAGGACACCCAGGCCCTACAATTGGATCAAAAAGTCACTCAAATAATCCAAATAACGAAGCTGATCCATTGGTAATCACTTATTTGTAGTCACACTTTAATATGAATTTCGTGGGTTTTTTTTTTTTTGTTTAAATCAACAAATGTTTTTGTTCTAATTTAGGGGACACACATCAATTGCGCTTATGTTAATCCCCCTATTGTTAAAAATGCATCAATTGCACTCGCAAGAAAAATTACTGATAACGTTCATTGTCATCTCTCCCCCCTCCCCCTTGTATACCAGAAGGTAACGAATGATAATTTCTAGGAAGGAAAGAATTCTTTACTTATTCTCGTGGTATCTCCTGGGTAACGCTAATAGGCTCTAATAAATTCAAACAAGAGCAATTTAAAAAAATATTTATATTATATTATTTATTTAAAGAAATATTTATATTACACAAATAAAACTAGTCTAATAAATAAAAGCAAATAAATACACAAATAAAAGCAAGTCTTGCTTTTGCCTCCAAGGCACCTGATGAAGAAAGACCACGTCATTTCAAAACCGGTTGCGCTGGATTGAATTTTATGGTGTGTGAAGAAGTTTTAAAGTTTAAATATTGTATATAAACTAGATTTTTATTTAGTTTTGTCATACCTGTAATGTTTTCAAAATATTTTCACATTTAAATGAAACATAAGTACTTCAAAAAGAAATCCAAAAACCTCATGCCATCAATAACCTATGATAGAATAAGCTGAACAATTTGTTCTGGTATGCAAAATATTTTTTGAAAAACAAATTTATACCTGAAAAGCTTTCAAAAAATTAAAACAAACAAATACTAATGATTAACAGACAGCTTTATCGACACATTATGCAAATTTGAATAGTCAAAATCATTTAGAATTTGTTTTCTGATTTAAGATTTTCTGAAAAACCTACGAGCGCAATTGATGCATTTATGCTTTTTTTTTTTTGGGGGGGGGGGGGGGAAGGAATGTGATCTTGGCACAACTGATGCCTATGAGGATGAAGGCCCTAAGTGCAATTGAGTAGTACCTCTTATTCTTAAGCACAACTCAATAACACCCAATTTAGGTGTTAAACTTGAATTAGGACTCTTTATTTTTAAACTCATTATTGAGTATTTTAGCCAGAAATGTAAGACTATCAGATTCCTCATAAAGCTTTGTGATTTTTTTTTTTTAGCACCAGGCTATATATTTGATGCAAAATACTATCAGTTTTTTTTTTTTTTTTTTTTTGAGTAAAATTACATTTAATCAATGTAGAATGTATCATTCTGTTCTGTTATTCCCTCCCCCCCCCCCTTTTTTTTTTTTTTTTGTGTGTGTGTAGTAGCAACATAAACCCATCCTAATAGATTTTTTGAGATCTTCATTTGAAACTAACTCAAGTTATTTTTCAAATGGTCTTATTATACACTTTAGTTAGTACAGAATTGCATGAAGAAATTATTGAAAACTATATATAAAAGCATAAAAAAAAGAAAGAAAGAAAATCATATATGAAGAAAACACAAATGAAATTAACATCAGTAAAACTACATTAAATATAAAAAATGTATTAAAATTACATAGTATGCTATTTTTAAGCGTTTATAATAAATAATAACAACAGAATTTGAAAACATTACAGTCAAATCGGAAGAAAGGAAGGGGGAGGAATATGCTTAGGGCATTAGAATGCTATTTCTGTTAATTCAAACTGATTTTAATTATATTTCGCTTCAATTCATTTTACTGTGAGCAGTATTTCTCTAAATCAGTAACCTGATTTGTTTTTAACAGCTTATGACAAATGCTTAGTTGGATCTTTTTAACCAACGGGTTATATCTACCTTAGATTAGCCATAATATATGTTTGTACATTTCAAATTAGTATATATATATAGATAGATATAAAACAACAAATATATATTAAGTTTCCTTTTTCTTATTTCAGTTAAATATGTTGATGCGACTGCAAGAAGCTGCCAGTTACTCAAGTCCTCATAGTAACGATAGCGATTCAACGAGCATGGACAGCCATGGCAGTAGCATGCATTCAGATGAACTTTTGAACTCTGGTCTTGAATCAACATTGTAATTCATCTAAATTCATTGAACTAAACTAAGTCATCACTATGACTTAACATTTTTTTCTGTCACATTGATAGAAAGTATGTAAAGTTGTAAAAAATACTAAAATGAAAACTAGGTATTCTTCTCACCAGATGTGTATAAGGTAAATTCTGAAATCCAACAAATTATTAATTGTATGTATAAAAAAAAGTTACAGAGTCATATAATCGCCAGATTTTAGTTCATGTGCAATAGCCTAAAATGTAAACTGAAATTGGGTTAACATGTTTTATATTTGTAAATAATAATCATATAGCAAAATGGTTGCTTTAATTGATAAGTTAGAGCAATTCATTTATCTCGATAAAAGAAGTATACTATCAAATTTTATTAATTCAATGCATAACATTGTTTTTTCGGTTAGAAAACTAAAAGTAATTTTATTTAATTAAAAGAATTTGTTTTGTTTGTAAAAATTAAATATAATTAAAAAAAAAAATACATATCAGTGATAAATTGGTTTTCTATTTGAACTTGAAACACAGAGAAGATGTACATTTACATAAAGAGATTGTATTTAATATATATTTGAATTTTACAGATAAATAACCCTTGCAGTATAAAATTCAAAAAGTGCAAGGTTTATTTGATGAAATTTTAAAATTCCATAAAATACGTAATGTAACGTGGTTGGTGAAATCCAATTTATAAAATGCTGAATGAAAATGGGGTAATTTTAGCTACTACTTTTATAAGTTTTCTATTAATGAACACCTTTTGTAATGCGCAATTTTGATTAAAAGTTGTTTTAAATTATGTAAATACACACTCGATGATCTCTTTTTGTATTGCTAAACTACATATGTGAACAGCAAAGTTTTTAAATGCTGCACAGAACATCTGAGAAACTAATGGAGACAGTTTTCCATGCAATTACATTACATTCAACTGCATAGTACACACCTTAAAATCATGCACAAGGCTTCCTATATAATACAGGCTACCCATTCGCTGATTTTCCCTTGTCCACGAAGAATTGTTATAGATGGCGCTACCAGCAAGGTCTTTTAGGGATATTGTTTACATAATATCCCTATACTGACGATGAATATCCCTACGTTAGGGAAAATTGAGAAAAAAAGTGGAAAAATTAGCCTAATCCATGCATAATCACATGAAATTTCTTACAAAACAACCACACTAAAGTCCCTAGGAAGTTAAAACCCGTTGCTACATCCTGAAAATATTGCTAAAAGTCCCTATGTCTAGGGACAAATTCTTATAGTTGGCAACACTGTAGGGATTTGTGAGTCTCTTTTTAAACGCAATTTATATTTTATTTTATGTTTAAATCTTACATTTTTTTTCTATAATTTCGAAAGATTAGTTGATTATTGTGGGAGGTAAACTTTTTTTTACGCAATACTTATGTAGTATTTAAAAAACAGCTCTTACAATTTTGTTTACGCTACCATGTTATCCAACGGGCATTTAAGAAATTCCATCCCACACTCTAAGCGCCATCTAGTGAGTAATACACTTTCAAAGGCGGACATTTTCTCCCATAGAAGACCGCCGGAATGGCAAGTCTGATATCATATAGGGAGTCTTGATCATGCATAAGAGAGAAAAAAAAAGTAGTGTAACATTCAGAAAAAAAGAAACGCTTTTAAGATTAATATAATAGCATTTAGAATGCTTGTTTCTTGGATATTAAAATACAGTGAAAAAAAAATCACTTTTCAGTCACTGGTGCTATTTCTTTTTATTTTTCCTTTTAATCTAGATTATCTTTGCAATTTTCAAATTCAAAGCAGATTTTAGGAAAAAGAAAAACAAAACTTGTGCTTGTGTAGGATAACACGTTTTATCCTCGAACATAAAGCATTTTAAGTTTCTTAAAAAAAAAGAAATGTGATCTTTTGCATTTTATAAATGTGTTTTGATATATAATTTTTTCATACATTTTATAAATATTAACAAAGAGCACTTGTATTTTGTAACATTTTTCATAGAAAATTAACGTTTCCACTCACTCAACTGCACAAAAGCAAAACACTGAACGGTTTGCGGCAAGAATGATTTCTTGCTGCAATAATAGAAAAAAAAAATAAATAAATAAATCACTTGCCTTCTCGATATCGTTTCATGTTTCATTTTATTCATTATGAATGTATAGCAATAAAACTATTTTTTGTTTTAAACGAAATGCTTTCTTGTATCGTTCTGGTTTGTTACAAGGGAATTTAGTGTGGATATAGTTTTTAAGATGCAACTGTACACAATGTAGTTTATTGGAAGGATGATTAGACTAAGAATTTTTTTTTTTTTAAATACTATGATTCTTCTTTTTCACTAATAGCTGTGAATTAAACAAATTTAGGAATTTTAAATGAAATCAAAGTAATAAAAGAGAATTTAGATGAAAATTGGATCAAGATAGCTTTGACTTTTGACGACTTTTTGGGACGGAGCTAAGTTTACTTTTAACTGCCTTAAAAGACTGAATTCTATATTTATTGTATTATTAGTACGCTCTTTATATTCTCAAACCAAAGAATGTTTTTTATACAATGTTATGTGTAAATAAGATAGTAAATGTCATTTCTCAAATGTGATCTAATTAAACTCTCTCTCCAAATGGAGATATCATGTTTGTTTGTTTGTTTCTCATCATTTTCTTTTATTATGTGAAGTATAATCAGATTTTTAATTTTTGTTGATTTAGTTTGACTCTATGGTGTTGTACAAAAATGTAAATAAAAATGATTTTTAAGTAAATTTGTCATCTTTATTTTTAATTAAAATGGTGTGGTTCATTTCATAATAACATCATTTAATAATATTTACTTCTTTATCTTCTTTATTTACTTCTTAAGATTTCTTTCCCCATGTGAAACTATGAGAAAATCTGCTACCCAAATTACTCATTACCTAATGTATTATTTTGAATTTCAGAAAGGTCACAAACATTAATTTTTTTTTTTTTTTTTTTTTTTCCTTTTCAAAAATGTAATTTTTAATATTTCATTTTGAAGTTACAACATGAGAAAAAATGAATTTAGTTCCTTTTTTGACATTTTTTAGCTCCAAGATATAAAAAATAAATAAATAATTTTTTAGAAAATAAGAATAAATTTAATAGTTGTGAATTTTCTGAATGTGAAAATAATACATTAGAGGTCATTAAAGTAAGAAATTTTCCCATAGAAAAACATAGGCTGGAGCTTCCGCTAACAATAGGTGGAGTGTCTCCTTATGGAGTAACATAAATGTTAATGAACACTAGTCAAATGTTACTAGAAGGACTCATAAGAATTTATAAAAGAAGATATTCTTTTCTCAATAATTCATACAAATAAAGTTTTTTCTTTTTCACAATACTTTATCCCACAGTTATTAAATGAAAACAGAAATCTTGCAGTATAGAAGAAACTATTCCATAAGTATATAATCAGCACAAACTCAAAGCTAACAATAAATTAACCTATCTCAGTTTCTAAAAAAATTTTAATTAATGCTAAAATTCAAGCAATTATACAGAAGAACAGCCATGATTGTTAATTAAAGTAAAAAAAAAAAAAAAAAAAATTACTAACTGAAATCAAACTCTAAATGTCAAATGACTCAAATTATTTAGAATTTAGATCAAAGTTTATTTCTCATATTACCCAATTTATACCATCATGTATCCAATTGACACACTCTCCAACCAATGTAATCAATTCACATACTATACACACGACACATTTTTATTTACAATATTGTACAAAGATCAGCTTTCACTTTGGGTACAACTGAAAGCTAAATATGATTAAATATATATATATATATATATATATTTTTTTTTTTACTTTTACTAAACGTAGTTGATACTGAATTCAGAAAAAGTGATTTAGACATTTTGATACAGCAGGGTGTCTAGCAACCTGGAAATCAGTATTTTCAGGAAATTTTATGTTTCTGGAAATTAAGGGAATTTGGGTAGAAAATCTAATTTATCAGGGAAATAAAGGAAATCAAATTTGAAAATTGTGGATTATACCAAACTGAACCATAAAAAAACAACCACACACACACACACAAAAAAAAAGGGGGGGGGGGGTTGTGAGGAGAAAAGTGTTGTGAAAAAGAAACATGGACAGATTTTTCTCATTGAAATCTTAATGGTTGCACAAACACCAGCAAAATTAATTTAATTCTATATAACAGTACAAATATTGAACTTAGCACAATCTAAACTTCTATTTTATATATAACATTTGATGATTCATCTCATTATTCACTTAAACAATTTCATCTTATTTGTTTTTCTTTTTTCATTAGTGATTCAGTTATAATAAGGTGAGCATTAAACATACATGTATAAATATTTATTGCACATGTTTTGCAAATACATTAAATTTGTACCAAATATTAAGCACAAACTAATATACCTAAAATCATCATGAATAGAAAAACTTTAAATGCAAAAACTACTTCCATATAATTGTTTCAGTCTATAGATTTTAAATAATCTTCATATTCCTTTTCTGTCATTAATTTGTCCATTTCAGCAGGATCTGACAACTCAACTTTAAATATCCAACCTGAAAAAAAAAATAGAAGCAACATTTAAAAAGGGTTTTTATTTTAGTGTTTTATTTTCAAATAAAATTATGCTTTAAATTACACCTAATATTAAAATATTCAGGAAATTTCAAGTCAATATTACTTGAAGTGAACAGGCACTTCCCATCGTCGTCTTCTCAATCACGTGATAGAGGAAAACAAATAATCGAATTCTGAGAATCGAATTCAATTAAATATTGTTCTTAAGAACAAAAATTTTAATATTTAATATAAAATAAAATAAAAGTAATATTGTGCATTTGTAAACAGTAGAACAGTTATATTTGCAAATTTAATAATTTTTAAAAAACATTTTATGTGTTTATTTATTTTTACCTGTAAGAATCGATTTTTGTATATTGTAGTGTAACTGTAACATTAACTGATCTAGCAATAAATAATAGCTTCTTGTAGAATGTTTATGGATTATAATTTGAAATTTTAAAATGTTTTCATTTAATTTAATTGCATAAAGGTGGTACAACAAGTTAATTAACTTAGTTACCATTTTAAATGGATTTACGCCGTACGATATTGCCCTGTCACTGATTTAAGTACCAAAAATCAGAGTATTAAACATGTTCTTCATGAACATCAATAACAAACATAAACTAAATGATGATTGTAAATGTATACAGCTAACAAAAGATGATGAATAATGATATAAAATGGATTAAAAATGATGATGTATAAAAAAATAACACAGATTAAATACGATTGATCAAAAATAAGAATAGAAAATATGTTATTTCAGCAATTGCTATAGATAAACAAGACTGTCTGCTATTTGTTTTTCCTCTATCATGTGACCTCTGACGTCAGGTGAGAAGAGCCCATTGCTTTTTATTCAACCTGCATCTCTCATTTTGCAGTATTAACACAGAACTAGAAAAATAAAATTTGTCTCTCACAAGATTCTCCCTTACCCTGCATTATTTTAATACTATAAAGACAAGATTGCAGATTATGGGGTAAAATAAAAAGACTATATGAACCTACTTTAAAAACAATTTAAAATAGGATTAGTAACAGTTTCATTTGATATAAAATTATGTATAAAGGGAGTTACTGTCCCTCTCAGCCCTTCTTTAAATATAGTATCTATAATTCAAGGCTGTTATCAAATTTAAAAGTTTATCTTATACTATCAAGTGAGTAATATATATATATATGTATATTTCACTGTTCTCAAAAACGGTAGCTCGGACAGTCACGAGATTTAAAACAAAGGTGCCCTCCATAGGGTCATTGTGCACATCGAAGTCAGATTTTCGAATTTTTGATTAGTTTTCTTTTAATTAATAAAAATATGAAAATAAAACTTCCCATTTCTATAAGGACGCAGAATGGAGAATCTTAGGAGAGATTCGATTGTCATTGAATTGAGTGCATTTTACATTGAACTGCAGCTACGTTATGAGGAATTACAAGAGATTTGAATGGCTTATTTGATTTTCATTGATTTGAGTGTATTTTACGTAGAACTAGAGCTACGTTATGAGGAATTACGAGAGATTTGATTGGTTTATTTGATTTTCATTGATTTGAGTGTATTTTACGTTGAACTAGAGCTACGTTTAGATTTTATTTAAAAATATTTGAATTTTTAATATTTTAATATTATGCGACTTTTACAGAGAACAAATTACGATTAGCACCGCAGGTGCCAGAGAGCAATGTTTTTTGGTAAAAATTTTCATAGGTCTCTGGCCAGCTAGTTCTAAATTATTCAGTCAAATTTCATGTGCAACATACCTTGAAACAGACAACCTTTACCCAATTTTTGAAGTGCCAACCTCATATGAACTCCAGAATATCTAATTTGAATTCCTCGTGATTAATTTTAATTTATTCTGATAACAGATTTACATACAGAATATAACTGCTAAAAATTTTACATTCATATTCAGGGGAGCTCAAATCATAATATTACACAAAAACAGTACTTAAAATTGAACTTAAAAAAAAAAATACTTTCTTTGTGAGAAAAAATACTTTGGATATGAGAAATTAACTTTCCAAGAATTTCCATCAATTGCATTTAATAAAAAAGAATATTTTAGCTTAATTTTGGGTAGCCCTGTATATAGTCTATAAATTATACACACACCACATTGTGTTTTTAAATTTAGTCCTGTATGAAAACACAACTTGAAATGTACTTCCAGTGATATCCAGGTACTGCCTTAATATATCCAAATCATTTTGGGTAGCCCTGTAAGCAAATGATAAATAATTTCCATACCATATTCTATACAAAACACGCTTTTATGCAAATAAAAAAGTATTTGCTCACTTTATTTTGTTCAATGCAGCCTATAGATGTTAAACTGTATGTAATGTATTTGAATTATCTTGGATGTCCCTGTACACAAACCATTTGCTTAATCTCAATAAAAGGTTTAGAGTAGCATCTTTATATGATACAGATTTAAATTTTTGAGTTTGGACTCCCTACTACTATTTGTTCTTGGGATATGCTGATAATAAACACACACACACAGAGAAATCGTGAAAAATATGTTTTGGGGGCTCAGGGGGCACCAAAATATGTTAATATAACAAAAACTCAATTTCGAAAATTTGACTCCAAAACAATATTTTCTCTACCATATATGAGTAAGAGAAAGTAAAAATTAAATTTAGTTTAATCTCAGTCTTAAGGACCCTTCAGACACTGGTAACGAGCAGAGCTTCAAAACTCATAAATTATCCATTGTCCGAAAGTGACCCTTAAAATTTTGCACACATTTACAATGAAGGACATTACTTTTTATTGCTCTTTTACAAAAGAGACCAGTTCCCATGCAATTATCGCACTAGGGGGTTTGTGAGCGAGCTTCAGTTCTCAAAAACCACATCAAAGAAATATCAAAAGAAACCAAAGTTGCAGCTTTCCAGTTGCTAGTGTGTGAAGGCTCCTTTAAAGTTATTCCCCTTCTCCTTCCCTATTCCCATTTCTCCTTTTTTTTTAGCTTGTTTGATAAAAAGATCTAGAAGAAAAGAGGCATGTAACAATGATACAATAACCTGAGTTTACATTAATTACTAAATTTAAATAAGACAATATGCATATCTTTTAGCTCTACCATTGCAAAAATTAGCATTTAGAAAATAAATAAATATGAAAAAAAATTAAATATATTTCTTGCTTGAAACTGATATTTTCCTTATATTTTTAAATCATCCTGCTCTGAAGAAAAAAGAAAACTCCTTTAAAATTTCATTCTACCATAAAGAAAAAAGAACTAATCCTATACGATAAACACAAACAAATGGCCAGCATGAAAATAAAAACAAAGTTCCGAGATGTGAAAATGAAGTTCCGATACAAAAAGATTATCACAACAAATCACCAGTGAGTGCTCTGTATCAAAGCTTAGCTGAAATATAAAATTCAGATAATGGTCAGAAAACCACATTCTTTCAAAAAATCAAAAACATTTCTATCCAATTTCAATACAATAAACCAATCCAGTACGATAAACACACATAAGTGGTCGGTGCGAAAAGTTTTTAAACAAAAAGGTTACAAGTGAAAAGTGTAAAAGGAAAAATATTAAAAATAAAAACATAACAAAAATAGTTTTTTTTTTTTTTTTTTTGCATAAACATGCACTTTTTCATTTTTTTTTTTTTCTCAAAAACTAAACAATTAATTTTAAAATCTATCCCTAATTCCTTTTAGTAAGTTCTATTAAAAATAAAAATAATAATAATAATAAAGTCTTTTCTTAAAATCTGTACACACCTGCCAACATTGAAGAATAAAAATAATGGAGATTTTATAAGCGGCATTTTCAGGTCTAGAAAACATTGATGTGTTTTCGACATATGACAGTATTTTAATAGCTTAATCCATGGCTTAAATTATCAAAAAGTTATATGGGTAAGTTAAATTTAATTATTAAATAAAAATTAAGTAATTATTAATTAAAAATAGCAATATATATAGAGAATCATGATTATTTTTTTCATAAATGAAGGTTTGTTGAAGTTTTGAATAAATTATAGGTATAACTTTAAAATCTTCAGAATAATGGAGAAATGTTTGAGAATAAAGGAGAGTGGAAGACAGTCCCAAAATAATGGAGTCTCCATTGAAATAATGGAGTGTTGGCAGGTATGCTGTGGAAGTTTAAGCATTTTAAAGATCATAAATTTATGAGAAAACGCAATTTAGAGACTTCAAATTTGTAAAAGATACATCAAAAACCATAAGAATTGTTGCCTGAATATATATTTTACTGAACAGACCTAATATAGTTCAATTTAAATGGATATATAAACGTTTATATGAAACCTTCATTGATGGCAAGTCAAAGGTGCAAAGTCCCCTTTAGATTCAAGAAACTTTATTATAGAGAAAGCCTAAATATTTAAAAAAAAAAAAATCTGATGTGGGCACCACATACACCCATTGGAATATACATATTGTTATGAAAACATTCACATTTTTGTGTGAGGTAACTGATTCGTAAATAAACAAGCAAGTTTCAACCACGGAAAAAAAAAAAAAAAAAAAAAAAAATATTGCTTCTTTAACCACAAAGGTCATGATAATAGAATTATACATACCGCTAAACAAATATACTAGATTTTTTCAGGAATGGCTTATTACAGAATGTCTCATTGGCAAATTCATAACTTAGAGTTTAATGAAAATCATTCGAGTATAGATGGCCTACTTTTGTTCGCTTTGCCAAAAATTAGGTGAAAAACAATACATTAGAATTGAGAAATTTTTTATTCATGAATTCATCAACCGTGAATATTTTATTTAAATCAAATTGGAGTGTACAGGTTGATATTTTTATTTATTACCAACTATGTGAAAAATACCAGAGCCGGGAATCGAACCCGGGCCCTCCGCTTAACGCACGGATGCTCTACCACTGAGCTACCCTGGCCGATAACCAGCTAGGCACTTCTCACATAATACATTACATTTCTAAATTGAAATCTCGTGGTCTATGGAGTTGTGCTACGATTATTATTGTCTCACCTGATATATCTGCGTTTGCAGACTCGGTGACTTTGCCAACGTATATTATGTGAGAAGTGCCTAGCTTGTTATCGGCCAGGGTAGCTCAGTGGTAGAGCATCCATGCATTAAGAGGAGGGCCCGGGTTCGATTCCCGGCTCTGGTATTTTTCACATAGTTGGTAATAAATAAAAATATCAACCTGTACACTCCAATTTGATTTAAATAAAACATTAGAATTGGTTTGCACACTTTTTCTGAAGCTTTCCACTTTTCACCAAGAATCTTTAATTCATTAACAGGAGAGGAATTTATCACTAGATTAGAAATTCAGTTTCTAGGAGCCATCGACACACCACCAGATCACTGAAAAATACTGATAAAGAGAGAGAGAGAAGAGGTCATACGGAAACTCGATTGATTGCACTTATTTTCAAAATTTGCAGAGAGAGAAATTAGAAAATTTCAATGTACTTTCAGCAATGATAAATTTTAAAAATGGAAAATATTCATCATAGAGAATTAGAACATACATAAAATGGAATGGACAAAATAATTTGAAAGAATCTCTTACTCTTTTATATACAAATTGTATTTTCATATTAAAGCTTAAATATTGCACTAAAACTTTTGGCAGGTGTGATATATATATAATTTACCATGAGTTTAATGAAAAGAATGAGAACGAAAACCAAACAGTTGAATAAATTACCACAAAACTCCATAAAAGCCAATTATATAACTAGTTAACTTGAATAGGTTTAATTATTTGTTGTAATTGAATAGTTACATTAATTTTTCAGAAAATTATTAAAATTACTTATTATTAAAATATTATTAATATCACAACGTATTGCACTAGTCATAATGTATGGTTGCCAGAGCCCCAAGGGGTTGGACTTCTACCTGTTGGTCCGCAGGAGGTATTTTATTTCCCTCCTACCACCCAAAGGATAACCTATGGAGGCATTCCCCAATCTGCCACCTGGGGACGTGCTCTCTAGGTTACAGGCTTCCCCGAGAGAGCCATAGACATTGCCAAGGCTGTGATCCACGCTTTTGGCAATATTTAGTTTTTATCTCCCTTTTTTTTTTTTTTTTTTTTTTAATCACTTCTGCACTTTGTCATACACGACAACAACAACAACAACATTAAAATATTAAATCTATAAGATTACAAAACATGCTGATAACATAAAAAAGAAGGATCTTGCAAGGCATTATAGTAGAAAAGAAGAAACTAATAATGGATAGTATTAAAAAGGTAAAAAATCGAGCTTACAAAAACGAAATTAACAATAAAAGTTGAGATCAGCAAAAGTATTTTGGACCATACAGGGGTGAAATTACCTAACATGCAAAAACCCTGAAAACTGTTTCTTGGACGCAGATAGGGAAGACAAATCAATCAATCAATTCAAATCAAATCATATAGTTACCAATAATAAGAGTTCTTAATACATTATACAGTAAATAAAACATTAAAAATGAAAAATTTCTATAAAAATAAAATAATTTAACATGAAATTCAGACAGCAAAAACTTCAAAAACCCTGAATTCAGGGGTAGCCCCTGAAATGTTTCACCCCTGACCATATCACAAAAATTAGATAGAATATTAAATAAAATAGCTCAAAATGCCATAGGACTTCATCAGGAGCTATCCCTAAAGCACTGAACAGAAAAATGCAGGGCTTCTGTTTTTGGTAAGCATATTATGCCAAATACCAAAAGATAGCTCAACCCTACATATAAATAACATATAGATACATATATATATGAAATATAAGAGATAAAAAGAAGTAATAATTAAATTAACATTTTCATAGTTTCAGGGTATTCTGGTTATATTTCAAAGTAATATGGCAAAATAAATTAAAGGAGATTTCATATTAGGCTGTAAGATTAAAAGCATAAAAAATAACGAACGGAAATTGCAACGCGATCATTTGAAATAAACAAGTTAATTATTTTAAGTACTTTGATATCTGGAAATATCCTATAAATACTATTTAATGAGCAATTAAAAAATATCTGGGCGCCGAAAAGATTCAATTTAAAAGAATAAAAGATTTATGATTCTTAATTAAGGTTTGATTATTTTATGTCAAAATAGAGCAATAAATAAATGTTTTAATGACTGGGCGAAGTGGCAACTTTGGCGGATTAAGGCTCCAGACCGTCTGGGAAAAATAAAAGTACAACCAATAAGATTTGTTATTATTAAAAGGATAGCCAATTATAGAAAAGGGGATGGAATTAGAACTACGCCAAATTACACCAAAAATTATGGGTATAACTCGAAAAATTAGAGAGAGTTTTAGAGAGATATTTGAACTATCATTCAGTAGAAAGGTTTAAAGAATATTCGTCGGCTGCCGGGCTCTGCGGCCCGTACTCCCGGTAACTGCGTCAAACCATGAAACCACAATGTGATTCCGTGCCACGATCCGACACTGCAACATTAAAGTACTGCGACTGGATATAATGTCCTCCCTCTCCATCACCTTCCAAGTCCCTATTCTCTAAAATTAAATAAATAAAGTGAAGTTCCAGAAATCAAGTCTGTTTTCTTGAAGAGCCACGATTGTACAACCCCAGTATCCCTACCTTTAACATTAAATATATATATATATTATTTTTGTCTACAATTTTATATTTTTAGACTACTAAATCATGGTCTAGCTGGTATTTTAAAACCACTAAAGTTTCATGACTAGCAAAAATACCATTCAAACACCCCCTCAATCGTCAAGAAAAATTTATATATATTTGGGTAGGGAATGAATAAACAGTAAAAATAAGCAAAAATATAGAAATTGACATGTATTTTTTTGCTAAAATTAAATGGCATAAAAATAACTTTGAAACAAAATATAGATTTTTTTAAGCTGCAACGATAAAAAATGAATTAAATACAGAAAACTCTTGGTTAACTGGCATTCAACTAATCAGAAAATTCTGAAAAGTGTTTTCTTTTTCTCAAAATAAATTGTTTTAAAATATTTGCCTCAATTTTCAGAAGCTTATGTTTTCAAATTTGAAATAATCATTTTCTAATTTAATATAATACAGTGTGTCCTAAAAGTTCCAGTACTCCAACTTAAAGAACTCATTGTGTCCATGATTTATTTTAAATATTAATTTTATCGTCTGCTTATTATTGCATCAATTCTTTAATTTTTATCGTTTGTTTCTTTTTTCTCTCAAGTTATGTGAGAATAAAGTTTCATGTTATTTTGTACTTCATAGTGAAATGAGTTTATTACGCATTCAGAGAATTACGCTGTATGAAGCTTATTTTGAAGGTAAATCGTATGAAAGACGCAAAGATGTTTGGCGATATAAATATCCAGATGATGTAATACCGAGAAAAAATATGCTATATCAGCTCGTTCGACAATTTCGTAATACAGGTTCTGTGCAGGTGTGTACAGGTTTCTCTGCAAGAAATCACTCCCAGCATGTTAAAACACGTTTCTAAACACATGCGCAAACGAGTTCAGCTTTGCCTCCTAGAAAAGGGTGGACATTTTGAACATTTATTATAAATGTAAGTGCTGTATTTTTTCCTCCGTTATTTTAAATGTGCCTTTTATCATTATTGTTTTGTAAATAAAAAATACATCAGCGTCAGTACTGGAACTTTTAGGACACCCTGTACAAATCAATGTTTATATATACAATAGCAAATGTTATAAAAGAAACAAATAATGTAGAAAACTGTTATCTATTCTGATACAGTCTAATGCTGTGCGTAAGTGAGCATTTATTCGGTATTTTAAGAAAAAACAAAATCCATGTAAAAAGCAGAGAGAGATGTTTAATCAAGGAAGAGTGCTTTTGCGTAATTTTATGGTATACAGTACGAAGCCGAAAATCCGGAATCGTCGGGACTGCGGCGATTCCAGATTTTTGGGTCATGCCTGAAAAATATAATATTTTGGTTATTTAAGTACTTGGATAATATGCAAATTCAAGTAAAAAATAATATATTATGATCTTTTAATATATTCTGCAATATTTTTTGTTATCAACTTAAACAATAAATAAATAAAATTAACAATTAAACTTGAAAAACAAAACAGATTTATTGAAATATTTGCATACAAAAATTAGTACAAGTTACAATAAAAGAAAATAAATAAGAAAAACATACCACTTTTAAAACATTTCTGTAATATATATATATATATTTTTTTAGTACTTTAGGTTTTCCAACTAAAAGTTTGAGCATAATTGAAATAGACTATAAAATTTAGTTCTCAATTAGATAAATGTTTAAGAATTGTTACTGTTATTATAATCTTCTCCCTCCTCTTTCAGACTTTGGAAATGTCGGTTTTGAAGATTACTAAGAAATAAAATACTTTTTCGTCTCTTTATTTAGATAGATTTATACTTAAAAAAAAAAAAAAAAAGCTGTTGTTGATGATGATGACTAACACCGCCGAAATTGTTCAGATTTTTGGCGAGTCCGGATTTTCGGCTTCCTACTGTAATCATAACAAAAGTGTCTTTTTTCAACGGTAAAGATTTTTATTTAAAATAAAGTTTTCTTGAGTAAGCATGGAAAAACAAAAATAATCAAATTTAAAAAAAAAAAGAAAAAAAAAAAAACTGGAACTATTATTTTTAAATTCAATGAAGAAGCCTACATTTTTTAAATATTTTTCCTGACAAGATTTTTGAATTGGGAAAAACAAACATTAAATTCATCACTAATTTAGAGGATCAAAATACTTATTTTTAGTTAAAAACATTTAAAATACCTTATAAAAATCCTTTTAAAAAAGAGGCCAATATATTTCAACTCCAACCGGAGCCATCATCAGAGCCTGACGACAAAACAAAGAGCTTGACGGTTCACTCCTTTATCTTAACTTCCTCGTCCGTCGATTCTTCACTCAAAGGTATAAGCACACCACCATAGCTTATATTATAAAAATATCCATTAATGGATCTCTTTGCCCAGTATCGACTTACATAATACATTATTTTAAGTGAAGAATCGACAGACGAGGAAGTTAAGATAGTGAAAAATCGATGGACGAGGAAGTTAAGATAATGAAGAATCGACGGACGAGGAAGTTAAGATAAAGGAGTGAACCGCCAAGCTCTTTGTCGTTGCTTTTGTCGTCAGGCTCTCATGATGGCTCCGGTAGGAGTTGAAATATATTGGCCTCATTTTTATAAGGTATTTTAAATGTTGTTAACTAAATTGTAATCCTTTGTAAATTAAAATAATGTATTACTTATTTTTAAATACAAACCTTTATCATAGCAAGATTCATTAACAAGACTAGGATTCTCCTCCAATTTAGTATTGACTTCCGTAATAGTTCCACTGACTGGTGAACAGAGCTCGTTAACAGCTTTTACACTTTCAATAACACCAACATGATCTGAAAATTAAAAGTATTACAATGATGGGTAATGATGTTTTGCAAACACAAACATGCATTTCACGAAATACGTTCAATGTTTTAAAAACAAATTTAAAAATTTAAAAAGTTTAAATTAGAGAATTGAAAATCATTGTCATGATCAGGGTTAGAAATAAGCGGTCGTTAGTTGCATTTTGCAACCAGTTTTTTCATTTGGACGCCTAGAATTCCAATCACTGATGCCATATTTGACGCCAGGATTTTTTTACCATCATACCTAATAATTTTTCCAATCCCATCAGATTGTAAGTCTATTTCAGTCAATTGAACCTAATAAAAACTGATTTAAGAAATCATATCTCTGTGAAAGTAGTTGACGATTTGTTAATGATTAAATTAAACAGCCCTAAATTAGAAGATTTCTGCTCGTAAAATGCTATTAAATTGGTGGTGGAATGATGTATCTTCTGGGCAAAGAATAAATTCACGATTTTAAATATGTACGTTTAATATTGTCAATGTAATTACATTCATTACATAAATATTTTTTATATAATCTTGCATATATTATTTATAAGTTGATGCTTTATTATTATTATTATTATTATTTATTTTAATATACATATTTCATTGTAGATGGCACCTGCATTTTTCATTTTGCTGCCCAAAAAATTTAATCCAGGCGTCATTTTGACGCTTAGTTTCAAAATTCTTATTTCTAACACTGGTCATGATGATAGTTTTATGAATGAAATGACAGTAAAAAGTATATTCAATATGGCTACAGAAATTCAGAAAAAAATTTCCCTGATTTTTCGATGATTTCCATGTCTTTCGATGATTTCCATTTTCTGACAAATTTCAATGATTTTCGTTATTTATTATATACATTCCATAATTCCGTGTATATCACACTCTTGTGTAACATGTTCGCTAAACCACTGCAATTCAAAATCTATACTGATGGGCAAAAATATCTAGGTCTTTTTATTTTTTTCTCTGTTCACTTAAAAAGGAAAAAAAAATTCAAAATTTTGGAGAAATTAGCAAAATTATAAAAATATGACTCATTTTAACTGCACAACATTAACATCAAGACACAAAATTATTCCTCATGCTGTACTAATTTTCCTTTTTAATGTTAACTACTTGGTGAGATTAAACTAGAAAGCAGCCAATCCTGTGCAATCATGGTCAAGATAACATCTGTTTGGCAATCTTACAGTTATACTTGCTGGAGAAAATGTAAATTTCTACGATTTTTGGGTGTTTTTACAAAATTCCCTGATTTTTCCCTGATATTTGCAGATTGATAAAGTGCTCTGATTTTTCCATGATTTCTCTGTTTTCCATGATTGTCGCCACCCTGATATTGATAGTTAAACTAAAATTGTTTACAAATGAAAATAGTGCAATCCTTAAAGCAGAAGGAAAATAAAAACATTCTATTTATAGGCCCAAAATAAAAACTAGTTTGTTGTGGCCCTCACAGAACATTCTTCTACAGTTTTCTATGCAACTGCACACAGTAAAAATTATTAAATTAAAATTATTATTCATCAAAATCATCTTCCATGATAAATGCAGGCAATTTTCATCTCAGAGAAGTACACTACTAAATATCGAAAGAACTTCAATTTTGTCCCCTACAGATAGCATCTAAGGAGATAATTTTTTTTTTTTTTTTAAATCAAAAACTTTGTTTTACATTATCACAGACTATGATTCCACCATTCATTTTAAAGGTATTAACAAGTTCATTTAAAAGATAGCCAGAATGAAAATTTGTATACCCTGGAGACCTGAGGAGGGGAAGTAATGACTTCCCTCCATTATAAATTATTTCTTTTTCCTTTCTTGATTGACCATTACTATTATAAACACATTATTTATTATTTTTTTAAATTTCATACTGAAAAGTTAAAAATAGTTATTATATACATTTATATGAAAATTTGCCCTATAGTGCTACATTAAAAATTATGAAAAACTAGTATGTTGTGGTCACCACATGACTTTCTTCTATATTTTCCTATACAAAATCACTCAGTAAAAATAATTTATTAAAATTATTATTTTAAAAAATTATCTTCCATGATAATGCAGATGATTTCCATATTAGAGAAGTAGTATAACACTAAATATCCAAAAAAAGTCAATTTTATTGTCAATTTTTTTTTTTTTTTTAATGAAAAAAATCGATAATTTCATTTTAAATTATCGCAGATCTATGGTTCAACCATTCGTTTTAAAAGGTACTGACGAGCTCTTTTGAAAGATACCCATCATGAAAATTTACTTCCCTCGAAAGGGGGGGGGGGGGGAGGCGAGGCTCCTACACATACAAAAATTTTTTCACAGTTGACTACCTCTATTATAAATAATTCTGTTAAATTTCATAATGATTATTGAAAAATAATTTTCTTTATACACATTTATACAAAATTTTGTCCTATACCACCATGTTAAAAATTTAGAAAAAGCAGGATGGCAACGCAACCAGTAAGACAATTTTTATCAAAAGTTGATAGGCTCTAATTTATGTCAAGGTGCAACTACATACCAATTTGTATGAAATTCTGTGCAGTAGTTCCTGAAATACAGTTGACACAAAATTTTGTCACACACACACAGACTGACAGACAGACATTTTCTAAAAATGGTCAAATCATGTTCTACAGCTCTCAAAACGAGTAAATCCATCAAAAACCTGAGGTCGAAAATTTTTACGAATCCAATACTTTCTTCTATTGAATATAGAAGAAAGTAAAAATGTAATACAGTACCACGAGTTAAGTTGTTGATCATCAAATATAATTAGCACCAATTTAAGTTAAGGTCCAACTATTCCAAGTTTTCTTAAATACTGACCACTGGTTTGTGAAATTAAGCATCCACAAACTAAATTGCATCCAGAACCTCTCAAAATGTGCAAATCCTTCAAAAACCAGAGAACAGAAATTTGCACATATCAAATACTTTCTTCTTATGTATACAGAAGAAAGTAATAAATATACGGAGTGACTGCTCAGAAAAGATATACTTTTTTATGCAATAACTTTATTTATAACTAGCAGGCTACACCCGCTTCGCTGGTCACTAAATTTAAATGAATTTTGAAAAGAACTGAATCACTATTTTTTTTATACCACATTTTGGGCTTTGTAACATAATTAAAAATTCCTTTTAAGGTCAAAAAGTCAAAATAACGTATTACAAATTAAATTTAAAAAAATATTCCTTCCATTTTGCAACAATGCTCTATGGTCTTATGTGAATGATTCTCAAGAATGAATCAATAATTGTTTACAAATTCAATGGATTACGTATGAGAAATAAGTACGCTATAATTTAAAAATTGCAGATCTTAGAACTTCAAAACTAATAATTTTTAAAAAGTTATTCATTATTCTTTAATATTAGACACTTTTTTGTTCAATATTAGACTCTTATTTTAAGATAAAAGCAATCAAATGATATCGTGTTGTGAAACTTTGGAATGTAATATCTTTAAATCTAATAACTTCATGTATATAGTGTCCTCACAAAAAATGAAGAGTTTTTAGAGCTCTTTTTACAAAGTATAACATCTATGCGGTATCTTTTAAAAAAATTCAACAGTTTTTACTTTTAAAAAAATGTCCGACTTTCATCACCAAAGTAGTTAAATTTAGACCAATCAAAAATAGGAGTGGTCCACCCGGATGTGTTCCACCGACAAACTCTTCGCTTTATTTATATAGAAAATTAAACTAGTAAACATATTTAAAGTCAATAATGATGATATACTTTACTTAAGACAAAGCTGTCAACTTTTCAAATTCCTCTAGAGCACAGCTAGCTGTCTCTCTCTCTCTCTCGCCAAAAGCTATCCCTCCTCCCTCCCCCCTCCAAGGATATTTTTCTGTTTATTTCATTATAGTTATATATTAGAGAAGATTATTCTTCAGAAAAAGCACATTGAAAAAATAAATAAATAAATACTGGCAATGTTCCAGAAAAATTGAAAATTCCGTTAACATTGAAATTCAATCACGTTTCAAAATAAAAATTAGATGATAACTTTTACAGGGTTCCCACTCAATTTCAAAATTAAAATTTCCTGACTCTTCCAGGTTTTCCAGGTGTATTTTTAGAAAATTCCAGTCACAAAATTTGCTTTGCGACATAAAAAATAGCTCACGACATAAAAGACAACGTAGTAACACAAATTGCGATATAAATTTAATGCTCAAAAAGCATTTTCCAGGTTTGTATCATCATTTTTCCAGGTTTTTCAGCAATATTTACCATTTTCCCTGACTTTTTTTAGTAATTTCAAATTCCCGAACTTTTCCAGGTTTTCCCTGTTCTCCCTGACCCGTGGGAACCCTGCTATTAGTATATGTATAATTTTTTTTTTCTTATTGGAAAAAAAATAAGAACTGTTTAGTTCCCCAACAAATATACATCCCCCCCCACACAAACACACACACACATAAACAATGCAAAAAAGGAAAGAAAAAATACAAAACATACTATTCGAATACATACATATACATATATTAAGGGTGTCCCTTAAACGACGGGGAATTTTTTTTTAAATCTGATACACATACCCTCTAATTTTTTTCTATTTGACACTAAACACTTTTTAGCAAGATATCAGCTCTCTGGGATAATATTAAGACATGAAGAATTAACTGGAAGATCCTAATATCTATATTAGGATTTTTCCGTCAATTCAGCGCGTGTTAACATTATTCCAGAGGGTTGATATTTTGCTAAAAAGTGTTTAGGATCAAATAGAAAAAAATTAAAAGGTATGCATATCAGAATTTGAAAAAAAAAAAAAAAAAAAAAAAAAACATTTCCCCCTCATTTAAGGAACACCGTAATGTTTATATATACAGTTCCTGCCGCTTATTAAAATCACATTCGTTCTGAGCAAAAGTGATTTTATAAAGCGGCTGATTTTTATAACCGGCAAACATTCTAGAAAAAGGTACTACTTCCTTAAATTTGTAACGAATTTTCAAAATGTAATCAAATTAATTAATTAATTAAATGTAATTAATTAATTTTTGATGCACAGTTAATTAATTGTTCCTTCAAAATAAGTACAATAAGCACACCCCAAGTTTCGATATGCTTTTCTTTCGGAAAAATCATTATTACTTTGCCGAAAGTTCACGCTTTTTATTATTATTATTATTGTAATCTTTTGCCTGTTAGTTATTTAAGAATAAGAATTAGAAATTGTCTTTTAATAATTAAAAATTAAAACAAATATACCAAACCAAATTTGTAACTTTAAAAAATACATTTCTTGAAATTGTTACTAAGACACGTAATGAGCGTGTTTATTTTGTAAGTATTGAGTTTATTTGATTTTATTAACCGGTGATGTTGATTTTATTATGCGGCAGTTTTAAAATTGCTTCGAATTGATTTGATTCCGGTCCTGGCAATTTGATCAGATTAAGCAGCTGATTTTATTAAGCGGCGGTTACTGTATAGGATTTATGTCTGTAAGATACAATATTAATGATTAATTTAGGAAAATATAAATATACTGAACATTAGTGAAATTCTGGATAATGAACAATAAATATAAATAGGAGCTTACCATCAGCTTGACATTTAGAATTTATTTCAGGTAACTGAACAAAAACCACTTCACCAAGTGACTCCTGAAAAATATTGAGACAATATTAACTTAACTTTATACCTAACAAATTATCCTTTTATAGTAGCACTTACTTTAAAATTTCAAATATATTTCGAGCGCACTCGCACTCATCATCAGTGCTTTCTAGTGGTTTCATCTTCTCTGTTTACATTGTTCTGGAAGAACGATGTAAACAGAGACGATGAAACCACTAGAAAGCACTGATGATGAGCGTGAGTGCGCTCGAAATATATTTGAAAGTTTAAAGTAAGTGCTACTATAAAAGGATAATTTGTTAGGTATAAAGTTAAGTTAATGTTATCATATCCTTTTCTAATTAAGTTAAAGTATTGAGACAATTTTATGTCCTAATAACACAAAAACGTTTTATATCATTTACAGAAAAAAAATGCAAAGTATATATATATACACACATATATAAATAAAATAATCCAAACCTGTTAAAAAAATAAATAAAGGTAAAACATTTAATACATCTTTTAAAAAGCTTCTTAAATACATGAGCGTTAATATAAAATTCCTATCCAAATCACAAGAAAATGTTTAATACTTTTGTTCAAAATTATTTAACACAATTAAATGTAACAGTGAAATGCACAGGACATTTAAATTCATAGTAATACACAATCAGCATATTTGCAAAAATTAAAGAGTTTTAGTCAGAGAAAAAACTAAACAGAAAAACAAACTATTGTCTTACACTTTACACGTTGATAAATTAAATAAAGACTCATAAAATCAGAGACTAAATACAGCAACTTGCAAACGTGAAACACATGAGTATGACATTTTTAGTCAAAATAAAGTGAGAGATTATTTGATCAATTCAATAAGTTTATTTTAAAAGAAAAAGTATCTGTAAAGAATTTGAAGATGAACAGATGAATACATACTACAAACTACAATACAAAGTACAGTGAAGCCTCTGTATTTCAAACTTCTACAAATCAAAATCTCTGTATATCAAACTTTAGACGTAAAAGTTTAAATTTTTATTTAGTAGACAATGGTCAGTCAGTAGACTTAAATTTAGTAGCCACTTTATCCTAATCTTATATATCTTGTTGAATCAAATATTTAAAAGTTAGAACATACATAGTTACAAAAATAAGAGTTATTAAAAAATTATAGCTTAAAGTATAAAGCCATGAGATCACCATCAAGTACAAGAAATGGGGGAAGGAGCAGTCACACATGTTTAAAAATTACAATATTACAAAATGTTTCATAAAAAAAATTGGCTGGCTGGTTATTTATTTATTTATTTATTTATTTATTTTTTGTGTGGTCATTACTTAAAAAAAAAAAAAAAAAGTTTCTACGTTAAATTTTTTCATCAAGTTTCAAGACTAATCTAGGATTTTAATTATCATGGGATCAATTAAATGAAGAAATGTTGATGACAGTTTATATTAATTGACACACTGCTAATGATTACACCATAAAATCCCTTCAGCTTGTGTAGAACGATATAAAATAAAAAAGCATGGGAAACAATGAATAATGGAATGTGTAGAGCAGAGACTGAATACCAAAGGGCCCGATCAGGAGTTAACTCCAAGGGATTTTTCATCCTACACAAGCACAACACAAGTTAACTGCAGGACATCATTTGTAAACTCTAAAATTCCCATATGCTTTCAATTTTGTAAAAAAAAAAAAAAAAAAAAAAAAAAAGCAAATTCTTAGTTTTTTAATACTGCTATTGCTATACCTTTTTGTTATCGAAAGATAAAAAACAATAAAAAACAGAATATTTAAATATAAATAAAAATCATCCGATAAAGAATATCTTGAGATATCTTCTTTCTCATGGCCTTGGAATAGTCCTGATATCAATACAATTGAAAATGCTAAGCCTATAATAGGGAAAAAATTCATAACTTGAAGCCTAGAACTTTGCAAGAACTAGGAAATTATTTACAACTTTTGGTCAATAAAATTTCTTAAGATTATGTAAAAAAAAAAATGTATAATACTATGCCATCATTCATTAATTACAAATAAAGATTGAATAACCCATTACTGAAAATATATAAATTTTTTTTATTCAGTATTGTTTGGACCTGACAAAAAAGATTTTATTTTGCATAGATGATGTTAAAATATAATATGTTTATTTCATATTTTGGCCATAAAAGAATACAAATGTTTATCATACACTATTTAAAAAGAAAGTTTTAAGTAGGTTTATACTGAATATATTGTAGGGAGTAATGATACTGCATTACAAATACACATAGGTATTATTTTATCTTTAGTATTATTATTATTATGCAAATATGACGATTTTATTTATTTCAATATTTACTTTTGAAGTTAATTACAATGCAGATTTTTTTTTTTTTTTTGTCCCTAAATGTTTTTTAGGGATAAATTTGGTATTTGATCACATGTTCTTACATTCTATATCTTGTAATATTTTGTATATATATACAGTCAATCCCCGTTAACGTGAATTTCAAGGGGGGTGGGAGTTGTTCATGTTATCAGTAATCCCTGCTATCAGTAACTAATCTTCATACAACTAAACTAATCTTCATTTTGACGAGGATTGTGCTCCTGTTAAAAATAATTCACGTTAATGAGATTTGATTGTATTGTTCAAAAATATCCACTAGGTAGAGGTCAAGACTTAAAATTTTTAGAAGTGGCCAGTGGCCACTGGACATAATGAACTCAGTGGCCACTCATGAGTCGTCGTCGTCGTTATATATCGGATTCATACACATACAAATAATATATATATATATATATATATATGTGTGTGTGTGCGTAAAAGCATAAAAACACAAATGATGTGGTCGTAAAATTAAAATAAGAAATAGTACTCTTTATTGTATTATTTTAATAATAAAAATATATATATGTGTGTATTTCTACCCATTTAAAAAAAATTAAATAGGTATTATTTGAAAATAAATAATTTTTTTAAAAACTTACGTACTCCTATAGTTTAAATTTTTCGATATCTGAAATGAAAGGAGGTAAGAGGAAGACAAAATAGATTGAGAAATCGAATCATTGAAAAGTGATTCAGTTTTTGAGGAAAGGTATGACCTCATTTGAACTTCTACTGAATGCTTATGATTTTATTCTTGTTAATGTTTTAAGAGTGAGTTCTATAAGTATGTAGTTATAATAGCATGTAATCCAGCTTTTTTTAAATGCTATTAATAACTACATTACTTAGAAAGAAGACTTTAAAATTCAAAGTTTTAGTAATGAGGAAAAATATATAGACTTTTGTAGATAAATATTAATTTTGTTATGGAAAACAGCTGGCTATAATGATGATATGATCTAACAATGTTATTTCTCATACACAATTTGTGTTTTACAAGAATATTTATTTTATGTCCCATTGCAAAAGAAATACAACTAGTTGGCATAGGTGGACTCTGCTCAGTTCCCCATCATATTTATGTTATCATAAATTTCTAGTGCGAGACATATTATAATCATGTTAAAAGAAATGAATTTGACCAAAGCTTGATACAGTGACAGAATGAAATCCCCGCGTAATAGGCTATCCACCGTTCATTTCGATATATTTATCTTATTCTAATCTATTAATTTATTTTATCAGGGTCAATTCTGTTGTTTAGTTTTCATGCTACTATTTCCAATGCAATAATCCTCAAAATTCATATTTATATGAAAAATTTACAATTTCGCTATGTTGATAAAATCGTAAATTACGAAATTTTCCTCTTAGAATATTTGTATTCAATCATGTTCAAACAAATATCATAAATGTAATTTTGAAGTTGTCTAATGTATTTATGATCCTCAAAATGGAAGTTTATGCTGAATTTTGCCTTATTCTGACATGTTAAGTAAATCGTAAATTCCAAATAACTTACGAATTTTTTAAATTGGAAAAATCATAGTCTATGATATTCATGCCAGTAAACAAAATAATATTTAAAAAGTGGTTTGACATCTTTACGATGAAAATATCCCTCAAGATTGACGTTTATGTGAAATTTTGCTCCAGTCTGCCATATTAAGAAATTCGTAAGTTTCCAATAACTTACGAAATTTTTATATTGGAAAATTCATAGTCATTAATATTCATGACACTGTTCTAAATAATATTTCAAAAGTAGTCTGACATCTTTGCGATGAAAATATCTCTCAAAATTGACGTTTATGTGAAATTTTGCCCTATACTGCCATGTTAAGAAATTGGTAAATTTCCAATAACTTGCGAAATTTTCAAAATAGCATATTTATAGTAAATGATGTTCATTCCGGCATCAAAACTGATATTTTAAAACTGGTCCGACATTTTTACAGTAAAATGTTTCCATTTAATGCACGTTTAAGTGAGTTTTTGTCCTATTCTCCCATGTTAAGAAAATCGTAAATTTCTAATAACTTACGAAGTTTTTAAATTCGAATGTTGCAAATGAATAGGGTTCTTGCCAGTATCGAAAGTAATATTTTAAAACTGATCTGACCTCTCTGCGATCATTTGTTTGTGAGATATCGTGTAAACAGACTAACAAACTAACGGACTAACACACTAACGGACTGACACACTAACAGACACCCTACAGACAGACACCATACAAATTTTGTCATTTTCGGATTCCTCACACCTGAAAACGTATAAAAAAGCCAAAAAACCGAGGTCGAAATTTTTCACGATTACCTAAGTTCCCCATACCTATAGTATGATGGGGAACAAAAAATTTGATTCATTTAATAAATTTCACCTAGTCTGGCACTTTCATCTGCAAATGTTAAATAATTATGATTAGAATTAGTGGAAAACAAAATAATTTTGAGTCTGAGGAGGGGGTGGGGAGGCAAAGAATATGTACTAGCCTATTATCAGAGGTTTAATTTTATTAACTGACATTTTATTGCTAAAATTAGAAAATTTCTGAAATTTTTCTGTAAACATGATTGGTTGGTGGATTGCTTGGACATTATTAGCATCACTTTTAATAAATTGACTACCTAAACAGTTATATATATAGCTTTTATCTACATTAAACACTTTCAAGATTATTTCATTAACACAAAAAAATTATTTAATATAACTGCAGACTGCAGTTACTTTTATATCCACATAAAACCTTATAAAAATTTCATACCATCAGAAAAACTAATTTTTCAAACATATATATAGAATGAAATTTTTATGTATGTACATTTAATCATACATTAATAAGTATTTAATTATCAGCTTTAAACATGTATGAAATCAACTTAGCATTAATTTTCTTAAATTGATTTAGAAAAAATTTTCATTCCTAAAAATTCTATTTTTCACCCCCCCTCCTATTTACACATTTGGAATGGATATGAAATATAACTATATAATTTAATTGAGAAAGAATAAATAAATTCATCAAGTCAAGTCTAAAAATAATTATATATGTGAGAAATAGTGAGCACTTCTATCGCCTTTTTGTTTCTAGAATTGATCAGTTATCACTATCTAGAAATGAGGAAAGGATGGGGGGGGGGGGGTAAAAAAGTAATTACATGAACAGGAAATATTGCATTCTCAATTCTACTTCTAAATTCTATTAAAGCAAGTTTAAAATGAATATTGCCATTTACATTATGGATGAAGAAAGACAGAAACAACTGCAGAACATTTGATCGGCGATCGCTAGTTGGAAATAAGAAAAGGGGGAGAGAGGCAAAAAATAATTACACAAACAAGAAATATTTAACAAATCTATTTCTTTCTAGGCTCTAGAATCTCATAAAGCAAGTTTTAAATGAATACAGACATTTATGTTGTGGATGGAGAAAGATTGGAAATCGGAAGGCACGAAATCCCATTAACGATCGCCGATCGTTAATGGGATTTCTTTTTTTTAAACTAACGATATCCGCGATTTTTTTTTTAACGGAAGAAATATTTTCGCGAATTCGCGGAAAAATTGGCGATCATAGCAATTTTTTTGGATCGCCACTTTTTCAAATTAAGTCGCCACGTGGCGAGTGGCGAGCGTGAGTCTTGACCTCTACCACTAGGTAGCACTTTGCATAGGAAAAAGAAAAATACAATAAAGAAAATGATTCTCAGCATGTGAAACAATTTGAATATTTATTGATTAATTTTGATACCACACTGGTCATTACATTCGTTAAATTTGCAATTTTTCCACACAAAGTGCCACTTGATGAATATTTTTTGAACTAATAAAGTCCCTTTTAATTCCTTGAGTGCATCTGATGAATCATCTACACAACAAATTTGGTTTCGCTTCGTGTGCCCATTTTAGCAGCAGGATGTTTATAGCTAACATTTAATAAAACCCAGGCCCGGCTCAACCATATAGGCGAACTAGGCGACCGCCTAGGGCGCTGGAAACTGTGGGGCGGCAATAAAACAGCGTTTTTTGTTTTCTGGTGTAAATAAGCCCGCTTACTTAAAAAAAAAAAAAAAAGAAAAAAAGAAAGAAAAGTTCTAAATATCCTTTATTTATTTTCATAATTCGTATAAACATAATACAACTGACTCTTTCCGTTGATGTTTAAGTTCATCCCCTTGTGAATTCCGACTGTGTGGCTGCACCAAAAATATCCACAATCAGCCGCCTACTGTGGACTATCACGCATGCACAAACACGTGGCTTTCAATATTGCATATGCAATTAGCAGTGTGTGAAATTCGAACCTTGATATTTTTCTTTTTGGGAGAGGGGAAGGGAATGCTATACTTTTATACTACTAACTACACCGTGACCAATAAGTTCTCATACAACTTTTGAAGCACGTTAAAAAGTTATACATATGTCTTGCTGTAGTCCCAAATATTTTGCAGGCAATTTAGTGTAAGTTATAAAGCTATTCCAAGTGTATATGACGTAGTAATTATAATTTTTCTTTAATTAGGTAGAATGAAGAAATTGAGAGAAATTGTGATAAATAAATTCGTCAAAGAAGAGCAGCCGGTGAAATTTTCAGAGACTTCAAAGCCCTGGGGGTGAAGAGAGATTTCATTTACAGAACTATCAGAAGGTATAATAAGACGTTCTATGTCGATGACAGAAAAAGATCTGGCAGGCCGAGGTCCGTTCGGACAAAAAAGGCTGCGAAAAGGGTCAGGGAAAGGATACGACGAAACGGATAAAGATCTGCTAGAAGATTAGCACGAGAGCTCAAAATATCGAATGAGTCAATGCTAAACATTCTGAAAAAGGACCTTGGGTGCAAGGTTTATAGAAAACTTAAAATTCACGGAGTTTTAGAGTCTGCTAAGATGAAATGGAAGCAAAAGGTGGAAGAAATTCTTGCTTGGCACGCTGGGGATGAATTTGTCTTTTCAGACGAGAAACTATTCAGTTTACAGCAAAGTCTCAACCCCGAAAATGACAGAGTATGATCAGTTTCTATTGATAACATCCCTGAGAACCAACATTACGTTCCGCGTTATCAAAATGCTTCGTCTGTGATGGTTTGGACCGCTATTTCCAAAAGAGGAAAACTCCCGTTAGTCTTCGTTGATAAGGGGTTAAAAATCAATGCCTAATATTATAAAACTGAGGTTTTGGAAAACGTTTTACTCCCAAATGTCCAGAGAATGTATGGGGCGGAATATTTCTGCTTCAAACAAGATGGTACCCCTTCTCATACCGCACGTGTGGTTCAGGAGTGGTGCAGTCAAAATTTAGCTGACTTTTTGCCAAAGAATGAATGGCTCCCCAACTCCCCCGATATCAACCCCCTTCATTATTTTGCGTGGTCATATTTGCTCTCCTAACTGAATAACTATAAAATCACTGATTTGAGCAAATTTAAAAATGTAATTCAAAAGATATAGTAGGAAATGTCAATGGAAGCCGTGCGTGCCGCATGTGATCGATTTCAAAAAAGACTTAAGCTCGTTAAGAAACTAAAAGTCGGAATTATTCCAAAGGATTTATTGTAAAGATACTTAATGATTGTTACTTTAATTTGATACAAAAAGTTTTTGTATGATTTATTTTGTGTTCTTGTAATAAAAATTTGAAAGTGTATGAGAACTTATTGGTCACGGTGTAGTTTATAATTTTAAAAACTATAAGAACAAAAAGCCACAAAGGTTTATTTTAGCTGATACAGCTAACAGCTAGCAAAGCAAAATAATAACTAACTGTACAAAACATATATTCTTAACATGTAGAAAGAAAGAACAAATAAAAAAGTTCTTCAGTCACATCCTTGATAGCTCACATTAATTTAGAAGTCTGGCTCCAGATAATGCAATCGCTTCTGTTCGATTATAATTGACCAGAGGTTTATCTCTCTTTGTGTGTATATATGTAAAGAAAGGCTTAGAAAGAGCTTTACTAATTAATTAAAGTTTAATTAAAAAATAAACATGTACAAATATTTACACTAAGGTATGACCACGTAGGTCTAAACAAAACATAAGTCCACTTAGGACCCATTTCAGATTAATAATAACAAAAAAGCCAAGCCACACAGGCATAAAATGTTATCGCTAAACAAGCGAAACCATAACTCATTCCACAAAGACTTTTTTTTTCCCGTAGAAAAACTAGTATTGTGACCACCACAAGACTTTCTTCTACATTTTCCTACACATATTCCCTCAGTAACACCATAAAAAAAAAATACGATTTTTTTTTCAAAGTTTTTTTCGTTAAAAGTAAAAAAAATCGATAACTTTGTTTTAAATTATCACATATTTATAATTCAACCATTCGTTTTAAAGGTATTGAGGAGACCTTTTGAAAGATACCCATCTTGAAAATTTACCCCCTCCCCAGGGAGTACTTCCCCCCAGGAGGGGGGGGGGGGGGGAACGATGCCCACACATGCACAGTTTTTTTCCTAATTAACTAATACTATTATCAATAATTCATATTAATTTTACAATCACAGGTTAAGAATAACTCTCATTATGTACATTTATACGAAATTTTGTCCTATACTACAATGTTAAAAATTTAGAAAAAATACGATCACAGCGCCACCTGTTGAGCGATTGATCCCCAAATCTAATCAACACCAGTTTATGTCAGGGGTCAACTAAATACCAAGTTTAGTTAAATTTCGTTAAAAAAAAAAAAAAAAAAAAAAAAGATTTTTTTTTCTAAGTTTTTTTTTTTTTTTTTTTTTGTTAAAAGTAAAAAAAAATCGATAATTTTGTTTTAAATTATCACAGATTTATAGTTCAACCATTCGTTTTAAAGATATTGACGAGACCTTTCGAAAGATACCCATCTTGAAAATTTACTCCCCTCGAGGGGGGACTTCCACCCCAAGGGGGGGGGGGTGGCGAGGCTCCTACACATATAAAAAAAAATTCCCAGTTTACTATCTCTATTATAAATAATTCTTGTAAATTTCATAATGATTACTAAAAAATAATTCTCTTTATGCACATTTATGCAAAATTTTGCCCCATATCACCATGTTAAAAATTTAGAAAAAGCGGGATGGCAACGCAACCTGCAAGACAATTTTTACGAAAAGTTGATAGGCACTAATTTATATCAAGAGATACAGTTGCCACAAAATTTTGTCACACACACACACAGACAGACAGACATTTTCTAAAAATGGTCAAATCGTGTTCTACAGCTCTCAAAACGTGTAAATCCATGAAAAACCCGAGGTCGAAAATTTTTACGAATCCAATACTTTCTTCTATTGAATATAGAAGAAAGTAATAAAGAACAATTAAAAAAATAAAAATAAAGTTCTCTGCATCATCCACCAGATGATGCAATCTCTTTCGATGTTTGGATTGTAATTGTACTTGATTGTTCTAGACTCTCTGGAAACTACAGTCATTTTAATTATTTTCAAAACTTTTTTTGTTTTTTGCCTGCACTACTTTTCTATGACCTCCTGCCGAAAACTCTTCATTTCTTATTAAAGAAGATAATCTTAATTTTCGGTAAGATTTAATTAATTTTTCTTCTATTGTGTGTTATTATTATTATACTGTATTATACTATTCTTATCAGGGTTGGGTTTCCTCCGAAAGAAACCAGTTTCTTCCAGGACAGTGGAAGAAACTGGAAAAAACCGGAAGAAATGGATGAAACCATCCAGAAGACAAAACAGATGTTCAAAACTAAAATTTATGGAGTATATACACTGAAAGCATAAATTTAATGTCAAATCTAAACTACAATCTAATTAATATTAAAAATATTTTTAGAAAAATAAGTTATTTGATAACAAACACTAAATATATACAGGTGATGGGTTTTTACTTTTCAATGCTAATATTTTTAGAATTTTTTGCAGAGATACTATCTCATATTACTATACCTTCAAACAGTACAAGTGATAATTACGAAATTAGCCATAATATTTGCACTTTTTTTTTTTTTTTTTTTTTTTTTGGGGGGTGGGGGGAGGTATCCCTGTACACAAACCATTTATAACAGGACCTGCTAATGCCATTTACTCGTAAAATAGGGAACATTCCATAGTGGATTTGAATAACATATATCATTTTTAAAAAAATGAAAAAGGGCTGCCATTTAAAGGTCATTAAAAGGGGCGCCATTTAAAATTCTCGCCTAGGGCGGCGAATTTGCTCGAGCCGGCGCTGATAAAACCTATACTAGTATTACAAAAAATGAAAACAGACATAAATAAAATATGTCATACCTGAGCATAATCTGTTACTCCTACAGTACCTATTTTGCCTTCAAGAGACACCCATTCATGCTTATCTCCAAACTTTCTTTCTGTTCAGAAAAATAATAACATAAAAATAAAACAAATAACAGTGAAGTAAACATTGGTATACAGTTCACATTAATTTTTTTTTTTTTTTGGTCTTTTATAGTTACATATATGTTTTTATTTTTGTATTTTATTTGTAAAAAGTTAGAAAGCATGTGGAAAATTAGCAAAAATTACAAATTCATACTTTTCAGCCCATTTTCTTTTTCCTATAATCTCAAGAAATTTACTAAAACAACCAATCCTTCCCTCCCCTCAAGAAGCACACACAGCTTAAATCCCGATTTTCAAAATAATAATAATAAAAATAATAATTAATTTAAAAAATATTTATTTTAATGTATGTCTATATGTAGTTACTTCAGGTTTTCCAAACTTTTGCCTATTAAATACATTAATGCTACAATTTTAGTGCTACAATACCTTGAAACTCATCATAATATAGTCCTACAAACTCATCTTTTTATTATAATTATAGTACCCAGAATATTTTTCTATCTGATAATTGACATTTTGTGATTTATTTAATGAGTCCCTGCAATAAATAGCCAATTATGTTCAAAGATTTGGCTAAATTAGATACAATCATAAAAAAATATATCCTCAGACAGCACTATCACTTACCGTAAAATCCCAAAAGTAACCCCCCCCCCTTTTTTTGAAAAGCAAAACGGATAAATTTCAGGTGGGGGGGTTATAATCAAGATTCTTTTAAAAAATTATTTTTAAAAAAATTAAGAAAAGGGAGGGGAGGTTATATTCGATGGAGGGGGTATTTTCGGGATTTTACGGTACTTACTTAAAAGGAAATATTAAAGGACTAGCAGGCTTTGCCCGCTTCGCTGGTCACTATTTTTAAATGAATCACTATAATTACTGAATTCTCAAAATTGCATTAATTTTTATCACGTGAAAAAAAAAAAAAAAAGCGAAACAAAATCTGATTAGGAAAAATGTCGCACCGGGTTCTCACTGCCTTCCGAAAAAATTCCCAAAATGCTCTAACTCTTATTTCCCCCTTCGACCCCCCCTCCCGTCTATCCTAATAATTTTACAAATACAAAAATATCCGCAATCGATTTGTAAATATCAAAAACCTCTATGCACCAGTTTTGAACGATCTATCTCTATTTTTATTTTTTTGCCCCACCACTCTCCCCCTTCCCAATAATTTTAAAAATTCGAAAATATCCGCAATCGATTTGTAAGTATCGAAAACCTCTATGTACCAATTTTGAATGATCTAACTCTATTTTATTTTGTTTGCCCCTCCGCCCCCCTTCCGTCCGTCCTAATAACGTTACACTTTCGAAAATATCCCCATTCGACTTGCAGGCATCTAAAACCAATCTGTACCAATTTTGAACGGCCTAACTGCATTTCTATTTGTTTTTGCCCATAGCCCCCCCTTACCGCCCCTCCTAATAATTTTACAAATTCAAAAATATCCGCATTCGATTTTAAGTATCGAAAACCATTTCTGTACCAATTTTGAACGATCTAACACTATTTTTATTTTTTTGCCCCCCCCATCCCATCCCCCCCTTCTCACCCCTCCTAATAACTTTACACTTTCGAAAATATCCCCATTCGACTTGCAGGCCTTTAAAACCTATCTGTACCAATTTTGAATGCCCTAACTGTATTTCTATTTGTTTTTGCCCATAGCCCCCCCCCCTTCCCGCCCCTCCTAATAATTTTACAAATTCGAAAATATCCGCAATCGATTTGTAAGTATCGAAAACCTCTATATACCAAATTTGAACGATCTAACTCTATTTTTATTTTTTTGCCCCCCCTCTCCCCTCCCCCCTTCTCTCCCCTCCTAATAACTTTACACTTTCGAAAATATCCCCATTCGACTTGCAGGCTATTGAAACCTATCTGTACCAATTTTGAAAGGCCTAACTGTATTTCTAATTGTTTTTGCCCCCCCCCCCCCCTTGGGGATCAAATTTCGAAAATTCCAGGAATTGGTTTTTAGACATTTATATTAGCTATATTTTAAAGCAAAAATTTTACGGATATCTGTTTCTTTGTTTGAGCTATGAAGGATATTTTAAATTCACGTTTTGCCCCCTCCCCCCCCCTTGGGGGCCGAATTTTTTCAATTTTTTTCTTTCCTAAACCATCCCTGACCTATAAGGAAAAAAAACAAAAAAAAGAATGATCGAAATCGGTCAAGCCGTTTACAATTTTATAATGGACGTACAGACAAACATTCATTTATATGTATATATATATATAGATTATAAGAAAAAAAACTTTTTATAAACTGTGTTTTTAAATTTTCTGTTGAATCATAGAACTAACTACATTAGCACTTTATCAATGCGTATGAAACCTTTAAACCGATAGTGACGTCAATTTTTGTGAGATACATAATTTAATTTTTTACAATTTTTTAAAGCTCACGTTTAATTAAATTATTTATTTAATCACGTTTATTTATTTTTATGTCGAAAGAAAATGAACTCGTAAATTTTTTTTGGCAACAATTAAATTATAGCTAATATTTTAATGGCTATTTATAAGGTATTAGGAGGTTATTATTTTCAGATTTTAATTAATAATAAGAAAACTATTCGAATTTTTTTTTCCTAAACCATCCCTGACCTATAAGGAAAAAAACAAAAAAAGAATGATCGAAATCCGTTCAGCCGTTCTCGAGTTTTAGTGAGACTAACGAACAGCAATTCATTTTTATATATATAGATATCATTTCTTACATTAAAGGTAAAAAAAAACTGCGTAATGATTCCATTAATAACGTGCATCCGACACTTTATGAAAAATTAGTTAAATTAGAAATAATATATAAATATTAAAACTTAATTCAATGCCAAACTTAACTTGCAATGCCGACGTATCGTAAGTGCGCCCGAAGATTGGATGTAGCTTTGTTGGATGGAGAAAAAAAAAAAAGGGGGGGGGGGTATATTTGATGGGGGGTTACTTTCGGGATTTTACGGTAATCTCGCCATATGTATAAATTGTCAAATCATGTGAGAAATAGAATGGTAGTTATAAGATGGAGAAACGTGTTTCACCCAAGCATTTTTCTATGTTTCTTGAAACTCTTTGCACTCTCTTAAATTCTTTGTGCCTTTCAGATCTATTTTAATGCACTTAGTAGTTTTAAACAGAATTCTGTCGCACTTAAGATTTTTTTTTTTTTTTTTTTTTTTTTAAGTATTTAAAAATTTATATTTTTACTTTCTGAACACTATAGTGAGGAAAGTATTGAAATTATGTCAAAAATCCGAGTTTGAGATTTTGTGTTTCTACATGTTTTGAGATCCCCTGAATTCATATTTACTATTTTTACGATGAAGTATGTGTGTATATATGTGAGTGAACATGATAGCGTCTAAACGCTTTCTTTGAATGAGTTGAAAGTTGGTACAGACATTATAGCTCACCATAGCAGGAACAATTTGATCTTGGTGAATCAAGCACTTAGTTTTTTTTTACAGGGACACAAATATAAATTCTTTATCATTATTGTCTATGGGCTCAAAGTCACCATGGTACGAAGTGCATGAATTTTGGTAAATCTAGCACATATAGTTATTTTACAGAGACACATAAAAAAATTCTGTATCATTATGCTTATGGGCTCAAATTCATAAAAGTGCGATAGCGTCTAAATAATATCTGATTGAGCTGAAAATTTATATACATGTTATAGATCACCTTCACATGAGCTGTATGAATTTTGAAGAATCTAGCACTCATAGTCTTTTTATAGGAACACAAAGAAAAATTCTTTATCATTGAGGAATATGGGCTCAAATTATTTAACCCTTTCACTGCCCCCCAATATTGCCCGCCATCTGCTGTTTGTTTTTATAACTAATCACTAGCTAAAGGTGTGGCTTAGTTGCCACACAGCTGGTGATAGCAGGAGTAAGAATTGAGCAAACACTGGAAACAAGTTATTTTGTCAGTGGCGAGTTATAGCAAGCAGACAACTGACGAGATAGCTCGTCAGTGGCAGGGAAAGGGTTAAAGTGTGATAGTGTTTAAACGCCTCATCCGACTGAGCTGAAAATTTATATAATTGTTATAGGTCCCCGTTGCACAAACTGTATAGATTTTAGTAAGTCTAGCATTTATAGATTTTTACAGGGACACAACGAAAATTTCTTTATCTTTATGATTCATGAGCTCAAATTATTTGAAGGGCAATAGCGTTAATTTAAACAATGTACTATATTATATAGAGAAAAGTACTCATACACCCTGTTGTAATTTTCTTTTTTGTTTACTTAATGACCAGTAGCGGATCCAGAACTTAACTTTTGTGGTAGTTGGGGGGGGGGGGGGAGGGGCTAAGATTTTGCAAGATGTTATTCCAGATCAATGAAAAGTTTAAAATTGTAATATTCAATTGTGAATGTCAGTACTTTTTTTTTTTTTTTTGTGTGTGTGGGGGGGGGGGGAGGAGGGGGCTTAAATCCACCACTGTTAATGACTTCACTTAGTTTAATTTATTTAAACAACCGTTAATTACTTAATGTTCAGGAAGTCGAGTGGAGTCACCCCAGATCTTTTAAATTTAATTTCTCTACTACTCTTCGTGATTCACCCTGAATGAACACCTGTTTGGCCAGGGGTGTAGGAAAGGCAGAGGCTCAGGGGGCTCAAGACCCCCCCCCCTCCCTATTTCTTATTATGAAATTTTCTTTTAATGCCAAGTGAAAGAATCACCAATTTAAAATTAATGCCTTATAAATGTTCATAATTAGTGATACATATTTTATAATTAATACTAATAATTAATGAATATTAGTTAACATCTAATTATTAATTTATTTTCTTAAGATTAATTTTGAGTCATTTTTAAAATGAAATTTTTTGAGCCCATCCCATGATTTTTTAATTGCTACGCCCCTGTGTTTGGCAGATTTCATTTTAGTTCTTTTTCAGACACAAAATTGAAATATTTAACATTTTGGGAATTTTTTTTTTTTTTTTTAATTTTGAAAGTTCACATTTTACTTTCTTTTCAAAGGAGGTAAACGGTCATTTACTGGTACTCCAAAAAAATACAAAATGGGAAAATTTTACTTTCACCGACCCGTTGGCGATTGTTCTGGAAATCGCCAAGATGGCGCATTCCCCATCATGTTCCAAATTGTAACCCTCCACCGGCAGCATACGATGTTCGTTGGTTGGGTTTAATGTCACAATAGTGCTGCGCACCAGCGGCAAATGAATGTGAGCATTTGGGTGATCTATCTAACCAAACAAGAAAACAGGTCGAAAAAAAAGCAATTTGATCAGAAACAATACATAGAAAACAAAGACAATCATCATAAAATAAAATTTTAAAGAATAATTACGGAATTATAACCAATCACAAATAAAAAATAAATAAATAAAACCCCAAACATAAAATCTCATAATATAAATGCTCAAAATTTCCAACTGCAGGAATAATAATACACACATCTGTACGCTTCGCGTACATGAAAACAAAAAGAAAAATTCGATCACTGAATACTATACTTATCAAGGGGCGCATACTTCATAAAGCAGAGAAAGCTGCAATGATTTCGTAAAACGATATTGCTAATCATAGCAATTTATATCATCTCACGCCCCGATCAATGCAGCAAAAAAACCATAAAGAATGAGAAAAAAGTGAAAAATTAAATTAAAACAAAGGATAAATAAATATTAATTAAAATCTTAAAGGAAACCAAATTAATAACATGAAATAAGCAGAGTAACCACATGGAAAACAGTTAACACAAACTGGAAAAATGGTTGATGCCAAAACCTAAATTGAAGTAAAATAATAGCTCGACAGATATCGATTAATCGAAAATACTTCAGAACAATTACATTAAAGATAAAATACACAGAGTAAATATTAAATGATAATGTTAAAATTAATACTAGTAGAGTTAAATTAAATCGTACCAAAAATATTAATAATTAAATCGTTTAAGATAAGGACTGAAGAATGAAGGTTAAAGACTACTAAGTACAAGCGCCATCTTTCGGTTAGCTATAATAACATTAAGTCAGTTATATAAGATGTATTGACTGAAAGATTAAGATAATTTAGAAGTATTAACAGCAAGATTAAGATAATTTTTAAGATTTTTATTTAAGATGTATTGACTGAAAGATTAAGATAATTTAGAAGTATTAACAGCAAGATTAAGATAATTTTTAAGATTTTTATTTTGAAGTCAAATTATTAAGTGTTAAGTTTTAAGAAGACATAATTACAAGCAATAATGCCAAAGAGCACAACTATAAGGATAAGCATTATAATGCGGTCATCATAAATTTAAATTAAAAATTAAAATTTAAAAGATTTTTTTTATTTTTTTTTTATTAATATTTATAAGATTTTATTTTTGTTATGAAAATAGATGGGCTGTTCAAACGTAACAAGGGAAGCCTCAAGTAGCCAGAAGCACATTGTAAAATTTAATGATAAAAGAGTTCAAAATACATAGTATCAACCAGAAAAAATAAAAGAGTTCAAAATACATAGAATCAACCAGAAAAAATAAAAGAGTTCAAAATACATAGAATCAACCAGAAAAAATAAGAATGTAACTTACAGCAATCCCCCCACTTTTTTTTTTTTTTTTTTTAATAAATTTTATTCAGCATCAAACCCTCCCAGCCAACCAGCCAAACAACACCACCCTTCCTCCTTAATCAAACTTCTGCCCACCCATCCACCTGATTTTTTTTTTTTTTTTTTTTAAATTTTTAATTAAACCTTAGTTTTTTTTTTTTTTTTTTGTGTGTGTGTGTGTTAGACAGAGACCCTTTTTGATAAACAAGTGAATAAATAAATTTTTTAGGATAACCCATTTTTGTAGCAACATTAATTATGTGAGAGATATTTTTGTTTTTAAACCTATCTGAACAAAGATTATGTATACGAAAGAGGTGATTGAGAATAATATTTCTGTAGACAGAGATATGAAGACAAGAGGTAAATTGCGTAAATAAATTTACTTTGAAACTAAAATCTTGTCTTTTGTCATACATATCGGTATAAATTTTACTACCATCAAGTTTAAGTTTTAAATCTAAGAAACTAATACAGTTATTGTTGAGATGATTATAAGTTAAGGTAAGGTGAGAAGGATATTCAAATTTAAATAAATTAGGCAAAAAATTATTGACATAAAAAATTATAATGTCATCAATGTATCGGTAAAAATAGACATTTTCAATACATAATCCCTGTTCATAATGGTAAAGGTATAAGTCAGCTAACATACTCGAGCTACATCCTCCTTGTGGAATACCGACCTTTTGAATATAGATCTTATTACAGTGTAGAATGTAATTGTTATGAATAATAAAATTTAAAAGTGTCTTAAATGAAGTTGCCGAAAAGCATTTTGGTAAAGAGATTTGACTTTTAAATTTTTCAAAAAGGTTAAAGATGATACGATGAAGATCTGTAAATTAATATTATTAAATAGGTCAGCAAAATCATAAGTCATGACATCAGTCACATTATTCATAGATAAGACATTGGCTTTAAGTTGATAACTATTTTTAAGGCAAAAGAAATTTTTTGATTTACTAATTAAGTCATAGATTTGTTTGAGAATATGAAGGAGAATTTTGTTAGCATTGTTGTTGTAAGTATTACACCCTACAGTGACAGTTCTAAATTTAATAGGATTTTTGTGAAATTTAGGGATAAGTACAATATAAGGATATTTAAAATTATTAAATGGAAGCTTTAGCAATTTATAAAAGCAGTGAATTTTGCGGTTATTGATTTTAAGATCATTATTGGTAGGTAGTATGAAAGTTAGTACTATTAGATATAGATGAACTGAGTAAAGAAAGATAATAATGTTTACAGATTATTGCATAATTATTAGGAGATTTATCGACATAAGTAATAACAAAGTTTTGTTGCAATTCTTTGATAGATTTAAAGAGATTTGATTTATTGTAATGTGTGAGATTTGATCTATGTTGAATTAATTCAGCTTTAAGTTTTGAAATTACTAAAAATTTCCATTGATTGAAATATTCAATAGGTTTATTATATAAGAGATGGAGAGTTTATAAATAAACAAATCAATATCATAAGAAAACTGTTGTATAATCTTTGAAATATTAGTTTTTGAAGGGAGTCGATATTTAGTACCATATTCCATAAATTTCTTTAAATTTGAGTCATTAATAATATTAAGATCACCAGTGATAATATGTGCATGATCTCTGTCAACATATTTTACATTTGAGGGATGAGCACAACTACAAGTCACATGAGAAGATAAATTAGACTTAGAGACTGAATTACAGTTAAAAAGCACGCGACCAAGTGTAATAGGATATTTAAAGGTACGAGAAATATGAATGTCTTTAATAGGAAACATGCATGATTTATCATTAAGAATAGATGAAATATTAATGCTATTAAATATTTGATTAGAATAATTTAGAATAAGCTGTGAATTTGATTGGATTTTGTGAGGTTTTTTAGAGATATTTAAATTGAAGAGTTTAAGTCTGTATAATATTAAATCATAGAAAATATCAGAAAAATGTTGATTATAGGATTGGTTTTTAAATACACTTAAGTAAGTGGACAAATACTTTTTTTTGATAGCAAATATAAACTTTCTAATGTAAATCCAATCATAATGGTTAAGATAATTTGACTGTAAGGCAAGAATATTTTTGATAATGAGATTTTTTGATATTAAACCATTAGTAGATTTATTGGATTTGTTACCGCTTTCTGAACGAGAAGTTTTCTGGTTGACACTATGATTTAGTACAGAGTAAACAGGGGAGTAATCATGAAGGGGATTAATGTTAGTATAAACCTTAATAAGAAAGCACTTATTTTTGTAACAAAAAATTCTCCCCTTCAAAATGGTTTTTCACAAAAGAAACTTTTTTATAATTAATCTATGACATTTTAGCTTTCCAATGATGTGTAAATCTAAAGGCTTAAATGAAAAGTATGTGTACAATACAGAAATTTAAAAAACTCAAAACTACTTTCTTTCCTAAGGAAAAATCACATAATATTCATTCTCGTCTCTCTCTCTCCAGGTCACGTGATAATTTAGCTGGGGAAGCTAGGTCATCTCGCGGAGAGATAATGAGGCGGATGTGGGGTCTATCTATATAAGGTCTATGAGTGTGTGTGTGGGGGGGGGGGGGTGTCCCATTACGAATGATTGGCATAACACATGTACATGCGGCTGGATGACAGCATTCAGCATTTTTTATGATTCAATAGCAGCAGAATCACATCAAGAGTTTTCTGATGAAAATGAAAACACTACAGATGAATATTTTAATGAAAAGGATTTTTTATTGTAAAATTTCCAGGGAATAATTTTATGCATTCAAATATTTTGTCTGTTTTTTCCAGTGTCCTAAGCTTTTTTGCTAAAAATTGGACAAAATAACAACCCTGCCTAATGGAGGACCAAGTATTCCCATAACTGAGGCACTGCATTTGTTTCCCCCCACCCCCCATTGCTTAAAAAAAAAAAAAAAAAAAAATTATAACGTAAATTATAATTGGGGCAGGGGAGGCATTTAACTTAACAAGTTTCGATAATTCCACTTCTAACACGCAAGTTATATTTTTTCTAGTGCATATTTATTAAAAATATTTGAGTTCATTTATCAATCATAACTGCTTTGCGTTGCATTGGGTTTGTACGTTAAATTTGTGTTTGACACAAATCCTATTCCCCCCTGTACACATCACGATAATTCGATGTGAAACATTTCCTGATTGAAGAAGCAATTTATTCCAAGAGAGAATTTCTCTTTCACCTCCGACTACTAATAACCGAAAACACAATCATCAACGGTCAAACTACTTTTTAATGACATATTTCCAAAATAAAACTAAAAGGTTTAAAGTCAAAGTACAAAATTAAATTCAGAAAATTAAACACTACAGTACAATGAATACAATTACACCAATAGTTTTTAAAAATTGAAAATAAATTGTACAAGAAAAAAAATACATTTTTAAACGCTTACGATTGTAACAGGCTGAAGAAGCTAATGAAATATTTCGTTTAACATTAAAATAAGGTATAAATAAAGATTTAAATTGTCGATTAAAAGTTCGAACACATATATGTTTTAAGATATAAGCAGACAAATTAGCCATTTTCAAGATTTAAAAAAGTACGTAAGACGAATACACAATAAAGATAACAAGTTATCTATCCTTAGGAACTTAAAATCTTGAGAGAAAGATAATATCTTTAGAGCAAACATTTATTTGCCATTGAAGGATGATATCACCACACAATTCACATTCACACCGGAATGACAACAAATAATTTAAAATACCGAAACTTTTGTGTGATGCCATCTTTCTCAGACTATATATTGATGTAAAATTTTATATAGAATTTACTTGAAACAATTATCTATATAAGTATTGGAAAAAAAATATGTATAATTATATTTTTTCCTTTTAATATAAATTCTTAAGAGTTTTCTGTTATATTGCAATATTATAAAAATGTTTTGTTAGTTGAATGATTCAAAGATTCATTCCAAGTAACACCTTGTCAAACTAACATTTGTCAATATTGTTTTGTTGTTGTTCATTTTGTGCCCGTAGTAGCAGCTGAAATGGTCCTCGAAAGTACAATAATTTGGTACGTTTGCATTATTTTTCAATTTTTCTTAAAATTCAAACTTCTTTTTTGTTGTATGTATTTCTATATGTGTTATAATTTTGCTATAATGCTATAAAATATAGCTACAAGTCTGTGATGACTTGCACTTTTTGAAAAGTGATACAGTGTATTCATAGAAGTTTTGTTTTTGTCTGTTTAAACAACAAAACTTTCTTTTTTGTTTAATCCTCTCTGTTATTTAAAAAACGATTTTTGTGATTGTTTGTTTTTCTGCTTTTACAATGAATTTTAAATTAAAGAAAATATTTATTAAATTCATCGTCTGTGATTTCCATACCATATTAATTCAGAATTTTAATGATTTATAAAATTCATTCCATATGATAAAAATATAACATTTGACAGCAGGTAACTTAAAAAATTTGTCACTTTTTCAAAAGTACTACGATTCGGTATACGTAATTCACTTAATTCTAGAATTAGTAGCATTACACGTTTTACATGTAGATGTGTATTTGTTTAAATACTCTCAGCGATTGTCAATATTTTCAAAAACATAAATATTGATATTTAATTAACCTTTATTCTAAATAATCTAATTGTGTTAAATCTCCTCTGCTCAGATACTGACATTGCAAATTTCCAAATTCTAATCTGTCAGTTAATTTCACACCCCTTCTAAGCATTTTGAATTGTTAAATGCACCAATTATGGTTGCCCAGTAACAAATTATCTTGATGTACATACTCATTTGGAAATAACTTTAATTAATGAACCTTATTAAAGTTTACTGTGAGTTCAGTCCATAGTTGTTTCAATAATAAGTTTTTTTTTTTTTTTTTTTTTTTGAGAATAAGTGTGTACTATGTGGTGTGGCATGTGAATTAAGGACAGTTGTCTCTGTGATTGACCTAGACCTGAAGAAATGTCCTTCTTGGGGGTGGAAGGTATTTTTAAGAAGCATATGACATATGTTCGAAACACCTGTTGATTTACCAGCTTTAAGATAACTATCTTCTTTCGGTAGGGGCATCTTGGGACACTTTTTAGATAATGATTTTTAGAAAAATTATTTTTTATTCTATTTTCACCAAACTTAATTTGACATAAAGTTTAAGTGTTCCTGTTTTAGTTAAAATTTATTCCAATGCAGTATTCCATCAAATTTAATTTCAGTAAAATTTTTTTTAAATCTTTACAATGTCCCAACCTGTCCCACTGGGTAGGGCAGCCTGAGACTTTGACAATAAAACTTTAATGCATAAAAAATACTAAGCCTAATTGATTAGTAAATCTTTATAGAAGACTTAGAGCCTAATAAATGACTGTGTATTGTATAGTATACTAGCATATTACGTTAACAAATATTGTACTTTATATTCGAAATTGCTCTCATCTAAATTCTAAAGAAAAAACAGTTTTTTTAATAACAATAACCATTTCTCCAATTTTAGCACATTTAAAGTCTCAATAAATTTATATAGTACATGCAAATATTGCTTTCTTTGCATTGCATAGTGGTGGGGCAGATTGAGCGAGTGTCCCAACCTACTCCACTTGGATCATTATCATAATGTTAGATTCAGCAGTACAATGCATTTTTTAACATTAAAATTATTATAAAAGTCAGTACTTCAATTCCCACATGGTCAAATTAAAATTATTTTATTTCTTGCACAAGAAATTTGTTTATGGAATCACCCATTAACCCTTTCAGGGGCACTAAGTAAAAATGATTGAATTTCCTTTTAAATATATATATATCATAAAGTAAACATCCCCTACAAGTCATATTTGATGAAGAAAAAAAATTCAGCATGTGGGGATTTTTTTGTGGGTGGTGGCTAGACGTTCTAGCCACTGCGCACATACGTCATGTACCTTAATTTTCGTATGGAAATAAATATTTAGATATTTAAGGAATAAAAATTGAAACTATGCCTTGAAAATGTAATTATAATAATACAATGTAACAATAATTAATTATTCCTTAAATTATAATGCTTCTTTATCCTTTTTTAATGATTTATTATATTTATATACACACATATATGGGCTGTTTAAAATTTGTTTAGAAACCTTTATGCATTACTAATAAGAAAAAATTATTCACTATTTAAGGAATAAAAATTATAGTTATTCAATTATATTGTAAGTACAATAAATTTTGAAATTTGTTCAGTACATAAATTAAAAGACATAATTTCTTACCTTCATATTGTAATGAAATAATCAATTCACAAATTGCATACACAGAAATATGAAAACTTTAAAAATATTAATGTTCTTTAAAATTTGTTTGTTCCTGATCCAGATACTGCAGAATCATCATCTGAGGGTAGCTCTTCAAACAGAGCAATAGCTTCATCCAAAGATAAGCCTTTTCTAGGCATTATTGTGATAAAAATTAAGATATATAAATTTAATTTAAGGTTATTTAGAGAAATTAACTAAATATAAAAGCTATGGAAATAAAAATTTATTTTTAAAAATCACGATATAAGAGCAATAGAAAAAAGCAGCCTCTCTCTATACTGTAAACAGAAATACTGAATAGCTTTTTTGTAAGAACCCTCCCACGCTTGTTTGCATTCTGCTATCCCTTCTTACTGTTTATATTTATCACAGTTCACTAACCCCAAAAGACCTTCTTTGTTTATCTCAAAGGAAAAGAAACTGAGATTCTTTTCCCCAGCAGAGACTATCTTATGGTATCTCCCCTGACTTATGTGCGCGGTGGCTAGAACGTCTATCCACCTAAAAGATGCTCCTAAAAATCAAACTAAAATTAATGATCTAAGATAATATGTAAATCTGTTGTATTTAAAAGGTGCATTACAGTATATTTACACTACCAAATACTTTTGAATAAAAAATTATTTTTCATAAAAATATATAAAAGAAACTTCAAAAAATTTTCCCGCAACTTGTCCATTTAAAAAAGTCACAGGCACATCCTTCTTAAAGTTACTGTAGTGCTGCCATCTCTATTTCAATTTTAGAAGTACACATTAACATTTTATAAAAGTGGATAGAAAAAGTAGCCACTGCACACCTAGAGAAAAATTTCTAAAGTAGGTGGATAGACCCTCTAGCCACCGCCCCTGAAAGGGTTAATGCGACTTTGAATCTTTCAAAACAAAGGAAATTGGATTATTTCTTATCTGCTACTGCAAGAAATTCCAGAATTTACTGAATAGTAGACTGTGCTGCCCACTATAATGTCCTGAAAAACTAATTCCTATTTACAAAATCAAAGCTAAATTTAAGGTGTCCCAATGTGGGCTATGCCCCTAGATGCCCCACTTTTCCCTATAGTTTTACCCACATGTCACACATCTGTCAAAACTGCTGATAAACTGTCAATGCATGAATTATACAGGGGTGTAGAAAATATTTTTATTCCCAACATTTCCCCCAATCCATATAAAATTTCTCCAAAGTGGGGGAACGATTTTAACAATGTTTTTTGTAATTCATTGTTAATCATTTGTGTATTTTTCTGCAAAATTTCCCCTGATCCTAGATCACTGGATTAGACATATTCTGCACCCCTGAAATTATAGTGGCTAATAATTACAAAATTATTTATTAAATATAAAAACAGAAAATGTAATTATGTCCAATAATCAACCTCAAATATATATATATATAATGAAAACCTTTTCAAACATTTCAGTAGGTGAAACCAAGTATCACATGAAGAACTAGATAAAGCATGAATAAAGATTTTTGAAAAAAATAAACACCCTTTATTTAAAACATACATCAATACTTTTTCAAGGGCAAAGACTGATTGTTGCATGCAAATCAGGTGATATTTCTGTCATACTGTATGCAGTTTGCTAAAAATATACAATCTATGCCCTATATCACTCAAAGGACGTGTAATAAACCTCAAACTCAAGAAGAAAGAGAAAATACAATAGAAAAACATACTTTTAAATTCTACAATCACCAATATTATTTAAAAAACAAATATAATCCTAAGAATAAATATAAATAATAAAACCAAAATTATTGCTTGTAAAAATCGTCAAAAAATACTATAATAGCTATAAGGCTGAATATAGTTATATGTTTGATTGTATTTAGTGATCAATTTTTTTTTTTTTTTTTGATGTAATAAATGGTAGTGCTGCACCGAGTAGCACTTTGGCCGAGTACCGAGTAGTTGTAAGAAAGAATAATTGACATATTCATATATATGAAGAATTTCACACATCTTGAAATTTAAAGAAGGCTTTTTGAACATGAAATTAAGTTAAATGACAAACAGCATGTTTTCATGAAACGTTTCAGAACTTTTGTAGTGTATATACACAATTAGGTTCATTGTTACATTTGATACTTCCAGCGTAGTGGATTATTAAAACCATAATAACTGATAACTTCATTCTTTATTATATAGTCTTTCTCAGATGCGAATCATTCTCAGATAATTCTTAGAGAATATAAAAGTTCCTATACACTGAGGCTTAATTTAAGATGCATGAAGTTCACATATGAAATGAGAACATTAAAATAAATATTTTATCATTTCAAACATGATAGATTTCATTAATCTTATCTTTTCTTACAGTTTTAAAAGTGTCTTACTTTTATTTGAACAAATATGTAACTAAAGTTTTATTTACTATATTAGTATTATATAAGGGTTCTTTTTTCTAAAATATTTTATTTTTGTCTGTTTTATAGATACAATAAGTTTTTATAAAAAAAAAAAAAAAAAAAAAAAAAAAATTGTATATTACACGCATACAAGATAGTTATACTCAAATTCTTGTAACTAAAATGGATAAGCTCATATCATGAATCGTCTCTATACAGAGTTTGGTGGCAATCTGCTTGCTTGTTTTAGCTGCAGAAAGCTGTTTGCAGCAAAAGTTTAATGACTATGTTTATATTTTCATATTTTTTAGTTTAGAGAGAATTAGAAAGAAATGTATTCATAAAGAATTCTTATGAATACATTTCTTTCAATAATACATAAAAATAATGAAATTCTTACAACTACTTGGTATTGGCCGAATACTTAGTCCATATTTGGCCGAGTACCGAGTACTCGGCAAACTGGCTGAGTAGGTCGAGTACCGAGTATATAATGAGTACTCGGTACAGCTCTAATAAATGGTACTGATTTAAACAGTGGATAACTGATATAGCTGCAATATGTTCCCTTACTTAAGCAACAAATTCTTTTGTACATCCAGTCCTAGTCGTAGTCAGAGCACCATCTGTGCAAACGACAATGCACAAAGTATTCATTTCTTGTGAATATGAGTTTATTTCATTGAAAATATGTTTTCTTGTTATGAAATCAGATAATGCACAATAACAGAAAAATTAATTAATTATGTCATTTTTGTGAATAAATCAAAAAAAAAAAAAAAAAAAAGCAATTGTAGGAGCTTTTCGTGTAATATCAGTTGTTTTATCGATTTGCAAGAGTTTTGTTATATTTTTGGTGGCACACTTCGAGAATCTTGTGACACACTGAAGTGCCACAGAGCCAGTGGCCATGAATCACTGGTTTATTGTTTCAGAATGATTCTGTAATCTATCTCTTGTTATGTAATTTTAAATGTGTATTTTCATATATTATCAATGGTTCACCTGATTATATAAAGCCATGGTCAGCTGAATTTTATATTAAAGAAATTTATTGTTCCTTTTTTTGTATGTGTGTGTGAAATTTTTAAAAATAATTTAATATTCTAAATGCTTTAATTTCGTTTTTAATTATATGTTTTATTTTAGTGTGGATAACAGTGATTTTATGCGGAATGGTGATTTTTTGCCTACCCGCCTTCAGGCACAACAGGATGCTGTCAGTCTGATTTGTCATTCAAAGATAAGATCAAATCCAGAAAACAATGTTGGTCTTTTAACTTTGGCTAAGTAAGTGAAAAAATATGTACACTTTTAACAGGTTTTATAACTTAGCAGAATAGTAGTTCTCAATCTATATTGTAAAATTTTACTGTATCGATTAATGTAATACTCCTTTTAAAAAAGAAGTTTAAAAAATAGAAAATGTAGAAAATAAGAATAATAATAACCTTAGAAATATTTGTCAGCTTAGTTAAAGCAGAAAATCAGATAATTGGGATTTTACTTTAAGTAGTTATATCTGGCTTTTCAGTATAGAGAATATTGTTGAGAAGCTAATGTTACTTAAAATAGGCCATTTGTAAAGGAAGCTGTATGGTTGTTACAAACCAAGTTTATATATATCTGTACTCTTAACACGTTGAGCGCCACGTGAATTCTTAAGGAAATCCCCGTTGGGCTGCGCTGCTTAGAAGTGCATTATGTTTACCGTGTTTCAATAAAATCCATTAAAATGCCTTAAATGATATAATAATGTATTTTTCACATTTTCAGTAATTATTTAAAACAATGTAAATTTTTTAGTTTTATATCATATTGTACACTGTCAGCCACCGGTGGTTGACGCCACCTGAACGCAAAGTTCAGTGTCAGCTACCGATGGTTGACATGGCACTCAACGTGTTTAAAGATATTGCATCATATAAAATGAAAAAAAAAAAAAAATTCATTCAGATAATACAATTGTTCAATCAATTGTTTTCTCATAAATATTGCATTGTAATGAGTATGCATATATCTTTTACAATTCCTTATGCATTAATTTTCCTTTGTTACATTTTCTGTGTTATTTATCTTTTTTTAAATGTATTTTTAGACCTGAAGTTCTTGCAACATTAACAACTGATGTTGGTAGAATTTTATCCAAACTGCATCAAGTTCAACCTAAAGGATATATTAATTTATGTACTGGGATTCGCATTGCCCATGTATGTAATTTTAATTATTATTTGTTTTATATTTAAGCATTACTGTAATCAAAAATTGTTTGTTTTACTTTAATATGTCATGTTTACTTTTATTTATATACTAGCTGGCTTTGTCCACTTCGTTGGTCACTATATGTAAATTAAAGGGCAAAACTGGGAAAATTCATTAGTGGCCAGTGGCCGGTACTGTCAGTTTCATTAGTAGCCACTTTTTTAAGTTAGTGGCCACTTTTCACATGATAAGACTATTTCTTTCAGACTGCAAAAAGCATTGTCACCATTTTGCGGTATAATTACCACAAGAAAAATATGAAAATAAGAAATACATATAATAATAAAATTAACACAGGGACACTGAAATTGTAATTTGTAATTACACTCTTTTTAAAAATCCTAAATTAAAATCTGCTTAGGGCTGTAATAATAACAGCAAAAGTTATTATCTTTCAGATAATTCAGTAGTACTTTTTTTTTTCAATTTATTTAAGTGAAATAAGCTGTTATCATTCACAGTTCACATTGATATTTTCTAGTAAATGAATCAGCTGATTCATCATCATCACAACTTTTTACATGGTCATGTGTAAATACAGTTAACAGTTTCATTTATTTTTTCTTATTTCTAAAGACACTTTTTTAAATGATTTTATTTCAATAGAGTTAAAATACTTCCTCTTAAAAAGTATAGATATGGAAACTTAGCTGCTAAATTTGTAGCTTTAAAAATAGGGAGATTTCTACTTTAAAATGGGAAGGGAAAAGGAAGATTTCTACACAAAAGAAAGCAAATACAAAAATTTTTAAAAAATACACATTTAAGTCAAATCAAATTTTGATACACACATTTGTCAACTGTCTTAAATGGGTTAAATATACACTAAATACTATGGAGATATTAATGGAAAAAGATTGGAGCATGTGATTGCTAATCGTTGGAGGAGGGGGGGGGGTTACAAGAATTATGAGTAAGAGATATTAAACAATTCTACTTCTTTACAGATTCTAGAATCTAATAAAGTAAGTTTGGTATATATTTATATTTTTGCAGCAAATGGAGAATGATTAGAAATTATAAAGCTTTCTATAAGCTGTGTGATCACAGATCGTTAGGAGGAGGGAAAGGGAGGGGGGGGTCCAAAAAATTATATGAGTGAGACATATTAAACAATTCTACTTCTTTATAGGTTGTAGAATATAATAAAGCAAGTTTAAAATGAACATTGACATTTATACCATGGATGCAAAAAGATTGGAAATCACAAGGCTTCGATTGCCTATCGTCGCTCGATTTTTAGATTATTTTAATGATCATAAAAAGTGGCGACTTTAGTGGCGATCGATGCATAATTTTTAATCGCCATCTTTTTTATTTAGTCGCCACGTGGCCGGTGGCGACTGTTAATTTTGCCCTTTAATGTAAATGAATCCTTTTTGCAATAATAAATCTCTTTTTTTTTTTTTTTCCTATATTTATAATTAAGCCTCAAAAATTTAAACAGTTATCGTTTGTCAGAAATGAGTTATTTAAAAAATAATTCATTTATGAAACATTTCGCTTCAATGGCAACACTCTTAAAAGAAAAAAATTGTTGCTCTAAGAGAAGAGCTTGTATTTGTTATTCACACAAATAAAATATTTATCTGTAAAATGGAAAATACTCATGCCTCTGTATATAATGGCAAAATATCACTGATTGATTTATTCATCTATCAGCATCGAGTCCAAATCGTCAAAGCTAAAAATATGTCATTTGAACAGTTTATTCTCTTCATGAAGTAGGGGTTCACTATAAATTGATTTAACAAAATTTAACTCTTAAGGAATTAAAAGAGAAGTTGAAGTATTTGAAACCTTATCTCTTCAGTGGTTTCCATTAGAAGCTTGAAGTTTAGCAAAATGCCTTCTCTTAGGTCCTAATAAAGATAAAATATAAGAATTTTCTGAAATTTAGTACTTAAGGGAGCGAAAGGGGGCATCTAACAACTCTGACCATTTCTACCTGTTCTTCACATGTGGAAAATTAGTCGTTTCCAATAGAATTTTTCAATAGATTTGAACAAAGTTTAGTCTTCTTTAGAACTCAAAATAAACAGCTTCTGGTGAATAAGTCACATTAGTCAGATTTGTCTTCAATTTTTCCTCATGCAAAAAACAAGTAGAATTGCTAGTTGTATTATAATTTGGACTTAAGATTACTACTGTAAAAGCACTTATTTTCGCGAGGCTTTAATTTTCGCGAGCCCATCGTAATCGCGAAAATTTAAGACTCGCGAAATACTTTTTTTTTTTTTTCCCGTCTGAAATAATAATAATAAATCAGAAATTTTTCACTAACCTAAATTTAACGATTTATTACACAGTTACAAACTCTTTTATGACAACTTTCTTTCTTACAACTTGATTTTCTTTCTAAAACTATTTCTTAAATACTACACAACTATTTCTTGAATATAAAAAAAAAAAAAAAAAATAGTGCAGCTCAATCACTTGCACTGTTCTTTGAAGCCATTCAAAATTATTCCAAGGTCAAAGTTGATGTATAAGAACCGTTGTAAGCGTAAGTTGTTTTTAGAGCGATGGGGAGTGAGGGGGGGGGGGCGAACTTTTTGGACAAAAAGAAATTTCTTGAAATGCCTTATGCAAAAATGGTTCTATATTTAGGTACTTTCGAGATTTTTCAATTTTCAGTTTTGTTCATATAAAGTTCGCGAAATTTTCAGCTCGCAAAATCACCGATATCTTCATTTTCGCGAAAATTTCGGCTCGCGGAAATAAGTGCTTTTGCAGTATTTCTTACTATTTATTCTATCACTAGTATACAAAAGCTCCACACAATCATGGTAAAGTATAGCAGTTTTCTCTATTAAAATGCACTTTTTCTATCGAGTAACTCCTAAGAAACAGCGTCATTCTAACATTTTAGGAAAATTTCTTTTATTTTAATTAAGACGCTAAGTCATTTTGACATATTCACAGTAAAATGTTTAAATCGCAAGCTTAAAATTTTGACAAATGAGTAATTGTAGATTTTTTTTTTTTTTTTTTCGTTTCACCCTTTTTTTAATTTTGAATTTTTATAAACTTCTATTTAGGTAGAACATATACATTAGAAATTTTGATACAGTTCCCATTAATACATTTGGCACAAAAATAAAATCGCTACTGAAGTGGAAATTTGTGAATTATCTTTTTCATGATATAATAATTGGAAAATATTAATTTTCATTTTTAATATATACTATTTTGTGTACCAATTTGATGTGTTGTTTAAGTTTTTATTATATTTTTTTTTCATAACTAGTTGGCTCTAAAGCATCGACAGGGAAAGCATCATAAAATGAGAATTGTAATTTTTGTTGGAAGTCCCATTCAAGATGATGAAAAAGAGGTAATTTTATTTTCAAAAATCTGTTTCTTTTACATTTTTTTTTTCCATTTTTATTTACTTTTTTTTTTTTTTTTGCCTGCAATGTCATGCCACTGTGATTGATCATAATTTTCTACATATTTCTAGATAGTAAAGCTGGCAAAGAAGTTTAAAAAGGAAAAGGTTTGTGTTGATGTTGTAAGCTTTGGTGAAGATACATCTGAAGATGATGGCAACACCGTGGTTAGTTTTTATCTGGTATATTAAAAATTATTTGTATACATTATTTTGTTGTGGATTTGTGCTTCAATGAATAATTTTCTTCTTCATTAAGGAAGAGGGAAAGTTCCTAAAATAATACATCTTAAGATTTAATTTTTTTAAATGCATCATATTTTTGTAGCCAACTTCCAAAATGCTGAATTATTTCGTTATTGTTTGAGTTAATTTAATTACCAAAGTATGTAGTTTTTAAGAAGTTGATCATATAATTTCTTCTTGTAAAGGAGAAAAGGGTAGCAAGTTGTTTACATTTAGGTAGATTCCTTATAGGAGATCTACCTATTGCAATGGTTCTCATGACACGACTTCTGGAAAATTTCTTCATACCTTCACCGATCATGACCCCTAGAACCCAAAACCACCCTCCGTTCAAAAGTTTATATATATATATATATATATATATATATATATATAGGTATATATATATATATGTATAACGCTTTTTCCCATGTTAAATTGTGAACATGATAACTGGAGTAATTTTTATTTAAATTTAACCAGCTAGGGATATGTTGTCAGGACAGTAAAAATCTTGGTCAAGTTCGTAGATGGAGTATCCAGCTCAAAGGGGGTAGAAATGGTGGGGGGTGGAAATTTTCATTTGCCCATAATTTCTTTAATATTGAAATCAAATCAGGCGAATTACCGTCTTACCCTAAAGAACAATTTTTGTATTTAAACTTTTTCGATAACTTCAATCGCTTAAAAGTTACAAGTTAAAAAGTTATTTTTCGTCAATTGTAATGAAGCCGACTTTTTCTTTAGCTTTAATTGCTTGAATTTATAATCTGATGCTTATAATCACGTGCAAACAATAATGAAAAAGATAGCTGAAAATATAAAAAACATGGTAAAAGTTTTAATTAATCTTTTTAAAATATAAAATTAAAATAATAAGTTTGTCTTGGTAAAAATATCTTTAAAGTTACGATTTAAATTGAGAGTAATACGTTACAGCTTCCTTTGACTAACACAAGCGAAGTGATGACATCACTGGCCATTCGTGGATGCAAGAAAAATATTTCCTATGTTAAACGCCCATTGAATTTTTTGTAAGAAATTATTAAAAATCCAGGGAAATTATTTCCCTATTTTAATCCCCATATTTAGGTATAGGTATGTATTAGTTATCATGTGCATGCGCTAGATTAAGTCATTTTTGTTATAAAATTGATAAAATTTGAATTTTAAATTTCAAAACTCTAGAAAAAAAAAAATGTCAAACTTCCATATTCGATTGAAAATATAAACATTTCATTTCAAAGGATGATATTTACACAATAAATATCCAACTAATATAATAATTAAAAGGAAAGTGATAAATATTCTATCATAATTTGAAGTCAAATTTGTTTTCAAATGTCTAAATAAACTATCTGATATAAGATACTAATATGTTGCAGCGGAAGATATTTGACATCGGTCATCCTTGGCAGGAAAAAAAATATCGCCAAATTATCTGGCGAACATAATTTAATTCCCAGACATGTTACTTTTCAGCCTTAAGGCTGAATTCAGCCTTTTTAAGCTTGAAAATATTTTATTCTTGAGATTAATGCAAATCTGCATTAAAACTTTTTGGACATGTGTAGGGGGGGGGGGGTCAGCCTGAATTTGTGCAATATATTAGTAGCAATTTCTATGTGATTGGCTTTCAAGAAATGTTAAATTCAAACTTGGAGAAAATGAAAAAGAAATAGCACTTCAACTGCATTTTCCTAATGAACTTGAACCGCATTATTTAATCAATTGCCTCAGCAAACAATGTTTCTATAGAATAAACTTATTTTCAAGTATATGCAATAATTTTGTCTGTTTTTTAAGCACTTACAACTATTTTAATTATAATTAATATGATATTTAATGTAAAATTTGTTGTTTTGATTTTGTTCATTGTGTGTACATGTATGCAATCAGATTTAACATTATTTTTATTATTGAAAAATTTATATTGTGTCAGTTGCCTGATACCACTTTTGAGAGGGAGGGGGGGGGGGTCGTGAAAAGTTCAGCCTTTTTTTCTGTAAGCTTGTACCATGTCTGAATTCCTTTCAAAAATCATGGTTATTTTAACAACTTATATTAAGAGAGTAATGAATAATATGAAACAATATTTTGTACAATACATATTATGAAAATATACATCTGGCATGTATATTTTTGTATTACGTTTTTGATCGAAAAATACAAAAACCGCCAAGGGTGAGAGTTTTGAAATTTAAAATTAAAATTTTGTCAATTTGACAGCAAAATAACTCAATCTAACACATGCATACGATAACAAATACATATCTATACCCAAATATGGGGATTAAAAGCGGGAAATAATTATCCTCGATTTTTAATAATTTTTTACAAAAAATCAAATGGGCAATTAACATGGGAAATCATTTTCTTGCATCAACGGTCGGTCAGTGACGTCACACTTCTCTTGCGTATTGGTATGTGAAGAGATATGAGGTTTTTGCATGGGAAGAAAATATAATAACAATAAAATAAGCTGCCAATTTTCATCGCCAAGCTCGCCAAATTTTGTCACCAAATAACTAATTTCGTCGCCAAGTCAAAAATTTTGTCGTCAAATTTTGCCGCCAAATCGCAAATTTCAAGTTTTGTCACCAAATTGTATACCTTTATGGCTTCTATTTATTGAATGATTATGAGCTTGGATTTTAAGAAATTGAAACATTTACTGACCAATTAATCTAGCCTAAAATTTTAAGTAGAATTTGAATAGTAGTAGTTGATAATTAAATTTCTTAAAAATAGAATAGCGATGTAAATAATGCAATGTGTGGGAACAAAGACACATTGCTTTTGTAATTAACGTAAAGGAATCTACCTTTGCCTTTAAGCTTGCCGAAAAGGGATTTTTTTTTTTTTTTTTAAGTTGTCATATTTTTATTAGTTGCTACATGGTTAGCAGATATTTTTACATATTTTATTTATTTATACATCATTCCATCAATTTTTTCTATCTTTAAAAAAAAAAATTTAAATTATAGCCACCAAAAAATGTAAAAAAAATAAATTGATTAATTAAAATAAATACATCGTGCAAAAACTTTGATTAAATATCCCTGACTGAATAATATTAATACCTAGATATTATAAAAGATTATTATGCCTAAACAAACCACAATTAGCCTATTTATGTGCCCCTACAAACGCATCTTCTTTCCAGGACATTTATAGGGCATCTTGAGGATGAAATTGACATCTTTAGGATGTAATGTGCATGAAAGGGACATCTTTAGGATGAACTGTAGCCCAAGAGCAGAAAGTGCTTAAAACTACGACGAACGTCGCAGAACAATTGAAACTTTTGCAGAACATTTCATCTATCCCCTAACTGGATGATGTTGATACAGCTAACATTCTAAAATTAATAAAACCTAGATATGTTCAACTCACCTGTAAATCTGTCAGCATACTAGAAAATTGCTGGAAACAGTCATTGTTTCCATGTATAGACAAAATTTATAAACATTTTGTAAGTAGTATATCCACATTAATGTGACAATGCCAAAAGCCTTTGAAAAAATTGCAAATTCTGGGTATATTCCTCAGTTTTAGATTATAAAAATTTTAAATCATGTTTTATTATAAATGTGTAATAAATATTTTACTGATAAGTATTATTTTTATGCTTACTTTGCATTTTACTGTGCTTTGACAAATTTTGACAAAATACCTGCAGAACATCTGCAAATTTTGATGTCTCGTTGCAGAACATCGGATATAATTCTGCTCCTGGGGTGTGTTTGTACTTTGTAGGGATATCCATGTATTGAAATTCCTTTCTGAATTATTTTTCAGTATATTTAATCAATGTCAATTTGTTAACCCGAAAATAAAAAGTTTATTTTTCATACCTATTCCAATTTAATTTGAATATAGTATATGTTCAGTTTCGTACAACTAATATATATAGTCCTTCAAATATTGGCATTTCTGATTTTTAGTTGTTCATGCCTGTTTTATGCTATATACATTAACCATCTGACCACTGCTGACGGATATGTCCGGTCACTAAACTGTTCATTTTACGACAATACACTTATAATTCAAGATTATATAATCATAAATTTATAGATTGTTTTACAGGTTTTAAGATCCTAAATAATAGCTGCAAGAATTATAATCATGTGCATAATTACATTTTTAATCTCAAGTTGAAAAAAACATTATTTTAGCTTATTGAAAAACTTGTGCAGTGAAAACAACATTACAATTTTGCCCTTTTTAAAGGTGGTCAGAGGGTTAATAAAACAAAAGTAAAAAATAATAAATTTTAACCGGTAAACTTAAATAAATTTTAACCAGCTCTTTAAAATAACTGAGTATTACTTTTAAAATAGCAACAGACTTCATTTAAAAAAGCAAATGTAAATAATTACAAGATAAAAAGAACTTTTTATATACCACGTTTTTAAATTTTCTGTTGAATCCTATAAACTTGACAATTTTAAATATTAATAGTTTTTTTTATTTATTTATTTATTTTATTTATTTATTTTTATTTATTTATTTATTTATTTTTTTTTTTTTTTGATGAATTATCCCATCAACTTTAAAGAAAATGATCCAGTGCATAATAAAGAGAGCAATTATAAGAAATTTTCAAACATTTATTAATTAAATAAAAGTATTAAAAGAATGCATCGTTTTCGGTGCTATTCTAAAAGTTTCAAGTGTCTAGCTGGTCGAGAAGCTAATTAAAAATCGATAGCAAGATTTGTACTGGACAAACAAACAAGAAAGCGAGTTAATAAAAACGTGGTAAAAATAAAGTAATTTCTTAACCTGTAAAATTTTATCTTAAAAAAAATGTGCAGATTATTGAAGAAAATATTGCATCTTCATAATAACAATAAACAGTCACAAATCCATTATGTCAATATTTTAACGATTATGATAAAAGTTCACAAACTGGTGTAGTAGCATTTGCTTACATATTCTCCTAAACAAGCAAAAATTTCCTTTTTGTAAAGTTGAACCATAAATTTCAATAGTGCATTTTTTTGCACCAGCAGACATGCAAGCAAGTAAATAATTTACTTTTTCCCTCATGATAAAATTTTATTCAGTTACATTTAAAAAAAAAATTGTTTGCTGTGGGTGATTGATGATTTAGTTGGCAAGTTTCTACTGAAATTAAGTAAGAAAGAGAGAAAGAGAAAAAAAAAAAAAAAAATAGTATTGAAAAATATTGGACTTTACCAAATTACTGAATAATTCATTTATTTTGCATCTGTTTCGAATACTAAATTTATCCTTGGTCTTACATGATTGATTCTTGAGAATAAATCAACAGTTGTTTACTTTTTAGATAGAAGGATTGTGAATGAGGAATTCTTACTTTTTCATTTAAAATTTACAACTAAAAAATTAATCATTATTCTTTAATATTAGGCTTTTTTTTTTTTTTTTTTAATTATTGGACTTGCTATTTTAAGATAAAAACAATTCATCTGTGTTAGAATGAAAACTTTGTAAGGTGATATCTTTATAACTAATAACTTAATGTATACACGCCTTTCTAATATATAATGAACTTGATGATCTTAAAAATGAACTAGATCTAATTAATGTTTTTATAGAAAAGCTGGATTCCTGGATAAAATTGATAATAAACTAATTAAAAGTGAAATTAAAAATCTTGATAATATACCCAGCTTTCAAATACCACCCTTAAAATTTACTTTTTCTATACCATATGATCGCAGAGCATCCAATAGAATAAAAAATGTAGCAGATAAATATGGCGTAAATATACCTATCAAACCTAATAGAAATATTTTTCAGTTGATTAGAAGTGATAAAGACCCCATCTCCTATTTAGAAACTGCAGGAATTTATAAAATACCTTTTACAAATCAAGATAATAAACCAGGATCTTATATTGGAGTTACAAAAAGAAAAATTAAAACAAGAATGAATGAGCATAAAAATGGGACGATCTAATACAGCCTTAGCCAAAACGTTTAGTAAACAAGATATTAAAATTGAATTTGATAAAAACAGTAAAATTGCAAATTACAATGATTATTACTACGCGATGTTCCGAGAATCAATTGAAATTACAACCAGTAGTGAAGCATGCAACAACAGCGGCGCCCGACCGTGTATAGCGCCACCTTATGGTGAAAGAAGATTAACAACAGTCAAGCTCAAGTCTTCCACAGAGGATGTCATTCTGATGAGGACCAGGTACCCGGCTAAAAAATTTAAACAATGACACACAAAGTAATGTTTTAAGGTTTTTCTATTTTTATTAATTAATGTATACATTCTTCACACAAAAACTCAACAGTTTTACGAATTCTTTTCAGAAAATATAAAATTGATATAGTATTTTTATTTATTTATTCTTTAATCCATCAGTTTTTATTTAAAATGGCCAACTTCCTGTCAATAGTAGCAAGTTCCAAAAGTGTTTCATTTGTTTGTCGACAAACTCTTTGCTTCAGTAGAGGTATAATTTTTTACCACCCTATCTTTCAAAACACATTAAATATGAATTAAAAAAAAAAAAAAAAAAACAGATTAAAAATGAAATTTTGGTAATCTAATGTCTAATGAAAACAACTATTTGAAATTTGAAGTGCTTTTTTTTATCAAGAAATCCCTAATTATTAAACTATTTGTTGTTAATAAATTGCATATTTATAAAATGGCAGAAAAACACTTCGAAGTTTTATCTAAAATACAAATAGTTAGCAGTAGAATTTTATATATTTACTCAAAACTTGTTAATCAAATGGTTAGCAATAAGTGAAAATATATTTTATAGGTTTTTTGATTATTCATCCTTAACCTACATTTTTTTTTTTTTTTTTCAAATAGCAATAAGATAAAAAAAAATTTGGAGTGACTCTACTCGACTTTCCGAACATTGAGTAATTAACAGTTTTGTAGATAAAGTAAAGAAAGAGGAGTTGTTAAACAAACAAAAGAGAGAAAACCATAATAGAGTGCTTGAGTATTTTTTTTCATATATTACATGATGTTTTATTTAACGCTGCTGAACTTTGAGCCCATAGATCATAATGATCATAAGAAGTTTTCGCTGTGTCCCTGTAAAAACCTATAAATGCTAGATTCACCAAAATGCTTATAGTTAGTGCAACAGTGATTTATAATATTCATATAAATTTTCAGCTCAATTGAATAAGGCGTTTAGATGCTATCGCACTTTTAAAAATTTGGCCCCATAGGCCATAATGATAAAGAATTTTCCTTTGTGTCTTTGTAAAAAAACTATAAGTGCTAGATTCTCCAAAATCTATACAGATTGAGTATCTGTGACCTATAATATGTGTATAAATTTTTTGCTCAATTGAATAAGGCAATCAGATGCTATCGCACTTTTAAAATTTTAGCCCCATAGGCCATAAGGATAAAGAATTTTTCTTTGTGTCCCTGTAAAAAAACTATCAGTGCTAGATTCACCAAAATCAATAGGGTTTGTACTATGGTGACTTACAATATACGTACCAACTTTCAGCTTATTCGAACAAAGCGTTTAGACGCTAGCGTGTTCACTCACAGACATACACACACACATTCATACATCATCGCAAAAATAGTGAAAACGGACTCAGGGGACCTCAAAACGTATAGAAACATCAAAATCTCAAATTCGTATTTTTGACATGATTACAATACTTTCCTCACTATAGTGTTCGGAAAGTAAATATATAAAAGCATATTTTTAATAACTGCAATTAATTGTTCACTTTTAAACAGAATTTCCCAAAACAGTTTTATGAATATTTTGGGTAGGCATTTACAGATCTCTCCCCATTCGCTCCCCTCTCCCATTTTTATTATAATTAAACAATGTTAATTGATTTTCAAGATTTTTTTTTTAATGCAAATTCTGTTGATCATTGCGAAAAAAATATATTTGGACAAATATACAATTTAATAATAATTTAATAATTAAATTTAATTTGAAGGTCCTATTTTTATTTATATATTATTATTTTTTTAAATTATGGTAAAACACACATTTACTGTATGTGTACATACAAGTATAGCATACAGTATATGTGTGTTTTAGTCAACAAAGTTTAAAAGTACCTTTTAGTTGTATTTTTTGTTATAATACCACATATTTATACGTTTTTAAATGCTTTTGTAATGTATGCATTATCATACAACAGCAAATGATATTCAGTTTTGCATTTTTTTTTTTTTTTTTTTTTTTTTCCAGAAAAATTCTAATGCCGAGAAGCTGACTCTGTTTATAAATACTTTGAATGGAAAAGATGGAACTGGGTAAACAGTTGATTTTTTACTGGTTTAATATTTAAAATATTTAGATTAATGCATTGTGAGAATCGGTTCCATTAATTAAAGTATAATTTTTACAATCATTTTAAAGTGAATGTATATGAATGGAATATAATTACAAAAATATTAGAAATATGGAAATATTTAATGAATTACGATTTAGACAATGTAAAATTTATGCTTTAACTTTCAATTTTTAGTCATGGTGTAGTTGTCTGTTTATTACAATTAATTAACAAACATTCTGGATTAAATATATTTATTCATAAGATAATTAAGTAGATAAAAATTTAGGCGTTGCTTAAGTGATTCAGCTGCCAAGCAAGCTGATGATTTACAATTCAAATGAACACAGCTACCAGGTAGAGTTGAGTTGTTTGAATCCTATGATAGTAATCATAAATGTTCAGAGCAATTGAGCTTGAATATTCAAAAAACCTAAATCAGGGTGATTGTCTTTGGGTAACTTACCTGAATTAAGGTATTTATTTCCTTTTCAATACAGAATTTCTGTTTTTCTGATACCTGAATTCATAAAATAAGACTAAAATATCAATTTCATATGACTGCTAAACTTAATTAAAATTAATATTTTTCATAATGAGAGGATTGGACCTCCCTACAGTGTGTTACATCCCACGACAAAAAGATAGGTACAAAGGGTTTTTTCTTTGATTTTTCATAAAATAACATTATCTAAATTGTGCTTATCATTTATTATTACAGTATAGGATCTGTTATCCAGAAAGCTTGGGACATGGGATATTCTGGATAAGGGTTTTTTCTGTAATTCGGAACACTTTATTATATGTATAAAAATAGTACAAAATAATTTCATAAATAGTAGTGATAAACATGAATAATATATATGCAAACACTTTACCTATATATTTGTTCATTTAATAAATTATTTCCACAAAATAAAAAAACATTCTTAATTAGAACTTCAAACTATAAATAACAATATAAACATATATAAAATTTAATTTTGGACCATCCTTTCATTTGGATTTTGCAAAAATTTCTATGATATTTTTTTGCTTATAGTGTGTCTCTGCTCTGATACTAATAGTTCATAAATGTTTCAGATATTTTTAGCACATAATGCTAAATATTTTATGAAATGAATTCTAAAAATAATGGAAATCAATAAAAACTATTTAAAAATTTTGTAACAATCGGGACTTCGTGCATGCGACCTGAGTTCAAGGATAAAATTCATCTGCTATTGGGCACTTTAAGAAGTATGTGTTATTAATGTTTATCTATTAAAAAATACACAATAAAAATTCATTTTCTAACCTAAATTTGCAAAATTTTCAGAAATTATTTGGACAAGTTTTTACTCATCATATTTCCTCAGAATAACACCGTAGCATTAAAAAAAGTATGTTGTAAACTATAATTCTGACCGCTGCTATTGTGTAACTTTAATTCTTAAATTTTACGATAATTAAAAATTTTGGTAGTTGGCTTTTTGCATTCTGGTTTTCAGAACATTCTGGATAACGGGTTTCCAGGTAACGGATCCTATACTGTATCATAAAATAACACACTTCCCAGACTAATTTTTGTTTTAAGACTAAAATTTTTCTAATTTAAGACTGCACACCGCTACAAAAAGATAGGAACAAAGGTTTTTTTTTTTTTTTTTTTTTTTTAGTATTTTTAATATGATTCAAATATTTAATATGCTTTTGAAATGATAATAAATAATCAGAACAATTTAGATAATGTTATTTTACAAAAAATTAAAAAAAAAAAAACCTTTGTTCCTATCTTTTTGTCGTGGAGTGAAAAAGCAGGGGCATCGTTTCACACACCCCTATCCCTTTTTGTGCATTTGTAGGCACAAATTTGACGTTCTCTCAACATTTAATGTTATACTTTTCTGATATAAAAAATTTCTGTACTCACCATAGAAAATAATTTTAATAAATAACATGCATTGCTTCAATTTTTATAAAAAAAAATACATTAGAAAGTTTTGTGGTGGCAACAACACAGTAGTTACAGAAGATCATTTACACTTCATTAAAACTCTTTTGTATCTATTTTTATTTATCTGTTCACATTTCGAGAAATTGTTTGACATCTTCTGTAATAATCATGTGTCAGGGGTGCAGAATATGTCCGAACGCCCGAACGAGGTTCAGGGGAAATTTTGAATATTTTTTTAAGAGAAAATAAAAATGTAAATCAAAAATAACAATTTGCTACTTTGAAGTGCTTATACACTAACAGCGATATTTTTATGTTACAGTGTATACTTATTCTCTTAAAGATTTATTACATAGAACAAAATGACTTTGTATAGCAAAGTAGATTTTTGCATTATTGAGGGAAATTTATACTGTGTTTGGGGGAAATTTCCGAGGTTTGAACATTTTCTGCACCCCTGATCATGTGCTACTGTTTCTCTTTTATTTGAAGGAAAAATCAAATATTTATTTTGAAATGAGTTCCTAAAATTAATGGATGAATCAGAAACTCCATAATGAATAAACTATCCAAGGGGGAAAATGTTCAAATCAAGAAATTGTGAAGCAGATCAAAAAACAAGATTATTGCTTTTCAAATTGAATTAAGAACAAAATTGTATGTTAATTACATATATTAGGTACATTAGATCACATTATGTACATTATATCACATGCAAAATGCATTAAATTGCAGTATAAATTACAAATACTTCTATTACATAAGTGTTATTATTTTCATATGCCACATGAGAAAAATTCCTTATGGAACTCAATTATTTTGCATTTTGTTTGTATTTTGAAATTAGGTAAAGTGGGGCTCAAATATTGCTGATGGCTTTCTGAATTTTCAGATATTAAACTTATATTTAACCAAACATTATGATGAAATTACTTTTGAAGTTATTTTTTGAAATAGTGGTGTCATAAGGATTTTCAGCAAAATGTAAGTAAGTCATGATAACAAGATATGTAAGTACTTTGATATTTTGCCAGAGAAAATAACTGTTTTTCAGGTAAATTGCAGTTCACTGCATTTGTAGTTTTGAATTATATATTTTTTAATTGTAGAATATTTCATCAGATTGTTGAGTTGTGAGTTTTTAATAACAAATATTCCTGCCTAATGTATTAAAATCTACTTATATACTACCGCAGATCCCACCTTGTGACAGTTCCACCAGGACCTCACTTGTCTGATGCTTTAGTTAGTTCTCCTGTTGTTCAAGGAGAAGATGGAAGTGGTGCTGTTGGTATTGGAGGAATGGGCTTTGAATTTGGCGTTGATCCTAATGAAGATCCTGAATTAGCATTAGTAAGTATCAAATATACATGTACAGTGTAAAATATGACAAAAGCACACTCCCTCAATCAAATGCCCCATCTGTTTTTCGTCTGAATTGTGTGTGCTCTTAAAATACCAAATAAACACTTCTTAACCTTAGCAATAGACTCTATTTGAATAGGCGACAGTTTTTTACAATATTTATTTGTTTTACAACATTTGCCTTTGTAAATATAAGCATTGATTTGTATTACCTTAAATCGGACATTGATTATTTGAAAAGGGAAATCGTAAGCTTCCTAAAATGGCGGCAATGTTTTAAAACAATTTATTGAAATGGGGTGGAAAAAAAACAATTTTTATAAATTCTCTGGTTAGTTGAATGCTGGTTAACAAAGAGTTTTGTGTATTTAATTCTTTTTTTATTGTTGCAACTTAAAAAAATTTATACTGTAAAATTCCGATAGTAATTCTGTCCTCCCTTTTTTTCGATGGAAAATTTGTTAAAATTGAGGGAAGGGGTTATAATTGGAGGTTTCCAGAAGAGTACATGAAATTCAGAAAGGAAGAGGTTATAATCGAAAGCTTCACGATCTTTTTCCAAATTATAAATTTTATTAATTAGTTTATTAATTTTATTAATCATATTATAAAAATATTTATTAATAATTACTAAATTTTATTAATAATAAACAAAATTTTTATTTCAGCAAAAAGATTAGAAAAACATACCATAATTAATCATCATAAAAAAAATCCAAGATCCTTGACAATTAAAAAAAGCAGTTTAATTGCACTGTCATTAATTGATTTTCAAAACAAAATGGAGAATGATGACTGTTAAAGTTGCATATCCAAGTGCTATTACAGAGTTATTTCACTATTTAATGATTTACAATTGAGAAGAGATGAGAAAGATTATGAAAGCAATGGCTGCTTATCGATAGTAGTTAACGTTTTGGAGTTAGAAGAATTTAAACAAAGTGGCATTTTCAGATTTAGAGTTATATTACTTTGAAAAGATGAGTAAAATTAGCACTTGGATATGTTTACATGTGAATTAAAGCTATATAAGTGGGATGTAAATACATCACCTCTCTTTTATTTCCTATGCCAAAATACTTCATTTTGCAGGCATCTAATTGCAGTTGTTTGTTCCTGGCTCAACGCACCCTGTAAAGTTTGCTTCCCACAGCACTTGTCAATGGGAGAATCTGCGATTCTTTCTCTTGAGTGCGCAAACTATTCATTGGTTAACTTTGCGGTCTGATTAACGAATCAAAATCGCGTATCCATGATTTTAGGTGTGCGGACCAGTTTTTTCTTTAGGAGCGATATTTAAAATTTAAAAATCAGTTCAGTTCATGTTCCACCTCGGTTCTAATAAGAATGGCTAGGTGCTTACTTCCATGCATTATTTTTACCGTTATTTTAATATGTGGTTACATATCCTGATACCTTTTTTTAAATCTTTTTCCATCGAAAGATATTTATTATTTTAAAATTATTATGACTTGAAATTAAATTGTGAAAATAACCAGAGACGTCATTTTTAAATATTTTGTGAAGTATCTTGAACTTCTTTTAAAGAAAAATGGCTATGTTATCACAGATTTGAGATTTGTAATGTGTGTATGTGTACAGATTCTACGTTCTTGAAAATGACGAAACCAATTAGTGGAATTGAATACTGCCTTTCTTTTTTCAAGACTGGGTATGTTTGTCTTTAAATCTTTATTCTGAATTTAAAAACATCTTATAAATAAAAATAATAAAATAAAATAAAAATTTAAATCATCTTATGCTTGGTAAATACCCATGCATGACCAAGTCGAGACCTCGGGTTCACTCATCACTATTTTCATACGATCACAATTTTTAATATCTTTTGTTTTGGATTAAGTGCAGCCTCTAGTCATCTTTATTAAATAAATTTAAGACAAGTCTCTATTCAAGAGCAAGTAGAAAAAGTAACACCACAATAAGATCTCAGAGATAAAAAAGAAAAAAGCATGTGTGCAATGTTGATGGGAAAAATGAAAGAATGGTGAACTTAGCCAACAAAACTGAATGATCGTAAGGGGGGGGGGTTACTATCAGAATTTTGTGGTATATTTTGTTTTAAAATCATTTTTATGCCATTTAATTTTAGCAAGAAAATACATGCCAATTTCTTTATTTTTTGGATACTTTTACTATTTATTCGCATCCTCTCCAAATATATCATAATTTTCCTTGAAGATTGAGAGGCACTTGAACAGTATTTTACAATTATATTAAATCAGATTAATTAGAGTTATTTATATTAGGTGATTCATTTCACTTGCAAGATTATGTACAATTGTTTGTTAAATGTTTTTTATTGTTATTTTATTTATTTATTTATTGTACTTGTAAGCATAATTATTCTTTTCTACAGGCTGATTTTGTAGTATACTAAATTTTTGTTTATGGCCGTTTAATAGTTAGCGCTATAATTTGAGGGAAAAAAATAAAAATAAAGAATTGTATGTGTAGTCTCAACCTGTTAATCAAACTTGTCATCACTTTTTCATCTTTTATATATGATATATTAAGAAATAATATGAGAAATACTAAGGAAAAAAAATAAAAAAATCCTAAGTGTATTGAGTAATAAATACAAAATTCTGCGCAAAAATATTTTTTGAACCAATTATCTGATTAAACTGAAAAATACACCATTAGGTAGATTTTGTCCTGATTAATAAGTGTACCAATTTTTCATAAAATCCAAAAATCCAGACAGATACAATGGCAAACTTTCAGCTTTATATATTTTAAATAAAAACAAAAAATTTTTGCACATTGATTAAGGTGATTGATAATAATATTATAGTTTTAAAAAATTAAAGAACACGCTTTTATAGAAATGTGAACTAAAAAGCACAAAATATCTATCTTAGTATTAAAATGCTGGGTAAGAGAAAATCGTGTGAGTGACACACCATAATATTTATGTACATTTAAATCTTTAATTAAAATAATTTAGAGTTAAACAAAAACCATTTTTTAAAAATCGCCCCTGACTGGGCTTGAACGCTAGACCTTTAGGTCCGTAGCGTGGAGCTTTACCTCACAGCCACGGCGTTCACGTAGGGAAAGTCTTTTTTTACAGTATAGATTTTTTGTTTGTTCCCAGAGCGGTTAAAAACATACATACAGGTGAAGCTAATAAAAGTGTGTTAAAAACTGGTAATGACGGTAAAGTTACTGATAGCAATAATTTTAAGTATGCTTATGCACTTAAAATACCAGGAAAACAAATGTTCAAAATTATTTTATTTATATTTATTTTTCAGAGAGTATTAAATATTTTCCTCTAAAAAAGCATTATTTAAAAATCTTGCTGTCAGAGATTAACTTGTATTTTTCAATTTTTATTTATTTTTTACTACTTTTCAAAAAATAAATCATTAATTTTTTTTTTTTTTTAATAGGCTCTGCGAGTATCAATGGAAGAACAGAGGCAACGTCAAGAAGATGAAGCTCGTAGAACAGTTTCTGCTACTAGTAATGAAACTGCTGCTAGAACTACTGATGGTAAGATTTGGGGGAGGGGAGGGGGGGGGCTATATCAGTTAAAACTTTTTTTTAATCTCATTTTTGCTCAATTCTGCAAATTATAGCTGCAAGATTTAATTTTTTGGTTGTATGTATTTGTTCACAAATCTTTCAACTATCATTAAAAAAAATTATAATTTATATGATTTGAAGCAATTATGATGCTATTTAAATTTGAACTGATTAATACTAATCTTCTTTAAATATACAAGCTATCGAAGCTGTAGTGTAGTTAGACTAACCATATTGTAAAATCTAATTTTAATAAGATGGCCCCGTTTAAGATAGCTTTCTCATTATTACATACAAAAATAGAATCATTAAGTAAGGCCTTTAGGATTTAAATGTAATAGACATCATTTTCTACATACAGTTCATTCATTAAGATGGATATATATTTTTTCCTTTATCTGCTTCAAAGGTTATTTTCTCGGAAAAATCAATTTCCAAAAGATTTTCAATTTAAGTTTTTATTGTAAAAACGTGCAAAATAAAAGATTTCATCTAAATTATTTTCATTATTTTATTTTGAAAATGTTCTTGCATATCATTTTTTCTGCATTATAATAATTTTTAGTGGAGTAATATAAAAGAGTTTGAGAATAGGAACCTACATTTGTATTTTTTGTATATATGTACTTAATGCATGTTTTATACTATCATGTTCTTGAGGTTTATAACCTCTTGTTATAATCAACTCTCAGTAATATGGACAAAAATTGTTATCGTTTTACTGTCTATTTTAACAAAAGTTTACTGTAATCTATTGCTGGGCTTGTCAAACTTGAAAACACAGAACTGATTTGAAAACATCATATGCAAAATATAAAAAAAAAATAAGATATGTATAGCCATTTTATTTATTTATTTATTTATTATCATTGCAAAACAAAAATACTTTAATTGGAAACCGGATTGCTCAATTTTGGAATGATGAATTCCTTCGCTTAATGTTATATGACACTTCACGTGTACAAAGGTAATTCTGAAAGTAAGTTTTAGAAAACAATTCCCATCTCTAAAGAATGAGTCATAATAGAAAAAATTGTATAGTGAAAGATGGATACTTGTAAATGTTGCCCTAAAATGGATAAAACTCTCTGCAACTGTGTCTGTAATTTGCTTTTTGGATGTAGGGAATTTGACAAGTGTATCACAGTACTGGTATAAATGAGGAAATGATTAGAAGATGGGTTTAATTGTTCAGTTTTGGCAGAACAAACATACAGCTTGCATATTTTCATTTCTAAAAATTAACTTTTATCCATACCATAAATATAAACATTTGCTTTTCTATCTTGTCTTCCTTATGACACTGGCATTATTGTTCACTTTTTGACAAATGTATCTGTTTTTGTATGGTAGAAGTTTATATTTGTGTATGAAAAACACTCATGTAGAAAGATGAGTAAACAAATTCTCAGCTTCCAACCCGATAAGCTTGGCCGAGTCCAGGCAGGGGATGTCCAAAAGTTTTTGAGTAAACAAATTCTTTAAAGTATAAATATATAATCACTGATTTTAATTCCAAATAATTTAACATTTTCTCAGGTTGTTTTTAATGGAAATTCCAAATTATTTTTTTTAAAAGCGAAACATGACATGGCCAGGAATTGTTTATATTGTACCATAGCCTCCTAAACTAGATGCCTGTCGAGTTGCTCGGAATCTTGGAAATAGTTCAAGCGGTAGACAGCACCACCTGGTACAGATTGCGCAACTTTTTTATTCAACTGTCACCAATAATTTTAAGAAGTCATATATGGTATGTATAATCAACATTTCTTCGATTCGATTCGCCTTTTATGTATATCATATCCCACTTTAAAAAAAATTTTGTGGCTGTTGAATAAAAAAGTCGCGCAATCTGTACCAGGTGGCGCTGTCTACCGCTTCAACTGTTGCCAGGATTCCGAGCCATGCGACAGGCATCTAGTTTAGGAGGCTATGATTGTACAGAAGTTTGACCTTGTAACAGGATTTTCGAATAATATGAATTGTCTGTGGTAACATATTTTTCACTAAATACTAAATGTTCAACTTTTTTTTTTTTTTTTTTTTTTTTTTTTTTTTTTTCAAATTTTTAAACTTGTTTAAATTTTTTTATAGGAAGTAATGAAGAAGCCATGTTAGAGCAAGCTGTTGCTATGTCCTTAGCCACTGATAATACAAATCTAGCTTCCACTGTTCCAGTTCCTGATTTTTCTTCCATGACAGAAGAAGAACAAATTGCTTATGCCATGCAGATGTCGTTACAACAAGCACGTAAGGATTTCACTCTTCTTCTAACCTCACTTTGCTGCTCCCTATAAGTTAAATGAAGCACTTTTATTTAATTCCAGCCTAAAAAAATGAAGCACTTTGTTAAAACAATCACTGTTTTTGTATAAATCTAAAAAATTTAAACGTTAACAGAAAAAATTCTATTGAAATAGGGCAAAATTAGCTGGTTTCCATTGCCTTCAGCTGTGTCTTCCCCACCTGGACTATTTTGAGTCTTATAACAACAGAAGACTTGGCGTTGGAATATTAAAACGCGAATAAACTACTACGTCAGAAATGCCAAAAGAAAAACTTTTGCGATGCATACAGTTGTTTCGGTAGCCTTAAGTGTACCGTCTTCAGTGCAAAAAGAATTCTGAATTACTTTTTCTAAACATTGCTGGGAGAAAAATCATAATTTTAAATTTAATTCTGCTAAAATAATTTGCAGACCTAAATCCATTCATGAACTCGATTTCTTTGAAGCTTTTCATATTTATAAAAATTTTAAAAACCTTGTAAATTGTGATTTCGCTGTTCCCTATTTGTCTGATTGTTGGAAATTTTACATTCAGTCCACATTTTCCTAACTTTTTACACAGCTAACATTTCTAAATTCCTATTGGCCACACACTCCACCTTTCCCGTAATCCTATTAGTTGAACTAAATTCAGTCCCTCTCCTATATATACAAGCACTTCTCCAGTTTCAGAATTCTTTTTGCACTGAAGACGGTACGCTTAAGGCTACCGAAACAGCTGTTTGCATCGCAAAAATTTTTCTTATGGCGTTTCTGACGTAATAGTTTATTCAAATTTTAATATTTTGAGTCTTGATCAATCAGTTTTTATTTAAAAAATTGGGCATAGACAAAAACCTCAATTCAGACATGTGTTTCATAATAGACATAAAAATAAAATATTTGAATCGTAAAATCTTCAATTTTTAATTTAATAAGTTCATTTTTATAGCATTTGGTAAGGTCATGGAGTAACTAAATTTTTAAATGAAAGGAAATAAATATTTATCAAAATTCTTAATTTTTAATCGATTCTGGAAATTTTTAGACTGATAATGGAAGTTAGCTATTTTTAACCAATTTCCAATTTTTGTTAAAATTGTTCTAACTCGAATTTATGAACGAGCAATTTTTATTCTATAGATAATTACTTGACTTCAAAGAATGATAAATAATTATCTCTGATCACTCAAAGTGTGTGCCTTTAAAATGGAAAAAATACTTTGAAATTAAATATTTAAATTGTAAAATTTGCCTTTTTTAATTGGAGTTGATATACCATATCATACATAAAAAGCTAACCTGAAACACATTTCAATATTTTTGTATTTATGTAAAAATACTTGAATAAGAAAATGATTTTAAATATGTATATACAGTGCGAAGCCAAACATCCATACTCCAAAAATCCAGACAATTTCATCGGCGTTAATCCTCATCATAGACAGCTTTTTTTTTTTAAGTATAAATATATTTAAATAAAGAACTGAAAAAGTATTTTATTTTTTAGTAATTTTCAAAACCGGCATTTGCAAAGTCTGAAAGAGGAGGGAGAAGAAGATTATAATATTAGTAACAATTCTTAAACATTTATCTAATTGAGAACTAAATTCTATATTCTATTTCAATTATGCTCAAACTTTTAATTAAAAAACCTAAAGTACAAAAAAAAAAAAAAAAAAATCACAGAAATGTTTTTAAAATGGTATGTTTTTTCTTATTTATTTTCTTTTACTGTAACTTGTACTAATTTTTGTATGCAAATATTTCAATAAATCTGTTTAGTTTTTCAAGTTTAATTTTTAATTTTATTTATTTTATTGTTAAAGTTGATAAATATATATATATATATATATAACAGAATATATTTAAAAATCGTAATATATTAATTTTTACTTGAATTTGCATATTATCCAAGTACTTAAACCAAAATATTATGATATATCTTAGGAATGATCAAAAATCCTGAATTGCCGCGGTCCCGACGATTCTGGAATTTCAGCTTTGTACTGTTTATATATATATATATATGTGATTTTTTTTTTTTTTTTTTTTTTTCATTATATATTAAACTTTTTTTTCCCTCTTCTCGATAATAAATCATTTACATTTTTTTTTTTTTTTTAAATAAAGATTTTATGTTCCTTTCTTAGTAGTGATTTGAGTTTGTTTTGAAAGTTATGATACATATTTTTCAGATGAAGGATCTGATGAAGAAGCCACTCCTATGGAAACAGATGATAAAGATCAAACCAAGGTATTTATTTAATTGATATTTGAATGAAATGTACTAACATGCTGTATTTTCACAATCTTTTTATTATTATTATTAATAATTAATTTTGTTAAATGCAGAACAAGTTTGTAGGAAATGCCTGTCCTCCCCAACATGTTTCCCTAAGTTTAAACTTGAATATTTCAGTTATTTTTGCATTTAATCATTAAATTCAACCTTTTGATTGCCATTGATGGGGTTCCAACGAGTCAGGGAGAACAGGGAAAACCTGGAAAAGTCCGGGAATTTGAAATTACTGAAAAAAGTCGGGGAAATATCAGTGAAAATTGTAAATATTGCTAAACTAGCTATGTAACTAGCTAATAGATATGAAATGACATCTAAAAGTATGTTAATAACAGAGTGTTTCAAGAAAATCAGTAAAGTTGTTTTTTCCTGTAGTAACCATCTAATACATGCATAAGGAGATATGAAGAAATCTCTAAGTTTTTGAGTACTCAGAAATTCAGAGATTTGCAAGTACATAATTGACATAACTTTTCATTGACAGCAAAAGTTTTTTTTTTTTTTTTTTTTTTTTTTTTTGTGTGTGTGTTTGGTGTATAAGTCAACACTCGATTTTTACCTTGATTCTGGGTCTTAATTTCCTTGACTTATATGTGAGTATATGTAGTATTATAAGTTATGGAAAAATATTTATTAAAATTTTAATTTAATTGAAAAAAAATGTTGTAAGACTATTGGATGTTGGATAATGCAAAGTTTGCAAATGTTTTCTGACTTTTCCCCCCCTTTTTTTTTTTAACTATAAGTACCAAAAAAAAAAAAACTTATTCCCTTTTGAATTTATAAGATTTTTTGATAAAGCTAGCAAGTGATCTGACAAAATATTTTAAGTAGTTTGTTTCTTGTATGCAATGTCCTATTTGCTTTAAAAAATTACTTTTCTTAGATAGTAATTAAAAAAAAAAAAAAAAAAAACTTGGTACTTCCTTATTTTTATGACCATACTATTATCAGAACATCATCACCAAGCTCATCCCTAAGTTTAAATGATACACATATAGTATAACTGTCATTGTTTGTTCCATTGCATTTAACACTAGAATTACGGAAGGTGTCATTTTGACCCCAAGCAAACTTTTTTCTTCAATGTTTATTCTATTTTTTCACAAATATCTTAATCCTTTCTTGACTTTTCCTAAATCAATGTGCTTTTCAAAAAAATAAAGTTTCAAAGAAAACCTTATTTAACTTTTAGTCTTAACAAAGGCTTATACCTAGAAATAAGGGCAGGTGTTTTTTTACCCCTGTGAGAAAGAAAGGTATCTGAATATTTTTTCTGTGGTAAACTATTTTTTTTTTTTCACCTTCTAAACAAAAAACAAATAAAAGAAAAGGAAATGATGTGTTTGTATAATCTCTCACCTGCCAGTCACGTGATTTGAATTTTCGGAATGCATTCACTTGTGAAATGAGAACAGATAAAAGAGCTTATGTTCGAGAAAACTGTAGATTTTGTTAGGCATTTTGTTTGTTACATATAACAATTTTTGATAAATTATTTTGTTATATTTATGTGAGTTTATTATATACTAATGGCTCATAGAAGAGGACTAACGCAAGAAGAAACAGTTAAATTGATGCAAGAACTATCTGATTGCGATTCTGGTTCTAAAATGGATAACAATTCTTCAAATAGAGATGAAAATGGAACCTCTAGTGATTCAGAATTTGTTATATTGAGAGATCATGTGATATCATCTTCTAGCTTATGTGAAAGTAAAAATGAATAAGTTTCCAGTAATTCAAATTCTGACATAACTAAGAATGCCAAAGCAGGAACTAGTACTATATGCTCAAAAGGGAATAATAAGAAATTCACCGATATTCAGCCAGCTATTTGTCCATACCCTTTAAAATATACTTTAATCATTGTAATTTAGTTTATTTTTATTAGATTTTCAAAAATATATAATGTTATATAGGGAAATATACAGATTTTATTTACAGGGCTCAAAATGACCCCTGCCATATTTCTAGGTATACGAAGATCGCCGTAATTCTAGTGTTAAGAAAATTTAATTATTAAAATTTATTTTTTATTTAAATTATTTATTTTTGGAGTTGCCTCTAGTTGCTCTCATTTTTAACATAATTTGGTTGCTTATTACTGGGACAGTGAAAATAAGATTTGGATTGGGTTGAGTAACACTAGCACTGGATTGAGTCACATTTTGTTTTTTACTTTAAATCACATTAGAGCAGGATCTACAACTGAAATTGTTTCCTAACCCAGCACCTAGGAACTGGGAGCCAGAGTTCTCTTTTCACAATTGATGATGCATGACTAACATGAAAAAAACATATCTTACTATTGAAATGTGACTCAAATGTTAAAATCTGTTATTTTACTAATTTCCTAAAACTTTAGTTTAAAAGTATCAACACACACACCAAAAAAAAAAAAAAAAAAAAGCCGTAATCACCTCAGTTATCTGCCTTAACAGCCCTCTTCACTCACCGTCACCAGAAGCCCGAGCCAATGTTATTCTATGGGGAAATTTTCTTTACAAATAACTTATTAACTAATACATATTTATAAATTCTGTTTTCACATTCAGAAAATTCCCAACTGTTAAATTGACGGACCTTTTTCAAAAATGTATTTTTTTTTTATTTTTTTTTATTTTATTTTGAAATTGCAAAAGGAAAAAAATTCACATGTTGAAAATTCGTATTTTACAGCTTCAAAATAAAATATAAAAAATTAAAAAAATAATTTTTTAGAAAAGGTGTGTCCATTTAACAACTGGGAGTTTTCAGAATGTGAAAACAAAATTTAAAAATATGTATTAGTTAATAAGTTATTTGTAAAGAAACATTTCCCATAGAATAACATTAGCTTCTGCTTCTGGCGGCGGTAAGTGAAGAGGGCCCTTAAAAGCATTTTTTTTTTTTTTTTTTTTTTTTTTTTTTTTATGTAAATGAAAATTTCATGCAACTAATGTTGTCTAATTAATATGAAAACATATTTCACCTTTGAATTGTCATTCAAATGTTAAAAACTGTTATTTCACTTATCTATAACCTATTCACTTATATATCACCAGGACTGGCAAAAGTTTCAATATCTTAGGAGCAGGGGAAAATTTCTAGGAGCCAGGAGACAGTGAACTATTTCTATGACAGCACCAACAGCAAAACGTAGAGAGGCTATAGGGACAATATTTTATTATTCTATAGTGAATGTGGATCATTCATGTCTTATTTTACATTGAAAAAATTAAATGTTCAATCATAAGTATTATAAATATATGAAAATATTTTTTCTCAGCCTGTAATAATGGGTCACCAATGGGATATTTTTAAGCCTTCCTGATGACCGGGATTCGTCTGACCCTGTATATCTCTTATCTGTAATCTACTCTTTTATATGGATGGATCATTGTAAAAGTGGTGTACTCCATATTTTTTAAATATATAAATTTTTGCGTATTTGTATCACATTTTGTCACATCTTTCATTATAAAAACGAAAGAACTTCAGTGATTGCATTAAAATCCCATGAATGGCATTACATGTTTTTCTCAGAAAACTTTTAAATATTCATTATAAAACTGAAGTTTCTAAGTTACTTCAATTTATTTTTAATATAATTTATAAATTTTTATAACTATGATTTTTATTAAACGCAAAAATTGATAACGCTTACTGACCCTTGACTTTTTTCCTGCGCATAAATTTGAAAAAAGCTCATTATTTCAAAATCAATTTCCAAGGAGATAATTCACTTTTACAATGAACGACACATATATCACTTATCTATAAACTTATTTATAACCATCTTGGCACTAATTGTTGAGAAAATAAGGAAGTACTGAATTATGCTCTATCATGATAACAAGTTTTCATTTTATAAAATTTCAATGTATATGTTTTTTGGCTTATAATTTATCAAATAAACATTTATTTAGGAAGAAGAAGAAGACCTTAGGGACGTAATGGATGATACTGAATTCTTGCATAGTGTTTTAAGAAATCTACCTGGTGTAGATCCTCAGAGTGAAGTTATTCGTAATGCAGTTGGAAATTTGGACAATAAAGACAAGGATAAGGATAAAAAATCTTCCCCTAAAAAAGATGACAAGAGTAAAAAATAAAATTAAACAATTGTAGTTTTCAAAATTCATTTATATATATTCTCAACAAAATAAAGATTTTTCCAGAGTTTGTGGCATTTTGGACTTCATTATTATGTTTTAATACATTTGTAATTTGATGTTATGTTTTATTTTTACTGAATTCTTCAGGAATTAAAAATTCATCTTTAAAAAATTTTTTGTTTGTATGTTGATTTAGAATATTGGTTTTGATTTATTTCAAGGGTGAAAATGAGAATTATCAGTTCATTGTTGTCATTTTAAATGATCAAATTAAATAAATATGTTAGAAAAAAAGCATTGAGCAAGAATAGTAATTTTAGTATTTCAATATTTTGTGATAAATTTGGTGATAGGAGTATAATTTTAATAACATGTAACATGTATTTATTACTTCAATTCATAACAGAAATATTCCAATTTAATAAATTTTATTTTAAAATTGTAATACTTATTTATTTTATCTATGAGAATTTTAATTATGTCAAATAAAGTTTTCAGTTAATAATAAAGTATTCAGTTTGTTCTTATATATTGCAGTTAAAGCAAAGTTTTCCTGATATTAACAAGTAAACTTGACCAACTTTTTTTAAGTAAGCATTTAAAAAATAAATATAGAAATTCAAAACTTCTGTGTAAACAATACTTGCTGTAATTAAGCTATCTTTATAAAAAGAGAAAAAAAACACTATTAGCATTTTTATTTATACTAGTATCGAACAGTGGTCAAAACTCGACCACTTTTTTGCAAAGCAACTAGTAGTAATTACCATCTCATAAACGGAATTGCAACACAGCAGTGCCACTTGTCAGCCGATATGTACCCAAATTAAAACAGCATAGTTTTACATAATGTCTATATCATGTTTGGTGCATTTATACACTATAGAAGTTGAGATATAGCCTTGATTAAATGGGGTGAATCACAGCATAGCAGCACCACCTATTAGGTGATATATTCCAACAGCTAATCAGCACGAATTCAAACCAAGGTCCAACCAAAAATCAAGTTTGGTTGAATTAAGTCCATTAGTTCATAAGGTGTTTGACAGTGTTTGAAATTCTTAGCTAACTTTAAAAGCAGACTTTTTCTAAAAATGATCAAATAGTGTTCAGGAAACCTCAAAACGTGTAAATTCATCAAAACCCAGAAATTGAAAAAATTTCTGAATCTTACAGGGCCCGATTAAGCTTTGAAGCAAGGGGAAGCTTAGTAGCATTTTGGGGGCCCCCTTTCATTTCGAGAAATTTCATTTCCTTGCTATGTATTCTCATATAAAAATACTATAGACCAAAACTCGGTGTGTGCTTATAGTTTTTTTTTGCATTCATTTGTCTGGGAGATTTCTACCCACAACACTAAAATCCTATAGCTTATTGATTAAGAACATTCAGATTTTTGTGGTTAAATAACAGAATTTTTCCAAAATAGTGTGTATTTTATCTAATTTTAAGCGAACTTTCTCAGAAGAAAATTCAATCTCAGTGTTAAATTTCAAAACTGAAAATTCAAGATTCTGAATGTAGTCATGTTGGGGCCCCTTTTAAAATTTAGAGGGGAAGCTTGTGCTTCCTGAACCTTTTCAGTAATCAGGCCCTGGAATCTTATACTTTCTCCATATATATGCAGAAAAATAGTAATAAATCCATTTATTTAAAAATAAGTAGTCAATTTCAGTTAATTGAAATGCATTATGTTTTAGCTAAAAAATGTGTTTTCTAATTAGAGCTGACATAAATCACAAAAAGAAATCAAGAAAGAAAAGAAATTAACTTGTTTAGTTGTTCAATAATATAAAACTTTGATCTACCTCTCATTCATTCATAATTATTTTTACCCAGTGGCGGATCCAGAACTTGACTTTTGGGGGGGGGGGCTAAGATTTTTCAAAGTGTTATTCTAGACCAATAAAAAATTTACATTTGCAATATTCAATTGTGAATGTCAATGTTTTGGTGGGGGGGGGGGGCTTCAGCCCCCTAGCCCCCCACTTAAATCCGCCACTGTTTTTACCACTCTAATGGCCATTGCCTCTTAGAATGAAAAATGTGTAGTCGAGAATTTAAGAATGCTATATCTATACAAATTACTGTGTCCATGGTTTTGTTTGAATTTTAAGTATTGCCAGATTTAACAACTTTCTTCTTTAGAAATTTTTTAATACAAAAGACTATGTTAAGAAAGGAAAAAGTGCATAAAAAAATAAAAGTATTTTAAATTACTTTTTTGACATTGTAAGAAAATAATTTTTGTATTCTGCAAATCTAGCTAATTGTACCTTTTGAACGATACCACTTTCAACCCTCTACTCCCATAATTAATAGGTTATAAAAGTGTACGACAAATTTCATGTTTGCCTATTAATATATAGATGTGCTATTTCATAGCCCTATGAACTTCTCTGTCAATGAGGAATTTGCACTCATGGGGGATTTAAACAAAATCCTATTTTTCTGATAGTTTTAGGCCCATAATTTTCAAAAAGTTTATTAAAAGGCAAAAAAGTTCTCATTGATTTAAAAAAAATAACTTTAAAATTAACCAAAAATCATGTGACTTCAAAACGCTGCCTGACGTCACACTTTATGATGCTTCAATGTTTACATTTTGTTAGCCTGGTTAGTAAGCAAGCAGCAATTTGTTTTAACTTCCGTAATTATCAATTGTTTATGTGATTTCTGAGCATTTCTTTTTCATGTTATAATCATTTAATATCATTATAACCATTTTCCATTATCATTTTCAATTGTTTTCTTTTCATGGCGGTTGTCCAATCTTTTCGTTTAATAGGATCGTGTGGAACGCTAAAGAATAAATTTTGAGAAGCTTTAGCTGCTGTATTAGTGCAAAATGGTACAATACAATATTTATACGGTGATTTTTTAATATCCGTCATTATTATAACATATGAAACCTATTTCACTGATTCAAGAAGCAAAGCAAAGCACGAAATCGAATGTAAACAACGATTATTTCCGTTTGTTGTCATAAAGAGTGACGTCACGATGTATTATACTGCGTTTTCTCGATAGAGTAAAGAGTGTGATGTTAAAATTGTTATAAATCAGTCATTAGATTTTAAATAAAGAAAATGTATGTATTTATTTTCTTACCTTTTCATTTTCTATTATGTAAGAATAAAAACAGAAAACATGCAAATTGTCTATTTACCTCTTAATCCGACTGATTAAAGTTCTTCGTCTAAAAAGCAAAGATCACTGTATATCGAAGCAGTATATCAAGAGTTTGAAAAAAAAATTAAATCATGTTCTCTTCTGCTGCCAGACAAATAAAAAATAAAGCCACTAAAATAAGCTGAATCATGAGCCATTGCATTGCATCTTGAAAAATTGGACATTCAAATTTAAGAATTTTTTCATATATGAATTTTAAATATAAAGATTATGTGTTTAAATCAAAAGTGTATAAAAAATAAAGGTATTTTTGTCTGTCTCCTTGATCTCACATGAGAATTTTTTTTTCTAGTACCCACATTAATCATACCTTTTGAAAACTACAAATTTTAAGCCTTTTCTCCAACCTTCTAAAGCCCTTTCTTATTAAAATGTAGCCTAAAAATGCGTGAGTATTGTTATGTTTGCATGTTAATAGTTCAGAGAGGAAATTCATCTGCATTCATCGTGGAAACTAATTTTAATGAATAACTTGTAATACAAAAGAATACATGCGTGTATAATAATAAAGGTATTTTTGTCAGCTTTCTTGGCCTCTTATGAGAATAATTTTGTTTTTCTCTAAACTTACATTAATCATACCTTTTGAACAATGCTAATTTTCAGCCTCTTCTTTTATTAAAAGTGGGCTAAAAATATACAACAAATTTCATGTTTGTGTATTAATATATAGATAACAGGGTATCTTTTGACCATCAACTGGACAATATTCATTTTGACTGGGGAGGGCAGGATGAACAAATCTTTCCCAATATTGAGCAAAATTTATGTGATATGTAAAGTTTTGTCAAGTTTTGAAATGCAGTTGAAATTGTGATAAAGCCACTAAGTACATTTAACCCTCTGAGAGCTGCTATTGTATAACTCAAAATTCTGTAAAATTTGCAGTTGATTTTGGGATGTAAATAATAATTAACTTTGGGGAAAATGTTTAGAAAATGTTTCTGTATTTACTTAACAACACATAACTGTAATTATTCTTTTTAAGGAAAAGGAGCAATTTTAATGTACTATGTTTTGATATGAAAGTTTATCATAACAATAATAAAGTTATTAAAATAAAAATAGAGACAGAAAATAATCAAAGTGCATATTTTGCATCGTTTAAAATGAAATGTTAAATATTTTAAAGAAAATATTTTTTGGAATGCAGGGATTAATTTAATGGTTCTAATTTTGTGATTGTGAAAATTAAGTAATGAATAATTCCAATTTCAAATTTTCCCCTGTTGAACAGAATTGTGTTTGGCTGTCGATAACAATAGATGATGTATCCCTTTCAGCAATCTTCTTTTATTGCAACATTTTGAAAGAAAAAAAAAAAAAAACATGCAAAGAAAAGTCATAATCCCATCATCTATCTGACACAAGAATAATTTTTAAAAATGTACTATTTTAAGTGACATCAGCAATTGAAATTCAGCAAAAGTTTTTTCCTGAAAATGAAAAGAGGACTAGTAAAAAATTTTTAAATGTCAAAATATTTTGGATCACCCTGTAAAAAGTAATACTTGAAATGTGTTTTTGCTGCAGCATGTGAAAATGAGGATTCTTCTAATTATTTGTACGAGGGTTGATCCAAAAAAAAAGTTTACAAGCAGAAGCATTTGAAACGTAATAATTGTGGAGTGAATATTTCCACCCAGGGTGTTTGACAGGTAGCGCTAGTCGTCCTACAGCAGTTCTACGAGTAAGTAGCGTCAGTATGCAGACACTTAAGAGCGACAGTAATGGTACGACGTCTAGAAAAGTGGTCTTGCATAGAGGTGCGAGCCGTAATTCGATTATTATGGGCCAAGAATGTGGCCGCATCCAAAATTCACAGACAAATCGTTGAGGTATACGGGGACAAAGCAATGAGCTTCTGCATGACAATGCCAGGCCCCATACAGCTCACCAGACTCAGGAATTGCTGCAAAGGTTCAAGTGGGAGGTCTGGAATCACCCCTCATACAGCCCCGATTTGGCTCCAAGTGACTATTTCCTTTTTCCAGCGTTGAAGCGAAACTTATCCGGAACACGGTTCACCTCAGACGATGCAGTGAAAACAGCTGCCGAGAAATGGCTCAATGAGCAGGGCCCTGATTACTACCAAGACGGGATAAACAAGTTGGTCGAACGTTCTGACAAATGCCTAAACAGGTTTGGCGACTATGTGGAAAAGTGAAGGCCAGATGTGTCTCTTGATTCCCATTTGTATCTTGTTTCTATTGTTAATAAATACTTTTTCATTTGCCTTGTAAACTTTTTTTTGGATCACCCCTCGTATATATTTTTATGAGCTACCACATATGTTCATTGAGATATGATTTTTTTTTTTTTTTTCAAAAAGAAATTTCCACTTTTTAAATATAACACATAGGGTATTAGACCCAGTGCAAGGCCATTTTTTGAAAACTTGGTGTATCATATTAGACACAGCCTCTTGCAATCGGAATACAAAAATGTTAAATATTTTATGAAATATGAGCATTTTTACTCAATAATTTTTAATTATGCATATGCAACCTTTAAAAAAAATTTATTTGCATTACTTGATAGCCAAAACTATTGAGCTACATATATGAAAACTCCAAACAAATGTTATGTAAATTCAAAAAGTTATGAATTATAGAATGAACAGAATTTTAGTTTCTCTCTCTCTCTCTCTCAAAAAAAAAAAAAAAAATCTGGAGTGACTCCACTCGACTTTCCGAACATTGAGTCATTAACAGTTTTGTAGATAAAATAAAGAAAGAGGAGTTGTTAAATAAACAAAAGAGAGAAAACCATAATAGAGTATTTGAGTATTTTTCTCCCTATGTTACACAATGTTTTATTGAACGCTTCTGAACTTTGAGCCCATAGATCATAATGCTAAAGAATTTTTTGTTGTGTTCCTGTAAAAAAACTGTAAGTGCTAGATTCACCAAAATCTTTAGGGTTTCATACTAGGGTGACTTACAATATACGTAGCAACTTTCAGCTTATTCGAACAATGCATTTATACCCTACCGTGTTCACTCACAGACATACACACACACATACATACATCATCGTAAAAATAGTGGAAACGGACTCAGGGTACCTCGAAACCTATAGAAACATCAAAATCTGAAATTCGGATTTTTGACATGATTACAATACTTTCCTCACTATAGTGTTCGGAAAGTGAAAAAAGGAAGATGGTGGGGCTTTTATCAGTATTTATTTACAATCACCGAAAACAATGTAATATCATTGGGCACTGATTGAATCGAAATAAAAATGTGAGTAAAACCGCTTATAGCTTAGTCTTTATTTTAAGATGAACTGAATTTCTGTCCATACTACCTCTCATAACTTTTTGAATTTACACGATATTTGTTTGAGTTTTTCATATTAGTAGCTCAATACTCTTGGCTATTAAATTATGAAAATGAAATTTTTTAAAAGCTAGCGCATGTGTAGTTAAAAATTTAGTAAAATTACTCATATTTCGTAAGATGTTTAACATTTTTGCATTCTGATTGCAGTATGCTATGTCTAATATAGTAGTATGTGAATTTTTTTTTTTTAAATGTTTTTGCACTGGGTCTGTGTTATAATTAAAAAACTAGCAATTGTTTTTGTAATTTTTTAAAGCAACCGTTATATCTTCATGAATATATGTGGCGGCCTCATAAAAATTTATAAAGATAATTAGAAGAATTCTCATAATCACATGCTAGAGCCAAAACACATTTCAAGCATTATTTTTTACAGAGTGATCCACAGCATTTTGACTTTTGTTTAATTTTTGAATGGTCCCCTTTTACTTTTAAGGACCCAACTTTTACTGAAATATAGGAGATATAACATGTTCTTTTCAAGATAATTTCTGCAGAATTTTTCTAGATATTTGACCAAAACATCTAAATTTGAAAGTTTTCAAATACTTATTGGTAGATAGTGCAGTAAGTAGCAGTGGGGAGACTCTTTGGGATGGTAATTAAAAGAATACTGGTTCCATAGAGAAATGTAATGAAAAAATAAAAGATGTAAAATGTAACTTAATTATAAATATTAAATTTTGTTTCAAAATGAAGTTATTCATTATATTTAATTATTTACTTACATACTTCATTAATTTAAGACCTTTCACCAGCCCAGGTTTTATTTTTTAATTTTTCTTTTTATCATTCGAATATAAGCACCAAATTATTGTTTTCATTAATATAATTAATTTTATAAATGCCAATGGTTTCAAGTGGTTCAATACAATTAAAGACCATCAAAATATTAAATTTGAAAAAATAACTACAGCCCTAATTAAAGTTAATCAAACCAACTCTATAAAAATTAATTTTAATAGTCTTGTAAAACCAATAAATTACGTGAATGGACAGTATACATTACAGCATCATAAAGTGGAAGTGTTGATAAATGAAAACAAATATAACTAATTAGATCTAAGCTTGATTGATGTCAAGTAGCACGGCATGTTTGGAATCGGGAAAAAAGAAGCAACCAGTGCTGAATTTCACTGAACTGAACAACTGGTAAATAAAATTTAAATTATAATGAAGCACTTTACACATAATTATTTAAATATAAAAACCTTTAAATGTACCTCATGTTACGTTATTAATATTTACATCTGGGCACCCAGATCTTTTCAAACTATCTTCATCTGTGCTGGATCTATTAGTTGTCTTTAAATGTACCTCATGTTATGTCGTTAATATTTTCATCTGGGCGCCCAGATGAAAATATTGACGTAACACGAGGTACATTTAAAGGTTTTTATATTTCATTAATTTTGAACAACTGGTGATTGATGCTCCAGGGCGAAATGGTAAAAGGTCTCAAATTAATGAATATGTAGGCAAATAATTTAATTTAATAATTATATATGTTATACATACTATTTTCTAAAAGATGGGCTTCTGTGATCTGTACCAATCTTTGTAATACCCAAACAAGTTTATGAAAATCAGAATATTAATAAAAACTGGCAAACAGAACTGAATCTTTAAACTTAAACATTTTACAACTGTATTGGGAAATGTTAAATTGTTTTGTATATTAAAACAATGTTGCTTAATTTTTAGTTCTATACTAAGAATACTAAATATATGCGAATTTCTTATTCTGAGTCCCATAAGTGTTTAACTTAATCATTAAGAAAATAATAATGAACAGTTAAAAATCTGAACAGATTTACAACAGATACAGAACAACCTCTGAAGACTACTACAAAGAATAAATAAAAATACGTCCTAATTTTCAAATAAAAAACAGTTATTTAATTAAAATTATAATTTTTGTCTTTTTTAAACTTTGAATTTTGAATATTAATCATTATGCCATTTGGCATAAATAATAATACTTTCATAAATTATAATACTATTTATAATTAATACTATTATAATAATAAATTATAATACTTTCATAAATTATAATAGTATTTCATTTAAATTGACTATATAAAAATGAGACATCATAATGATAGGCAGACAGACAGATTGAAACACTGATAAAGTTTATATGGAATGTAATGTCAGTCTCTGTACAGTCGGTAACAAAAGTGTCCGAACACTAGCAAAATTTCCTATGTAAAAAAAGTACACTTCATACGGTTCTGTTAAATAAATCCTTATCGAATCATTGTCTTAGACTGACTAAGAAGAGGATTCGACAAGGATTTATTTAACAAAACCGTATGAAGTGTACTTATTTTACATAGGAATTTTTGCTAGTGTTCGGACACTTTTGTTACCGACTGCAACAATGCTAACCATTTATCCAGTCTTAATACAAAATTTAAAGTAACACATCCATTTGATATAAATTTAAAATACCAAGTTTGAACTCTCTGCTAACATCTGTTCTTGAGTTATTTTGATAATACACACAGACCAACTGATAAAAGCTGGATTTTCAGATTCAAGAAACCTTAAAAATATATAACTATAGCAATATCTTAGTTTCAAAAATTTGATCCCAAAACATATTCTTTCTCTACTATATATTGGTAAAATAAAATTAACTAATAAAAGTAGCACTTTTTAGTTACTCATTATACTGTGGATGTGGGGAAATTTTCTACCTCAATATTTTGATATTTTTTTTACATATGTTTTGGGGTAGCTGAATCTGAAAATCACAAAATTTTTGTATGTATATGTATCTGACGATGATTGGTGTGTCCATTTGCAGGTTTGCTATTAATTAATTTGTGTACAAATTATGCCAAGAACAAATGATTAACCCTTTCATTCCCAACTTTTTCCCTCCATAAAACAATAAATCTTATATTTAGTCATAAATTTATTTCAAAGGTAATATATATAAATATTTTTTTTAAATAGGAGTAATAGCAGAGTACGAATTAATATAGCTAACAAAGCAACTGATAGATGTTTATTTATGTTTAATATAACCACTGATGCTATTAAAAATCATAACTTTTGAATAAATCAAAATTTGGGAAGAAATACATATTGCAATTAATTGAAATACAAATTATAAACATTAAAGAATAAAATAAAAAATATTTCAAACAGTTAATTTACTTAAATTTCCCAAAACAGGAAACTGATTCCGATATTATTAGCAGAATAGCATAAAATATACTTTCAATTATTAACAAATATAGTGAAATCATCTAAAATAGGTATTTTTCGGTGGGAAAATGTATATAGATGTTAATATTGTTCATTTTGAATCAGCGGGAGTGTTAGATGGTAAGAAACAAAATCTGAAATGTTATGATTCCAATTGGAATCACGGGGAAGGAAAAGGTTAAGAGGTCAGAACAGTTTTTAAAATACCACTTATGATACTGCCTAGAAATCATGTATGATACTGACACAAACATCATTGACTATAAACATTCTACTTTCAAAACTTCATAAGTTATTCTAAATTTGTATCATATGGAGATGTTATCTAAAAACATTTTATAGAGATCAGACATAGCTCGTGTACAATGACATACAAAATTATTCAAATGTATTATGCCTGTGGGCAAAATTTCTTATCAGTGCAGTTATGAAAGGAACATATAATTTTTTAAATGCACAAAATGTGTTTCACATAGAATGTGATATAAAAGCATTTATCATTCGTTTACATACCATACAAAAGAATTCGGTTGTATTAGGTCTATCTTTGGAGATGGCTCAAAGTACATTTCAAGTTCTGTTATAAAATTTTCTGCTGCACCAAATTGAAGTGCAATATGTGTTGCATTTATATTTAATATACAAGGCTACGCAAAATGAATTGAATAACAGCCTTAAATGCTTTATGAATGCAACTACAACATTGAGAGGTTGAAAAGGGCAGCAGCCCTCCTCACAAAAAAATGTCGGTTAGTTAAAACTGTTTCTAAAAGTATATAGAGTTGCTGTATAGGAACATTTCAAATGTTTCTAAAAAACATCTCACATCTTACACTTAAATATGTTATGCATCTATAGCAGTGTAGATAAGAAAATGTAATGCAAGTGCTACAAAGGATTCTTTTATTTGTATACATGCAATTAAGCAACAATTTCTATGTTTTCTGAATCTTTAATGCAAATTTCAAAGTACATAAAATAATTTAAGACTAGTACATAAAGTTGGTTGAGTGGGGTTTGAGTGCTGTCACACTACAGCTACACAGTGGGCAATAGCATGTAAAGAATTTTTGTGTATACATCATGATGGTAAGAGTAGATTGCTTATCAGATCTAGATGTGTTAACTTCTTATGTTAACTTACGAAAGAATTAAAGCAGATTGAACATTCTCGAGTGAAAGCAAAAAGTGGTTTCCTATGGTAATTTAAGAACCCTTAAAAGGGCATTTTTAATTTTTGTTTTTGTTCTTGCTATACAATTGTGTAAACAGCAGGGGTGTTTGCGTTCCAGATTTTTTATTTTATTTCCCACCAGTAATTTTTTTATAGTGATATTATTAGTAGTTTTCCAGTAATGTTTAGCAATCAAATATAGCCAAAAATACAATTCGTAAATACTGGTGGGAAATAAAATAAAAAATCCGGAACGCAAACACCCCTGAAACAGGTTTCAGAAAGGTTCTAAAATTGGTTTTAAGTGTTATATTTTAGTCAAACAAGTATCCAGGAAGCAAAGATTTAAAAATATATTTTCTACAAATAATACGTTTTTGCCTAGTTTAAGTGAATTTGAAAACAATTCATGATTGATGTATAATAAATAAATTTTATAGTGTGCACATATGTATTTTAAATTTTATTACTCTTCTACAAAAATAAAGAAGAATAGGATCCTGTCCTTCATTTAGACGGTTCTCCAATTTCAGTAAGTAATGAAGACAAAGAACAAAATTCAGTTCCTGAACCTTTTAATTCAATGCAGATTTTTGACAAAATAATTTCTCTCCAAGTATAGGAAACAGTAAAGAAGAGACTTATTCTTCACCTTCAGCCACTTTTCCTGAAAATAATTTAGAATATGAAGAGTTAGACGCTATGGAATACCATATTACGTAGAATATAAAATGTCATCATGACTGATAATTCAAATGATCTTCTTAACTACAGAGAGAGAACAGCTAATTACAAAAGACTTGATCATCAAAAGAAAAAAGAAATCTTTGAAAGAGAAATTTTCAGATGCAAAAAAATTTTTAGATAATTCATTCAAGATTTTTAAGAAAAAGAAAAAACAACTTTACAAAAAGCTTGATAACATGAAATGATTAAAAAGAAATCAATTACATATATAGAAAGAGTATTTTTTTTTTTTTTCCCTTGAGGGGGTTAGGTGGAGAAGATAAATATATATACTATAAATTATAAAATAGGATTGCAGAAAATTCATATTATAAGGTTTTTAAGTTCAAGGAATTGATAGTGCATACTTTTGAATGTATATAATTATTAGATGGGCAGATTTGTGGGAGGCAGCAAAAAATATAAAAATTATAAAATAGAGCTATGGCCTTAAAAATTCATGATACAGGGGTTTTGAAATGATCGAAAGCGTAAGAAATTACAGCACAGCAATGCCTCTTTTCAGCCGATATGCACCCTAAAGGGAAATTGCAGTGTAATAGTGAAAATGAAACAAATATTGGGTTACATCAGTACAAAGCTTATTTTGATAGATTCTACAGAGGACAGATATTTCAGCAATCAACTGGATGAAACATTTTGACATGTATGAGTATCCAGTAGCGGATCCAAAACTCAACTTTTTTTTTTTTTTTTTTTTTTTTTTTTTTGGGGGGGGGGGCTAAGACTTTTCAAGATGTAATTCTAGATCAAGGAAAAGTTTGCGATTGTACCATTCAATTGAGAATGTTAGTACTTTTGGTTCAGCCCCCTAGCCCCCCCCCCTCTCTTAAATCCGCCACTGTGAGTATCTGAAGAGGATCACCTCTTTTCTCTCAACTTCATTAATTTCCTTCTAAAAGTGGTCTCTAAAGAACGACAGACTGTTGGTTCATATGAATTTTTTAAATTGATCTAGAGTTGAAAAACCGCGTGTATGGTTTTACAAGTTGAGGCATCAATTACACCTATTTTCAAAAATGCAAAAATGTTAGAGGAAGGGGCTGGGGTCTGGAAGGGTGCTAAAATATATATAGAATAGAGCTATATGGCTTTGAAAATTTATGATGTAGGGTTTTGAGTGTGAGAAATTGATTATGCGTACTTTCAAAAGTGCCTAATAATTAGGATAGCATTAAAAATTTTAAATTCCTTCTATGCTCTTGAAAACTTGTATTTTTAGGTTTTCTGAGGTTAAAAAATCGATTACGCATACTTTCGAAAGTGTAAAATTATTAGGGGAAGCAGATGGAGGGAGCAAAAAACTAAAAATTCATAAAATCGAGCTATGACCTTGAAAATTCGGGATATAGGGTTTTTTGGTGTTGGGTGAGGAATCGATTGTGCATACTTTTGAAAATGTAAACTGTTTAAAGGAGCACCATTCGGCCGATATACACCCATAAAGGAAATCGGGGTCACCTGTCGGTCGATATATATTTATAATTTTTAAAATAGACCTAGAGTCTTGAAAAACCATATTTGAGATTTTCGGGGATAACGAACCAATCATGCATACTTTCGAAGTTGTAAAATTAATGAGGGAAGAGAGGGGGGGGGGGCAGATGAAAGGGAAGGCAAAATATTGTAAAATTATAATATATAGAGGCTGTTCGCGCATTTTTTAGACGATTTTATTTCGCAGTAAGAAAAAATCGTTTGCATGGAGAATTTTATTTTTACAACAGTTATATTTTTGGAAGTTTTATTTATCTTCTGATATTTAGATTTTTTGTTTAGATGCAAAAATGCGCTTTTAAAAAGGCAGTGGATGGAAGGATAGGTTTCCGCTCTTTCCAAAGAGAGTTTTTAGTGAAATCTTTATGAAAAGCATTTATCAGGAGAAAAATGGAAAAATGTCGCAACAATAGATGAATCTTGGGTCTATTTAAGTGGTTGCAATAAAAAAAGATCAATTTATTATCACAAAAGTGGAGAAAAAAATTTTTGCTACATGGTTCAAAGCATCAAAAGAAAGTTTTTCTAAAGGATTTATGATTGCCACTGGTTTTTCATACAAGCGCAAGATAAAAGCAAAAAAAAAAATGTGACAAAAATGTCAAAATCAGCTCTAAATACTATCAAGAACATATTTTAATTCCAATTTTTAAAAATGAAAATCCAGATCTTTATCCACAATGCTATCAATCCGTTGAACTGTATCAAGACAAAACAAGCAGCCACACATCGCAATCCGCAATTGCTTTTCTAGAGAAAAATGGAACAAAAAACGGGAATTAAAACCATACCCTTCACTGATATTCCTGCTAAATCTCCTGATGTATCACTGTTGGATTTTTGTGTTTTTTGACTCTTAAAATCAACATTATCCAAACACCGACTACAACGCTTTGTGGACTCTGGAAAGCCGTTCAAGAGGAGTAGAAAAATATACCTCTTCCGATATTATAAAAAGCATTATTATCATAGAAATTACAATGTAGAATGATAGTTAAGAACAAGGGCTATCAAACTGAACAATTAAAACACGAAATATGAGTGAAATTGCTTCAGTACACTCCATCAAAATCGTCTAAAAAATGTGCGAACAGCCTCTGTAGGGCTAAAGCCTTTAAAATTCATGCTTCAAGGTCACTCGATTGAGAGTATTTTCATAGGTCTAAAATTTAAAAGGGGGGGGGGGGATATTTAAAAAAATAATATAAAACAGAGCTATGCCTTAAAAATTCATGATTTAAGGTTTTTGGGGTGACGAAACGATTTAAAATTATTAAAAGATGAGGCAGATGATGGGGCTGCAGGCATCACCGAGTAGGAGTTAGCTACGGTCATAATTTTCAAAGGTCGTTTTCACGATGAGCGATCAGGCTATTTCAAGGAAAAAGGCAGATGTAGGCGCCACCGAGCGACAGTTTGCTACGGTCAAAATCTTTAAAGGTTGTTTGCACAGTGAGTTAAACAGGCTGTTTAAGAGGATGAAGAGGGCGTTTAATATGAGTGAGAGTTTAATATGGTCGGATTTTTTAAGGATCGTAAACTAGCTGTTCGAAAAAGGCGGCTAGTGTATATAGATAAAGTAGATATAAACGATAATTCAAATGCAATCACGGTTTTTATATCATTCAGGCCCTGATTACCCAATAGGCACGAGAAGCATGTGCTTCCCCTGGAAAATTTTGAAAAGGCCCTAAATTAAGCAAAAAAAATGGGCCCCGAATTGTAAGCTTGTGGTCTAAAAGCATTGTCTGATTATAAAACGTCACAGTCCTACCTGACTGTACAACTATCATTTCTAGATTATATAGGATATAGGCTAATAAAGCTTTTACACATTCATTTATAATGGAATAATTTCATATCTTGTGGTGAATATAGGCTTTCACCAGTTTATATCTTGGTACAAAAGTCAAGTGAATTTGCTTGTCTATGTTTTAAGCGAATTTATTTGTCCTCCATTCCAGGTAATTACAAAATTTAATGAAAAATTTATGCATTTTTCAAGATGTTTGTATGAGTCTTTAGACCTAGAAGTCAGTGCGGTCCCCAAATGGATTTGTGCTTCCCCTCAATTGTAAGGTTAATCGGGCCCTGATATCATTGCTGTTGTATTTTTACATAAAGTTTAAGGAAAATTCTTGATAATTTTCTACCATTTTTTTACTTCTCTAAGCCGAAATTCAAAGCTTATAAAATTCACTTTTTCATTTTAGTTTCTCGACCTTGAAAGAAAATCACGATAAAAACAGTATATTATCTCCCGGAAATTGTAAACATTTAGTTAGTTATCTCTTCATTATAATACTGCCAAATCATATATTTTGATAAAAGTAGGTTTTTTAAGCTTTTTAAGTACAGGCCATCAAAAACCATGATTCTGATTTATTTCAATGTCAAAAGAGAAATACCAGATGTTGAAAATAGCAAATAAGCATTGCCACATAAGACATAAGTAACAAGTTTCTGCTTTGATATCAAAATAATATTGAATTCAGAAATACCATTCAAAATTAAATTTATTTAATGATTTGAAATTAGGATAGTTTGGCATTCCAGCTATGAATTTTCTGCGCGATCAGCCAACATGATTTTTTTTCCCTTGGAGAACTTATGTGGAGGCATAGGAAAATGTTTTTTGCTAGCTTTTCTGACTTATATGAAATTTTCATGATACTAGAGTTCCGCTCCCTGTGACTGAGCTAGAGGTCTGCACGGGCCGGAGAATGTCTTTCTATGAAAAGATTTTTAATATGTGTTTTGCAGAGGTTTTATATAACCAAACAATAGTACGTTCTTTAACAAAACTGCCGAGCTTTTACAAGATTGTTATATATAAACAGAAATTCATTATTATAGACAAGGCACAAAGACAGACAGAAAGTCAAATCGAAAATATTAGCATTCATCAAACAATATAGGAAGGTATTTAAAATGGTTAATACTACTAAAAATGCACTTTCAACCATTTCCTCTTATATACCGTAATGTATCTGAATCTTTCATGTGCTCCGGTAAACAAAACTTTAATGTTAATCCAACCACAATTAAATTGAAGTTACAGACACTTTTTAACAAAATAGAACTTTATGTGACATAAAAGCCAGTAAAATTATGTAAAATAAATGACTGAAGAGATATTTTATAATTTTCCTTTTTCGTTGATAAAGGAGGAAACCAGAAAAAAATTCGGCCCGACACTGCCCGGAGAAAATTTCATTCAGGCCCGGCCCGGCCCGAATATACACAAAAAAACTGAGCCCAAGTCCGACCCGACCCGAGCCTGAAAAAATTTTTAAACCCGAGCCCGGCCCGGCCGAGAGCAAATTCAAAAATTCGGCTCGAGGGCCGGGCCGGGCTCGGGCCTTAAGCCCGGCCTGTGCAGACCTCTACTGTGAGCTACGCTTGCTAACCCCCTTTCAATTACAGACACTGGAAGAAATCCGTTTCCTCGGAAACGGGAAAAGTAAAAACCAACTGGTATCCACAAATGAAGGGGGTACTCAAACAGCTTTATAAAACAAATGCTTAAAAAAATACCCATTAAAGAGAATTTATATCATTAAAAGAGTGAAAAAAATTTATACAAACAGATAAAAGAAGAAGTAAAATTATTTCTCAATACACAAAAGAAAAAAAAAAAAAAATGAGACTCAAACCATTGTAAAAGAGAGAAAAAAATAAATTAAAAATGTCTGAATGCTCTAATAGTGAAATACTGTTAATTAATAGAGGTCCCAATACTTCAAAACATTTGACGAAATTCTATTGAATACGAAAAATTTGATAAAACAACACTAATTAATTAATTATTTAAATCCAGTTTTTTGTTATAAAGGTCAGATAAATAGAATATCAAAATATTTAAAGCTTTTTTTTTTTTTTTTTACCCTTTTAATTCCATTGTAGAAAGATTTTAGTCATTTTAAGATTAAATTCTTTAGATTCTAATAAATAATTAAGATTTAGTTTTTTAAATAGACTTCTTATATGCTTCCAGTTACAAAATAAATAAATAAAAGATTTCCTACCCCCCCCCCCCACCTCAAAAAAAAAAATAATAATAATAATAATAAAAATAAAGGAAAGCCCAAATTCCTAAATAAAAAGACCCCTCCCCCTAAAAAAGACTGAGCTGGATTTTTTTTTTTTTTTTTTTTTTTTATCGCATCCATCCCCAAGCTTTGATAATTATGATAAGTAGTGATATTGTATACTGCTGTTATTCTTATCGATACAATAATATATGCGCTTAAGATAAATATTTATTCAGAGATTATCATCGCTTTTATTTTAAATCCTCTCTTCTCTCATTACCATGATTCTCTTTCTGTTTGAAGAGCTCATGGGATCCCTATTCCCTATCAAATTAAACCTTGTGTAAAGTTTTACAACACAAAAGAGTTTGGGATCTTATCTTCTTGCACTTACACTTAATTAAACTACTCTTGTGTTTAGATAAGGCCACAAGGGATTAGAATGTAAAGTGGCAAAGTTTCTGATTTCGACAAGGATATCCGTAATATTTTTAAGTCTTTATCCGATCCTTTACAACTTTAATTAAGTAAAAGTGAACACTTACATGCATTTCACAATCAATATAATAGGAATCTATCTTTCTGTTGTTTAAAAATTGCTGTCATCTGAATAACACAAGGCACGAAATGGCATTCAGACATTCGATAGAGATTTTATATTAAACCTCTAATATATTTTTCAAAATAGTCGACTTTCTTGTGCGGGAAAGTAATTCATAAAGAAACAAGGAGGTTCTAGTCGATGAATACTCTTTATTCAACGTAACTTCTCGAATAAGTACAACAAATTTGTAATTACAACGAATATTCTCGAAACAGTCCGTTAGTTCTATTATTCCTTCGAATATTCTAGTGACAGTCCAAGGAAGCTGTCACTGGTACCGCAAAAGTCATTATTTGACGAATGTTCTGGAATTTTCCAAGAAAACATGTCACTTGCTCCACAGGAGTAAAGTAAATAACAAGTAAATACTCCAGAGCAGAAATCTTATCTTCGCTATCTTACGAACAAAGTTCAGTCACTTCACACATACACTAAGAAATCAACTCACTCCTATTTATACCCTTTGCCGATGGTGCTTGGCGGTTTTCTACCCAGACAGAAACCCATGGAAAGTTCTATATTTCAGTGGGTACGATTCATTGTAGACCTTCGCAACTTCGGAAACCATAAACTACCACTATTTTTCGCCAAATTTGGTCGCCAACTCGAAAAATTCGTCGCCAGTTCTTCAAGGCTGACTTACTGAAAGTGAATGAAATGCCGCTCCATTTTCACTTTGCCTTTTTGTAAAACTACTTTCTCTGCAACAGAGCAATTGATACAGAGAAAAGACTCGATCCATTGTAACAATATGTATCTTCAGAGTTACAATAGTAGAGTTGTGTTTATTATTTCTTTAATTGATAATAATAGGGATAAGATGATCTACAAAACATACCCACCACATTTGTTAGATTTCGTCAAATTTCGAAGGAAACATTTAGTAATCGAAAGAACTCCCTCATTCCAAGTTTGTCTCTTGCTATACGAGCATTAACCGCATGAGCACCATAAATTTTGTGAGAGTATACACAATCTAAGCATATTAAATTTTATTGAAAATATATGTGAATTATTTAATTGCATACTACATTCTTAAGGGAGATGAATAAAAGATTTTTTTTTAATTATATGAATCAAATAAACATAAAAAATAAACGAATAGTAAAAGTTAGTTATTTTCTTTACCTTACAATAAAACAAAAGCATGTAGAAAATATGAATATATATACTGGGTGTCTCATAAATGTGTAAATATTTAAAAATCATTCATATAAATTGAAGGCATTGGTAGAATTGAACGTAATTTGTGAAAAAATTATTCTCGTGAAAGTTTTTTTTTTATTGTAAAGAAAATCAAAGTTAAAATTTTCGACGACAGAGGGCGCTGTATAGACGCAGTAACAAGAAACATGGAAATCAGAGTCCTATAAATTACAGAGTTTTGCGATTAACAGCTCATTTCTGACTTTTCTTCCATCTCACTTGTATGTGAAATTTTAATTTAACCAGTTTTCTTTGGTGCAGTTAAAAAATGCCATTTATCTTGAAATCTCCTGCGTCCAATGGGATACGTTGCATGCTACAGTTAGCGGTGTTGAAACTCACTTGTACACTGTAATTTGTGATGATGATGCACAAACAGAATAAGAATAACTTGCTTGTAAACCTTTGCCTCCATCTAGATAAATATAATTTTCCTTGGAATTGTATGACTTACGACTTACTACAGACCCCTTACTCCCGTCGAGCGTCCCCTTATCCCCTCTGTGGACGAAAATTTTAATTATTTTTTTCTTTAAAATGAAATCCCCCTTCTCGAAAATACCTTTTTAGAAAACTCAGTTCAATTCTACTAATACCTTCATTTTTTATGAATTTTAAAAATGTATACAGACTTATGGGATACCCGGTACATATACAGGGTGCAAGGTACAAAGCAATATCGCAAGGAGTCTTTACCTCCAGGGCCGTGCCCGTGTTTAAGGAGGTTGGGGGCCTGGCGGCTAAAGGCTGAAAATTACGAAGTGATAATTAGGCCTACTGAAATTGTCTATCAGTTTTTTTTCCCCTTCTCAGGGCCCGACTTAGACTATCTGGAGCCCCGGGGCAAGCCTATTCTGGGGGGCCCCCTTGCAGTGGCATAAGAGCTTTTTAGGTTGCAGAATTTCGCCATACGCCTGTACGGGGGCCCAGGGCATTTGCCCCGTATGCCCTGCCGTTAGTCAGGGCCTGTCCCTTCTTATTATAATTATTTTTTACGGATAGAAAAGAGAAAAACCAACCTTGATAACTTTTCATCTGTGGCAACCTGGCAATTTTTGGCAGCTTTATAGGAAAGTTTTTAAAAGCAGAGAAAGAAAAATAATTTTAGCGCTGCATTTTTTTTTTTTTTTTTTTTTTTTTTTTTTGTGGCTTTATTTACTTTTTAATAGTCATATGCTTTTCGCAGTGTTCTTTATAGAAGAGCATTATTTGTCGCAGAGGCGTCCAACCCGAACTCCCCGGATCAAACTCCTCGCACACCACTGCGCCTAGGGCGGCTAAATTTTTTCGCCCTTTGTGGCTAAAAGGGTAGGGACGGCCCTGTTTACCTCCGCAACCATTAGTCCCAAACATATATTTCCAATTACAAAATGTTTTTTAAAAAAGTATGGCCAAAAAAAAAAAAAAACATTTTTAAAAAACTATTTTTTAAAAACAACAAAATTTATCTTTTTATACAATCCCCAAGTCCCGATGGTCTTTTTTTTTTCCGCTTTTCTCGAGGTTTATTAAGGATTTTTTACCGACTCCCTAATGAAGGCCAAAAAAATGTGGAAAAATTCCAAACTTAGAAATTAAATATCTCTGACAATTTTGGGCGCACAGAAGTGAAACTGTTAATTTTATATTTGTTAGGATGAGTGTCAACTCTTACTAAATATAGGCTGACCAGATCAAAGTACCTTTATAATAGAGAAGCATTAAAAATTGCTACAATTATCAAATTATGGATGTATTTTTTCATTCCTAATAAATAAGGACTAAAAATAAAGTATTATTGATTAATAATTTAGCTTCTACAATTTTTTAAAACTTAGAAAAATGCCTTCAAAAAAAAAAGGGGGGGGCGTCCCCATTTGCCCCCAGAAAATGGGGACGTTTGGTCGGTTTTACTAAATATGACTATAGAGACCTGGGGACTGTATAAAAAGTTATTTTTTGTAATTTTCAAAAAATTGATTTTTTAAATTTAAACATGTCACATCATAAATGCTGACATTTTTAAAAACATTTTGTAATTTGAAGTGCAGGGTGATTATAATTAAAATTCCTCTATAAACAGCATCTTAGAGCGCAAACGGGCGAACGGAATGCAACGAAATTTGCTATCATAAAAAACGACAGTTTTTTGAGTGACGCAGCAAAGCTCAAACAAAGCTTAGCAGCAGCGACACTCTATTATACAGCTAGTTTTACATCAGAAGAATTTGGAAACGCCGACATTTAATATCTCAGTAAATAGGAGATATTTTGATCTGATGTTTTCAGAATAATCTTTTATCTTCTGCATGATGCTATCCTGAAAGTTTCACACTTCCACATTCTATATATTTTGAGATCTGAAATTGCAATTTAAGACTTCAAAGGAAAAATGGTAATTGTGTGAGTTTTTTTTCTCGAAAACGGCTCGAAGAAATTTTATGAAATTGATATATGATATTAATTTATTTTGTCTAAGAATCGTGACGTGCTTCGTTTTTCCCAAAAAACTCTTGTTTTTTATATATTTCACTTTAAAAATGGAACTATATTACCTCGCGGATTACACTATTTTCTTTCGCATCGCTCAAAAGAAAAGATTGTAATCCGGTTTGGAATGTTCGCGGACGTATACAGTCTTCGTTTCCATTTGAAATATTCAATCTCAGATAGGTAATTTGGCTCCATCTATCGGCAGTTAGTGTCAAAAACAAACTTACAAAATAAAATAGTTTTCTTTCTTTAATATATATATTAAATGTGTTATTTATTTGGAGATTTGTATTTTATATAATATTTTTTTTAATCAAAATATTCATTCAATTCCATTGTTTTCAAGTTGATACGTTGTTAACTTTCAAAATTGGTTTTATTTTAAAAAGTGATTGAAACAACAAAAACCTTTTTCTTTACTTTCATAAAAATGATAGATAATATCATAATCATATTTGTAATTTTTTTTTAAACTAAGTGATAAATCACTTAAACTATGGATAAAAAAAATCCTGAATAATAATAATAATAATAATAATAATTAATTGATTAATTTGCTCATTAAATTTCTATAATATAGTATGTAAATGAAATATTTTACAAAGATTGTAATAATTATAATATATCAAATCCAAATCTAAAATTGCATGTTTTCCGTTATTATTATTATTTTTTAATTTTATAAAATAATAGTGTAATGAAATTAAAAAAAAAAAAAAAAAAAAAAAAAAAAAACTCGGTTACTAAACACTTAAATGCATTGGAAAAACTCTGAAAACAGAATTAAAATTAGTAAAATAAGTAATAAAATAAAATTAAGTAAAATACATCTTTATTTGACTTTAATTTAAACCCATAATATATTTTTAAAAATATTAATTAATTAATTTTGTTTTTTGCATTGTGATACTTAATTTTACGAAATAATATATTTCTGCAAAGCATACTGATAAAATAATTAAGAATTATACAGTGTATTATTTCATAAATTACTTTGTTCTATAAATTTCCAGTAAAAAACTATACTAATTAAATATTTATCAGTATAAAAGTTTCACATTTTAAAGATTGTTCTATTTTTATTTATTTTTCTCTTTTAAATTAAATCTATACTTCAAAAATAATAATTATTTCTTTCTTAATTTTAACAGTAGGGAGCAGGCATGAATATAACAATAAAAGCTACTCTAGAAAAAAAGAAAACAAAATCCTCCTTCACTTGTACAGACTTATTTCTTACATATAATATTGATATAAAATGAAATTACCATGCATCTGCAACCTTTAAATTAGAAATTAATAATACATTTCAAATTCTGTATTATTTTGCAAATTTTGTTTATTGCCTTTATTCAGATATTGCAGTTTATTGCCTTCCCTTAGTCGTTTCCGATAGATTTGGGGAGGAAGATGGGACTTTTAGAAAAAAAAAATATATATATATATATATATATGAAGTATCCTGTTTCTCTCCTCTTACTTGGCTTTCCCATGACTCAGAACCCTAGCTATTTGATTTCTCTTTGCCGTTCCTGAAATCCAACCAAAACTGTAAATAAAATTTATGGAAATGTTTATTTTGTGCCATCTTATCCAAATTAATTGAAAAAAGCGAAATTTTTAGTTGTAGTTTTGGATAGCGTGACGCAGAAGATAAAATAATTCATTGAAATAAGTACATTTCAGTACATAATATAAACTTAATGAAAGTGATATATTTGACTGCGTATTTGAAAATTAAAAGCAATATTTCAATGTGCAAATATACTTTAATATGCAAAACAAAATAATTGCAGTGGAATTTAAAAACAAATCATTTAGTGTAACATCACTGCGTTGCTGGAATTTTATATCATTTCTTTTAAAACACATATTTTGATATTATAAGAGATGTGAATGAAAAGGTATATCGGTAAGTAAATGTTATATATTATTTTATGTTGAAAATAACGTTTACACTGTAAAAAGAAATAGAAGAAAAAAACAAATTCAAATAAGAAAATCTCTGTATTTTTTAATTAATAGCAAAGCGTCACTGAAAATTTGATATCATTATTTTTAAGACCCGTATTTCTAATTCTTATAGCCATAAAGTGCAGTGCTGCGTCACAAACCTTTAACCCATTAAGGGTTTTTTGTATTGATATAGACCCCTGTGGCAGAAATTTATTATGCTTTCTGCGACAAGCTTCATCAACACCAAAATCTTTCTGCAGGAATAGTTTGGGAAGTTAACATTTACGAATTCAAAATAAATTATTTTTAAATAGTAAATAATGTTCAGTATAACCAATGTATATAAATTTTAACTAGGCACAAATGCATATATCTGCACTATTGCAAGAAAATACCTTTTTTTTTTTTTTTTTTTTAAGAAAGGTGAAAATAAATCTATTGATCTTAATTGCTTCAGGTTTTTTATTCACATTCATGTACAATATTGTTTATAAAATATTCAATGAATTCAAACCATAAAATGCAGTAACACATAAAAAATTATCTGCAATTTTTTTAAAGACATTTAAATCATGAAATGTCTAAATTAAACAAATGTTTCAAATACTTTTAAAATTTCATTACTTTTTTTTACATTAAATATATATATTTAAATACACAAATGCACTTATTTCATAAGGTGCAAACCAAACAACATAAAATATAATACAGAACTCAAAATTAAAATACAACAAATAAAAAATAAAAATTAATATAGAATACTGAATATTATAATGAAATATAAATAGTTTACAACATTTATAGTTTTTTTGAGATCATTAGAAATATGCACGATAACATTCTAATACACAACATTCATTTTTTGTATTATATACAAATGCATAAAGATGTGTATTTGAAATCTAAAAAATGTGATTTGACATTAAAGAATTCAGAATGTATAATTATAACATCATTTAAATACATAAAGTAAAACAGAATACGAGATCTAAGTAACACAATTATAGATAAAGCATAGTCGAAATATTTTCATAAAAACTGAGGCAAGTGAAATACTTAATTTTAAGGAAATGTTGAAATCTGAAATGTAACATATTTCATGGATAAAATCTATAATACAAAATAATGATTACAGATGAAAGAAATAAATAGAAATCAATTAAAAGTAATATTTGGTATCAATATCTATACGAATAAGTAAATAAAAATAAATACATAAAAGCATTTGCTATTTAGTTAGTATTTATTCAAAACAACTACTATTAGATAAAATTTCTTTTGCTTACAAAAAAAAAAAAAATCAACAAGACATTGGTTTGATTTTTATTCAAAATAACTATTTAATTTGCAATTGCAATATTTCAATTAAAAAAATAAACATTTTTTAAAAATTCAAATGTTTAAAAAAATGAAATGAAGAAGCTGTAGAAACTAATGATAAGAGTATTTTTGTAAAATAAATTAATAATTTTTTTATCGACTTCATATGCTTAAACAACAAAATTTAAAGCTAAAAATTTTAATCACAATTAAAATAATTAATGATTAGTAAAGAAAAAAATTAGAAAAGTTACCAGTTTTATAACTTAAGATATCCAATAATATTTATTGCTAAGATCTTTTACTACATATAAAATGCTAAATATCAATGAAGTATTTTTAAGATTAATTTCTTAATTTTCTATTTTTTGAAGCAAGGTTTGAAGCTTCATTTTTTATTTTGCATATAACTACAGACGTTACAAATTTCCCCATAGTCTTCTGTATATATTTGTGAAATGTATTGCATTGTTTGAACCAAACGTTAAAATTAATGCAGATTTAAAAAAATTACTTGTATTTACTACCACGCACGTTTGCACGCTTCGCGTACATTAAAGAAAAAAAAATCGCCAGATGCAACTAATTTGTCGTGCGTAAGAAAAAAATGTGCGTAAGAAAATCGGCATAGCAACAATCACGTACTTAAGAAAAAAAAAAAAAATCACTGGATGCAGCTATCTTGTTATGCATGAATCTGAAAACGCATGAAATATGAAATTCGGAAAATGGTCGCAAAGCCACATTTTTTCGAAAAAACATATTTTTGCAATACAATAAATACACACGACACGAGCGGCAGGCGCGGCACGAAAACAAAGTTTGAAGTAGAGGTCTGCACGGGCCGAAATTTTCAGGCCCGGGCCCGCCCGGTATGAAATCGAAAAATTCGACCCCGGTCCGGACAAAAAGCTATAAAATCAGGCGCGACCCGACCCAGCCCGGCCCGATTAAAAAAAAAAAATGTAAAAATGAAAAAAAAAAAAAAAAAAAAAAAAAAAACTTTCTACGAAAATTATTTTTAGTATGTGCTTTGCATTGCAGAGGTTTTATATAGCTAAGCATTAGAATGTTCTTTAACAAAACTGCTGAATGTTTATAAGATATTTATATATAAACAGTATTTCATTATTACAGACGTACAAAAGGGACAAAGACAAGACAGAAAGTCAAATCGAAAATATTAGCATTCCTCAAAAAATATAGGAAGATATTTAAAATGGTTAATAGTACTAAAAATACACTTTCAATCACTTCCAGTTATATACCGTAATGTATTCGAATCTTTCATGTGATCCGGTAAACAAAACTTTAATGTAATCCAACCATACTCAACAGAAAAGATGCTTTTGCACATGCTAAAAATAATGCTACTTTCATCCAGTGCCCCGGAGAAAAGAAAAAGAAGCCTTAGAGGAACAGTTACAGCGGAAGGATTTTTATAGCCTTCATACCATCTAAATTCTACAGACAATAGGACACAAAGCTATCTAATTTCTTTTGTTTCTACTAGTGTGCAAACTAGTAGTGACAAGTATACTATTTTGAATAGTAAACCATCTCATATTATTTTAAATAAAATATATTAATTTCGAGACATGTTTAAAATATTTGTGGAAAATCAGATCGCAAACAGACAAAGTGATAGGCAATGAAATTGAAGTTACAGATATTTTTTAACAAAATAAATTTTTATGTGCCACACCAGACTGTAAAATTATGTAAAATAAATGACTGAAAAAGTGTTTTATCATTTTCCTTTTTCGTTGATTAACGAGGAATCTAGAAAAAGATTCGAGCCGACACGGCCCGGAAAAAAATTTCCTCCAGGCCCAGCCCGAGTACACACAAAAATATTGAGCCCGAGCCTACAAAAAAATGTTAAGCCCGAGCCCGGGCCAGCCCGAGAGCAAATTGAAAATTTCGGCCCGTGCAGACCTCTAGTTTGAAGACACGAAAATGAAGTTCCGATGTGAAGAGGTTACCAGTGAAAAGTGTCGATACACCGAATCACGAATCGCTAATGCATGCCGTACCAAAACTAACCCAAGTGAGTTACATCAATTTTATCTCCTCTCCTTATTCATGATTGAGGCGATCGTATCTGCAGAAACGAAAATTTGTTCTGCAGAACAGTTTATGAACCATTCTTTGAGTTTCTTTCTTTCTCTCTCTCTCTCTCTCTCTCTTTTTTTTTTTTTTTTTTAACACAATGGCAAAATTTATTTGACTTAAGTAAAATCTTTCTGCAAGAACATTTCTGTTTCTGCGACATTGTCGCCGTGTCGCCGTGTTTCTGCCACGGGGATATAGACTATACGCGAAATGCGCTCACAGAATTTCGAAAAAAAAAAAAAAAAAAAGTTTCAAAATGTCCACCAGAGGGCGCTTTTTCCGGAAAAACATTAAATTTAACATAATAAACGACCAAAATGGAATATAGAAACAATATTAACAATCCAGAACAAGAATTATGAGTAATAAAATGTAAAACCGGGACAGACTGTCAGTTCTAGGGAAAAAAATGTCGAGATTTACGTGCTTGCGAAGAAGAGGAAGCTTTATGCAAAACAGGTAAACTTCTTAACTAAATATGGTTCGATGACAAGGTGATCAGAAACTAGTCAATAAATGTTAATATTGTTATTGACCCTCTATCGAGGGTCCCTAATAATATAATGTCTCGAGTGCCATCTGCATTTAAATAATGTAGTTAATATTGATATTAATACATGCATTATTAAGTTCACATTTTATTATTATTATTATTTATTTATTTATTAGGGGGTTTAAAATGTAAAACTGTCCTCTTAATATAATTCATTTTACGTATATGCAGTAGATCTTATCATTCAAATACTCATTTTACCTTCAGTCGAAAATACCGTTGCTTAATGTAAAAATGTAATCTGAACCGATCCTTATACCAGCAAACATTAAATTTATACCAGATGTTAAATTGCTTTCGAGAGTTGTATATCCTGTCGTCGCTGCAATTAATATCCTGTCAGCAATCACATGACTCAACTAAAATCTAGATGAGTACGTCAGGACTTGAAAAATCCATTCTTTTTATCATTATTATTATTGCGTGTCCCAGATTCATGATGATATTCTTTTTGAAAGACATGAAAATTTTCTTTTAATTACATAACTGTTATTTTACATTTTTGAATTTTTTTTTTTTGTTAAAATTTTGCGTTTATTGTCAACTTTAAAATTGAATTTATGTGCCACTATAATTTAAGAATAATTTCAATTTGAAATACAATTTTTATTAAAATCACACAATCAACTGTGGAAGAAAATCATATTTATTGAAATTTTATTTTTCCGACTGAGTGAAAATAATGCCTGGACCGGGAGTCGAACCCCGGATCTTTGACTTACAAGGTCAAGGCTCTACCAATTGAGCTATCCAGGCCGACACCCCGGTCAGCATTACTCACTCAGACAACCTTTAGCCAGAAACATCTCTGGTCTATCATGTAGAGATATTTCCGCCTAAAGGTTGTCTGAGTGAGTAATGCTGACCGGGGTGTCGGCCTGGATAGCTCAATTGGTAGAGCCTTGACCTTGTAAGTCAAAGATCCGGGGTTCGACTCCCGATCCAGGCATTATTTTCACTCAGTCGGAAAAATAAAATTTCATTAAAAAAAATGTATATATAGAATTTTATTTTGTTTTTGCGATTGATTCATAATTAAGACTTGTATCAAAATTACACGAAATTTAAATATGTTATTATAAATTTCCAGATAGTTTTTATTGAAAACTATCTCAATAGCTTTTTTGCATGGTGCATAAAAAATTCTATGTATTTATCATTAATGAGCTATTCTTTTTTTCCTGAGTACTTTGATGCCGCTATTATCTTTTAATGAAGTTTATCTATGAGTAAATAAATATTAGTTATAAACACCACCTTGATATGGGACAAAATTCGGTAAAACAGGATAATAGGGGAAAATGATGTGCATCCTTACAGGTTTTTTTTTTTTTTTTTCAAAATGATACATGAAATAACTTACACATACAACGTCTTATTGGACCTTATTGTCTGAAGCTCATTCAATTATTTAAAAAGAGAAAGAAAGTAAGATATGTTTTAGAATTTTGGTGCATCGTGGCGGCTCGTGAACCGAAAATAGGTGAAGAGCTCGAAAATAATATTTAAGTATTTTTAATCATAATTTTTATTAAGCATGGTCTTAACTTGAATTAACTAAAAATTCTTATTTAAATGTAAATTTATATTCTATAAATGAATATAGTGTAAAATACAGCGTGCCTCTTCACCAATTTTCGGTGCACGAGCCGCCACTGGTGCATCGTGGTCAGTACTGAAAATTGCAAACTTACCATTTAAAGTTCTTTTGTAGAAAGAACACAACGACACAGTGTAAACGCATTTCTTTTATAGAAAGAAAACAATAACATAGTGCAGACAGAGACACAGTTCTTTTATGGAAAGAACGAACGACAAAGTGTAAACATGATTCTGACACAACAGCACAGTTTAAACCCAGTTCTTTTATAGAAAGAAAACAACAATAATAGTGAAAACACAGTTCTTTTATAGAAAGAAGACAGTGACAGAGTGTAAACACAATTCTTTTATAAAAAGCACAAAAGAATTCGGATACATCACGATCTATTGCACAGACATATGTTAACCGGGAGAAAATGTACAAACATTTTATTATACTTTTCAGATTTGTTTATTCACTGATTTAAATTTGTTTGTTTGTTAAGTACTGAAATTTTCGCTTATCTCGAGGACCACTTTATATCTCGATTAATTCCCACCACAAACATTTTACAAGCCTTTATTACAAGAATATTTATTTTATAGGTAGATAAGGATACAAGAAGCGTCCATATCTTATCCGGGATTCGAACTCGCGATCTGCTTCTCCAGATGTTGGCTCCCTGCCAATTGCGCTAGTACAGTCGGTAACAAAAGTGTCCGAACACTAGCGAAAATTCCTATGTAAAAAAGTGCACTTCATACAGTTTTGTTAAATAATTGTCGAATCCTGTTCTTAGTCAGTGTAAAAACAGGATTCGATAAGGATTTATTTAACAAAACCGTATACAGTGTACTTTTTTTACATAGGAATTTTTGCTAGTATTCGGACACTTTTGTTACCAACTGTAGGTCAGCCTCAAATTTGTTTAAACCATTGATAACTACTCAATTTTCGGAAAGTTGAGTGAGTTCTTTCAGTTTTTTCAGTTAGAAAGAATTAAAGATGTAGGTGACCTTTTATTTAATGAAAACTGTTTTGGTTATTTTGTTTATTTTGACAAACAAAATTCATTTAAGACAGATTTATTCTTAATTTGATAAAAAAAGAAACATTTTCGAAAGATTGATTTTTATTGAAACCTAAAATAACTTCCCAAAATAAATAAGCTTTAGACCCCCATTTCTATATTGAGAAGTAATGCTCTAGGCATTTCGAGATCTGCTAATTTTACGTCTGCGTTAAATTAATAGTCGCGTCTTCGGAGTCTTAATGCATTAATTAAAGTCCAAAATACCTCCGAGGCCAGAAAGAAGGATTATTGCAGTTCCATTAAGAATTAGTTTGCGAAATAAATAAGTTTCGCTTGACTCATTTCATAAATTAAGTAATGTCCTTTCATTAGTTTCCATCAGTCGACACCTGCCATTTTGCTTAACTTAGTTTAAAATTATACTAATGCAATAGAAGTCTTAGATGCTTCATTTAATTAAAAAAAAATAAATAAATAAATAAATGAGTGAAATATTTAAAATATATATATATTATCTTTAATATTTTTAAATGATAATAATAATAATAATAATAATAAAATATTAAGTAACTTAACCCGTTAACGCTCGAATTAATGTTGCAAAATATTATTAGCTGATTATTTCACTTCTAAATTAATATAGACAAGTGACTGTAAAATATATTAACTTAAACAATTCTTCTGATAGTTTTAAATTTAAAGTCTATCCTCTTTTATTGACGTTTAGTGTTCTAGTGAGAAAACTTCGAGATAACAGATTAATTTCCTATTATATGTTGACAAAGATCTCGAAAGTAAAGTATTATAATATATATTATTATTAAACTTGATTTAAGTTAGTATGCCTGCAATCGGTAACAAATGTCTCCGAACACTAGCAAAAATTCCTATATAAAAAAAGTACACTTAATACAGTTTTGTCAAATAAATCCTTGTCGAATCCTGTTCTTAGTGAGTCTAAAAACAGAATTCGACAAGGATTTATTTAACAAAACTATATTAAGTGTACTTTTTTTACATAGGAATTTTCGCTAGTGTTCGGAGACTTTTGTTACCGACTGTACCTGCACAAAAAGCAAATATATGTACGACGAATGAAAAATCATAAAATGACTATCCAAATTATGAAATAATAATTAATACTAGGCATATAAAACTTTCAGGGATCATTTAGAGTGACGCTATAAACTGTCACTAAAAAGCAGAAATCATTCCAAGAAATCACAAAAATATACGGGACATTTTATTAGCTGTCCTCAAATGAGGACACTGGGCACTGGGCGCTAACGGGTTAAAAAATGAGTCAAAATTATGCCGATCTATATAATGTTTTATCTTACACTGCCGTACAAAATTAAAGGAACAACTTGCTTTTCCATTTTCTTCTTTTGCGCATAACTTTTAAAAAAATTAACATATGAACACAAAATTTAGATGGCACGTTCGCTATCATATCATTAATCAAACTATAATGATTAATTTTTTCTCAAAAGTAAGCTTTAAAAAAATGAAAAATTTCAAAGATTTTAGCAAAGAACACTTGATGAAAAATGGTCATAAGGATGCATTACAAATGGGTGAAAATGCACCTGCATCCCTGTGTTAGATTAAAACCGAATTTTTCTTTCTGTATTCACTTTTTTTCCCCCTTCTTTTATAACGGAATTTTTGAAAAAATATAATAATAATTTGTAAATTATGAGCATCACCAGAATGATGAAAATTTCCGTAAATAATTTTATAATCCAATTTTCATGTAGTACGTATGTGTTTTTTTTTTTTTTTTTTCTTTTTTTTAATTATTCACATGCAAAAAAAAAGGGGGGGGGGAAAGAAATGGGATTACAGGGGGGGGGGGAAATCCAGTTTTGATCTAACATATGGATGCATGTGCATCTTCATTTACCTGTAATGCATCCTGACCATTTTTCTTTAAGTTTCCTTTTCTAAAATTGTTGAAATTTTTCCTCTTTTCCAAAGTTTACTTTTGAGAAAAATTGAATAATTATTAGTTTACAAATTGTTATTTATGCTAAAGTTGAATAAATTCGATTGTAGCCCAGTTGAAAGAACATCGAACTCATAGTCGGAGGATTGCGAGTTCGATGCTCTGGAACTGGCGAAAGACCCTTGTGCATATTAATGGTGACTGGTGTATGTAAAATACATCGTAGCTGCAATGTCCTTTCTGTTCTGATTATACGGACCAAACGTCCCCATCTTCTGGGGACAAATGGGCCTTTTTTTTTTTTTTTTTTTTTTTTTTTTTTTAAGGCATTTTTCTAAGTTTTAAAAAATTGCAGAAACTAAATAATTAATCAATAACACTTTATTTTTAGTCCTTATTTATTAGGAATGAAAAAATGCATCCATAATTTGATAATTGTAGCAATTTTTAATGCTACTCTATTATAAAGGTATTTTGATCTGTTCAGCCTAGTTCTGATCCCCTCCGTGGATTATCAAAATTGTGATGGCATGTCTCTAGGCCATCCCTAAAGGTGTGTTCCAGACCGTCGCAAATCGCCCATTGCGCAGTACTAGTGCGACGTTAAACACAATCTACCTACTTACATTTCTATTCTGTAAAAATAATATCTCTGACGTTACTTTTACAAACTAAATTAATTACTGAAGAAGGGGGCATATTCTGGTGTGATTGATCCGATAAAAGCAGTTGAAAACTTGCATTAAAGCCAATACAACTTTTCGAATGTTTTTATCGATTCCATCATATCAGAACAAGCTGCGGGAAAGTTATCCCGTCTGCGGTGAATTAAAATTGTGATATCGTGCATTTGAACCAACCCCAAAATTGAATCCTAAACAGTCGCCAACTGCCCACTGCGTAGGTCTAGTGTTACGTTAAACCCCCTCAGCCATATATTTCCCACATGTATATAAACAGCCATATATAAACCATAGCCACATATCAGCCATTTTTTTATGTATCAGGGTTGACCTAAGACATGCCATCACAATCTTGATTCTCCACGGAGGGAATGATTGTAAATCTTCTCATTGTCAGTCTGTTCTGAATTCTGACCACTAATCGCCTTCGAGCGTAGGAGAGTGAGTTCGAGTCCTGCGCTGGCCCTGGATATTTTTCTAGTTGTAATCCTGTTATATATATCCTATCTGTCTTGATGTTCTCTTCTAAAATTATACCTCTGGGTGGGGGGGGGGGGGTCACTGAAGCGGGGAAGCCATCCCCTCCGTGGAGGATCAAAATTGTAAAGGTATGTCTCCAGACCATCCTTAAAGGCACATTTATAGTGGCCGTTCCGTTACGCTGTCCGCAAGAACTGAGCTATAATGCAAGGAGTGATAACTTCCAATTAAGTTCAATTCAATTCAATTTCTTATTCAATACGAAGTTATCACTCCTTACATTCTAGCTCAGTGCTTGCGGAGAGCGGAACGGAACGGCCACTTATAAAGTGTGCTTAAGGGTGCATCCCAGAATGTCGTCAATTACCCATAGCGCAGTACTAGTGCGACGTTAAACCCAACCAACCTATCAGTCCTGATCTCGACGAAGACTTACAAGCGGGCTTCGAGTCAAGCATACAGTCGGTAACAAAAGTGTCCGAACACTAGCAAAAATTCCTATGTAAAAAAGTACACTTCATACGGTTTTGTTAAATAAATCCTTATCGAATCATGTTCTTACACTGACTAAGAACAGGATTCGACAAGGATTTATTTAACAAAACCGTATGAAGTGCACTTTTTTTACATAGGAATTTTTGCTAGTGTTCGGACACTTTTGTAGATATATGTATGCCATCAATAAACAATCTGTTATATATTATTATAGATGGCTGGATGGTGGGATTTTACGTCGCACAAGTGCTGCATAGATGGGCAATTGGCGACGGTCTGAGACACAGCCCTAGAGGTGGTCCGGAAACATACCATCACAATTTTGATCCTCCACGGAAGGGATGGCCCCTCCCGCTTCGGTGACCCCCAGAGGTACAATTTTTGATGGGAACATGGAGGACATTGCGGCCACGACAGATTTTACATGCACCAGCCACCATTAGTGTACACGACGGTCTTTGGCCGGCTCGAGTATCGAACCCACAATCCTCCCATTACGAGGCCGGCGCTCTACCGACTGGGCTACCGCGGCCCTCATTATGTATTATTAAATGATAAATTTCGCACGTAAGGTTATCGGGCTACTAAGCAAACGAGACATTCCTTCCGTACACTGTAAAAAATAACGGTAGATTTTACAGCAAAATGTGCTGGCAAAATAGATGCTGGCACATTCTGCTGTTAAAAAGAAATAATTTTCAAATCTATCTATACATCTATCAAATAGTCTCGCTTTACAGATGTTTCCGCCGTAAATTACCCTATTTAGCAGCAGAATGTGCTGGCAAAAATGGGTGCCAGCACTTTCTACTGTAAACACTACCGTCATTTATTACAGCATAAAGGATCAAAATTATACTGACATATAGCCGGATTACTTTTAGAAGCCCAGTAGGTAGAGCACCGAACTCGTAACTGGAAGATTGCGAGTTCAATACTCAAGCCGTCCAAAGACCGTAGTGTACACTAATGGCGGCTGATGCACGTAAAATCTGTCGTGGCCACAATGTCCTCTATGTTCCCATCCAGATTATACCTCTGGGGTCACCGACCAAACCATCCAATCCGCGGAGGACCAAAATTGTGATGGCATGTCAACGAACCATCCTTAGGGATGCATCCCAGACCGTCGCCAATTGCTCATTGCGAAGTTCTAGTGCAACGTTAAACCCAACAAACCAACTTTTAGGAGTGACTTTCAAATCTTCACCATTAATCCATTGTATATATCTAGTGTGATTTTAAACTGTAACTTTTGATGAAGAGAAACAATAAAAAAAAAGTTTCAAAATGTTATTAAACTACGAGTCAAGCATACAAATCTGATATTTATGTTATCAATATCTTATTAAATAATCTTATTGAAAAAAATGAATACATCATGATCATAATTGATCAAAATAATGTTTTAAAAAACGATTTCTTTACAAAGACTCTACAAACTTATACCTCAGTAAACTTTATTTGTATTATTTATTTATTTTATTTTTATTTTATTTTTATTTTATTTTATTTTTTTCCTCGATGGAGGTCAAGTTATTTGCATGCATTAGTCAATATCTAAATAAATATCTTGAAATAGCTTTTACATTTGGAAGAATTTTTTTTTCCTTGTTACGATAGAACAAAGGTTAAGGTTAAGGTTAAGGTTAAGTGGGTTTTACGTCACTCTAGAATTCCTCAATGGGCAACCATGGATGTTCTAGGGAAATGCCATCACAAATTTGATCCTCTGTTCACAAATGGTTCCTCTGTTCGATAAAGCCAAAGATATTAATTTTACGTAATATGGAGGATATTGTAACCACGACAGATTTTACATGCTCAAAATACTATGAATGTACAGGACGGTCTTTGGCCTCTTCGAGTATCGACATCGAAATGCTCCGATAGAATAAAAGATATAGTCGGTAACAAAAGTGTCCGAATACTAGCAAAAATTCCTATATAAAAAAAGTACACTTTATACGGTTTTGTTAAATAAATCCTTATCGAATCTTGTCCTTACATTGACTAAGAACAGGATTCGACAAGAATTTATTTAACAAAACCGCATGAATGTACTTTTTTTACATAGGAATTTTTGCTGCTAGTGTTCGGACACTTTTGTTACCGACTGGACGTGCAATAGATTACAGTCGGCAGCAAAATTATTCCAGCGATAGCAAAAATTTCTATATAAAGAAGCACACTCAATACATCTTTGTTAAACAAATCTTCGTCGAATCATGGTCTTAGTCAGTCTATGAACATGATTCGGCAAGGATTTATTTAACAAAACAGTATTAAGTGTACTTTTTTTATATAGGAATTTTTGCTAGCACTCGAATAATTTTGCTGCCGACTGTACAATATAATTAGATTACATGCATAAGATTGCAGGTACGTCATGCAGACAGATTACATGCAATAGATTACCATATAATTAACAAGTTACTATAGTATAAACTACAAACATACTTTGCCAATAGCACAATCAAAGATTACTTAAATAGCAAGGCTCTCGGGGAATGTTTGTCATGCAGTTATAAACGACAACAAAATATATTAAAATACATTATCTACAGTCGGTAACAAAAGTATCCGAACACTAGCAAAAATTCCTATGCAAAAAAAGTACACTTCATATGGTTTTGTTAAATAAATCCTTATCGAATCATGTTCTTACACTGATTAAGAACAGGATTCGACAAGGATTTATTTAACAAAACCATATGATGTGTACTTTTTTTACATAGGAATTTTTACTAGTGTTCGGACACTTTTGTTACCGACTGTAAGTTACGAAATATTTAACACGAAAAAATGATCAATGAACATGACACCTGTTTTCTTTAAAAACCTTCTACGACAAATCAAAATGCCGTTTGAAATACTCATCCTGTTTATCCCCCCTCCCTCCCCCACCCCAAAATGCTGCCTACACATTCTCTTAAAAAAAGCGAATATTTAGTATTTTGCTAATTCATTCCTACATTTTATTCTCGAGTTTATATTTGCATATGAATGATTCAACAAAGAATTCCAACTCCCAGAACAGCGTCGCATTAAATGCATCATAGAAGATGTTTACATTTTCCAATTTGGGTTAGCAGATCAACAATATACGATTGTGATTGCCGAATGCCGAATGCTCTCCCACACTTCTGTTTTTTTTATGATTAAATTTTGCGACATTTCGAATCTAAACCCGTAATTCTAAGGGAAGCGAGCGAGAACCACTGACCCTGTTTAGCGGAATCTATATCGAATTTGATTTCTGTGCCTTATGATGTGAGATGTTTTGCGTTGTTAAATGAATTGAGAATGGATTTTCAACAGACAAGGAGTAAATCGCGATATACCGACATGCACACTGGGAACAGTATGAGGTAAATCAAATTTTCTAACTATTTCTTTTCTGATTACTGAAATTAGTTCTGTCAAATTTTCTTGTTTCTAATATAACGCAAAGCAGTCATTTTGGGTCTTACTGTTTTGCTTAGTCTGGAATGTATTACTCCTGATTTTTATTTCAGATCACCTAAAAGTTATATACACATATATATATTGATTTGAATTTCATAACTATTTGATCTTTGATTTATAAATTTTTATCAACCGATATTCTGCTTGCTACTAATAAAACACAAAAAAGTCATTTGGGATCTGATAGTTTTGTGTTAGTATCTTTGGCCTGGAATGTATTGCTATAAGCTTTTATTTCAGATCGTTGAAAATATTTTATTAAAAAATAATTGTTTATGTTAATTAAATTTTATGACATTTTCGTCCATGATTTCTAAATTTTGATCAAGCGATTTTGCTTGTTATTAATATTTAATATAACACAAAATAGTTATTTTGGAATATTATTGATCCAGGTTAGTGTGGGCAGCTTGTAATGTATTACTTATAATCTTTCATTTTAAATCACTGAAAATATTTTATTGAAATATAGTTTATTTTAATTAAATTGCATGACTATTTGAGCCCAGATTTCAAAATTTGGATCTAGCGATTCTGATCGTTAGTAACTTAATACGAAAGGGCTATTGGGACAAAAATAACCTTATTGTTTCGTGTTAATATATTTGGCTTTGAATATAATATAATAAAATATTATTTCTAATCATTGAAAATATTTTATTCAAAAACGACTGTTTATTTCAGTTAAATATTATAACTATTTTACTTCGATTTCTAAATTTTGATCTAGCGATTTTGCTTGTTGATGATATAATAAAAATAGTCATTTGGGATATTATTTGGTATTAGTGTACTTAGATTGGAATGTATAACATCAGGCTTTTATTTCAGAGCATCTGAAAATATTTTATTCAAAAATAATCTTTTATTTAAGTTAAATTGGATTACTATTTCAAACACAATTTTTAAAATTTTGATCATGTGATTTTGCTTGTTTCTATTATAACATAAAATTGTCATTTGCTGGATCGGACTTTATTGTTTCAAAAATTAACGATGAAAAACAACAGATTTACTTGCAAATGCAACATATTTAACTTTTGAAAAATTTTAACTTATATATTTAATTCAGAAATTAACTATATCTTAATGGTTAATTTGGATTTCGGTGGCAAATCCAATAATCGTCTGTTACTTTTATTCTACTGAGTCTTAAGTTATAATTTTGTAATCTAATTTTTAATATATTGCTGTATATATATATATATATATATATATATATATATATATATATATGTAGTATGTATATTATTTTTCAAATAGTTGCACTTTTGTACTTTTATTCACAAAAAATGTAGAAATCTATTATAATGGTTTATTTAAAAACTTGGTTACCGAAAAGGCACGGAAACCCAAGCTTCTTTTCTAAAATCTAGGAAGGTCCTGAAAATTGTTGAATTCACAATTTTTAAAATTTTCACATGGAAATTTATTTATTATTATTTTATTTTATATATATATATATATTCTGAGAAAGTTTACCTAAACAAAAGAAAGTACACATTATTTTGGCAAAGTTCTAATATTTAACAACAAAAATTTAAAAGATCTGAATGACTAAGCTGTTAACCAATTATATTTATATGATCATAATTTTAATGTGAGTAGAAATTACGTAAATTTATAAATGAAAAAACAACTTATAAACACAGAGACTAATTTTTGGTCTGAGATATTTTTATATGATAATATACAGAGGTGAATTTTTTTTTTAATTTTAATTATGCTAAAGTTTAGCATAAGTAAATTTATTTCTATGTGTGTAACTACAAGAAAACTTTCTCCAAATGAGATTAGGGCCCCGAAGTGGTGCTAGGGTTAAGGCCAACCGACTGCACTAGGGCCCTAATCCTAAGAGAGAGCGTCCTCCGTGAAGTTTTTCTATGGGGTCTTAACCCGTATTTACGCAAGTTTCGGAGGAAACTACGGAAAACTCTGAACGGTTATGCCTACAAGCGCAATCTGGGATCGAACCCAGCACCTCATGTCTACCAGCTTCGCGGACATAACGTCTCGGCTGCTGGTGGGCCGGGGCTCTGATGTGATACCTAGCTTCTTCTAGCTCCAAAAGTTAATCAGATCTCGGGTTCATTATGTTTTTTTATGACCTTATTAATACGATCTGATTTAATTATAGTTCATTCATGAAACAAATATTGTCCGATTTTATCAAATACGTGCAAAGCAAAACCGTAATAGAATAAAAACAAGGTGTTTGCGTGGATGAAAAATTCAACATCTTTGATTAAACCTTTTATAGATAAGCTGATTTGTATACCAAAATTATAATAACAATTTAACTTAAATAAAAGATTTATGTTCTCGTGTAAGAAAATTTATTTAGTTTGATTTTTCCATACAAGCTAACTTAAATTTCCCTCTCTTATGGACTTAAAAATAAATAAATAAATAAAAAACAAGAACGAAAAATTATGCTATTCCGCATAGATTATTAACAATTTACAACTGTTCTTACTCGTTGCATCGTTTATCTTTCAATGTACTTTGCCTATCTGATCGCTCAACGAATAGACGCAATGACATAAGGGTCCGCTTCACTGACCGCCGCCGGAAGCCGAAGCTAATGTTATTATTCTATGGGAAATTTTTTCTTTACAAATAACTTATTAACTAATACATATTTTTTAATTCTGTTTTCACATTCTGAAAATTCCCAACTGTTAAATGGACGGACCTTTTTTAAAAAATTATTTTTTTAATTTTTTATGTTTTATTTCGAAGCTGCAAAATACGAATTTTCAATATGTGAATTTTTTTCATTTTGCAATTTCAAAATAAAATATTAAAAATTAAAAAAATACATTTAAAAAAAAAAGTCCGTCCATTTAACAGTTGAGAATTTTCTGAATGTGAAAACAGAATTTAAAAATATGTATTAGTTAATAAGTTATTTGTAAAGAAAGTTTCCTCATAGAGTAACATTGGCTCGGCCTTCCGGCGACGGTAAGGGAATAGGGCCGTTAAACATTGTTGGAGAGTGTTAAAAACGACTAATACTGAAAATTTAAAAAAAAAAAAACTGAAATTTCCAATTTTAGCCTTCAATGTATTTTAGTGTAGCCCTGTAAATCTTAACGTTAAACACATGGGCTTCGGTATATGGGGGAAAGGGGGGCACTTGCCCCCTCCTGGAAAATTTTAATAAGTAAAAGAAAATATTTAAAAAAATTGCATTTAAATCTTTAAAACTATGTCATTAGATTTCAAATGATCAGTCAAATAAAATTTATATCACAGAGTAAATAAGAGTCAAACCGACCCAACCTGTGTTCACAGGTTGTCGGTAAACTTTTACTGCGAATAGAATTTGAATCGACTTGAATGAAAGTTTTTCAGATTTGAGTTTATTTGAGCAAGCATTCGAGCAAACTGTAGTAAATATATTAGCTTAATTTACATGCTTAAAATTTTTTTCTAGCAAATGCTTATACACAGGCTTATCCCAATCGAACAGCCATTTGAATCTAACTGAATCTCTCTATTCTAAAAAGAAGTTACTATCGCTGCCGTGTTTAAATTTATGCTGTCGTTTTCGCTTTCTTGTTATATACAGCAAAAACCGTTTTACATAAAAAATATGCAATTCGACAGTTTTGTTCAGAAATGTGTAATAAACATGTTGAAACAAGCCGTTAATATGTCGAAGCATTATTTTAGAAGATATTTAATGTTGAAGTATGACAAGACATTTCAGTTATTAAAGTTTTATAGAATCATGAACTATTCGTGGCAACCTTATCAGATTTTGCTAACAAGGAAACATTCAAAGGGTGTCATCTTCAAAAAGTATTGGAAAAAAAAAAAATATATGTGATTCTACTCTTCATAAACACCTGGAAATGAAAAAATTATCGGCTGAAATTAATTACAGCGACCACAAAAAATGATCAATATTAAGCATATTTGGCGATTTAGCGCTGTTAGGCGATACGTTTGCTAGCACCGTGTGCGAACAGAATCGTGTTTTGCTTTTCCGCCAAGTACTCAAAATCAATCGCCTAGCAGTGTGAAATCGCTAAATATGCTTAATTTTGATAATTTTTTGTGGTCGCTGTAATTAATTTTAGCCGATATTTTTTTCATTTTCTGGTGTTTTATGAAGAATAGAATCACATATATTTTTTTCAATAATTTTTGAAGATGACACCTTTTGAATGTTTCCTTGTAAGATATACAGTTGGCAGCAAAATTATTCGAGCGCTAGCAATAATTCCTATATGAAAAAAAGTACACTTAATACTGTTTTATTAAATAAATCCTTGTCGAGTCTTGTTCTTAGTCAGTCTAAGAACAGGACTCGACAAGGATTTATTTAACAAAACGGTATTAAGTGTACAACTTTTATATATATATATATATATATATATATATATATATATATATATATATATATATATAGTATTTATTGCTAGCGCTCGAATAATTTTGCTGCCGACTGTATAAGTTTATGAAAAATAATACTTTATTTTTACTTGTTATGAAAATTTTTAATTTGAATAATTTATGAAATTTTTAAGGGTTACATGGATTTTTAAGGCTTAAAAGAGGATATTTTCTTTTTCATATATATATATATATATATATATGTATGTATATATTAAAAAATTTTATTACAAAATTTGAACATATAAAATAGCAACATTTAAATAATATTTTATGAAATTTTAATTAAATTGTTTTAGAAAATTCAACCTGTGGATCCTTGTTTCCGTAGACACTCCAGAAAAGCGGTGGACAACTAGGACCAACCGGTTGAATTTTCCAAAATTTTTAATGAAAATTTTATAAAATATTGTTTAAACGTTGCTATTTTATAAGCTCAAATTTTTGAATAAAAAGTTTATTTAATATACATATATTATATACAGTAGTGGCACCAGAAATTCCCCGACGGGGGGACACTACATAAAGATAGTTTATTATATGAGTATTTATCAAAAACTGCAATACTGTTAATAATATTAGTGTTAATATTTGTTCCATTACATTTGTTAGTACTCCTCGTGATTTTGGAGATCATTGCGCCACAGACAGACATTTTCTAAAAATGTCGTGGTCAAAACGTGTTCTGGGTCTCTTAAAACGTGTTCTCAAAACGTGTTCATGGAAAACTGGAAGCTGAAAATTTTTTACGAATCTAATACTTTCTTCTATTGAATATAGAATGGAAAAACTGGAATGCTCCAAATTTGTACAAGGAAAGAAAAATGCTGTCAAAAGTAGAAAAACTGAAAGTTTTGTATTTTTTCCCCCGAGAGATTTTAGGAGTATGCCCCGATGGGGGGTCACAGACTCCCCGACGGGGGGGCCTGTGCCCCCCCCCGGGCCCCTAGCTGGCGCCACCCCTGATTATATAGTCCCATAAGTCTGTAGACAGTTTAAAAATTCATAACTATTCAATGAATTGGTAAAATTGAACGCGGTTTGCAAACAAATCATTCTCGTGAAGGGGGATTTTTATTATATATATATATTATTTTTTAGAAAGAAATATAGTTAAATTTTTTGTCGGCGATAGTTAGACAAATAGTTAAATATTTCGCACGGATGTGAAAGAAAAATAGGCAAATGAAAGTCCTGTGAATTGCACAGTTTAGCGATTAGAACAGTTTATTTCTTATTTTTCCTCCTACTTTGTACATACATGAAGTTTTAATGGCGATGCTGACTGGGTAGATAAAGCGTTATGGGTGAAGAGTTTCCTTCAGGTAAGAACCGCGGACTGAACCTGCAGTTAGTAGTGTTATAACTCGTTTGCAAACTGTAATTTGTAGTGACGACGGGTACATAGAATAGAATTTACAGAGGCTGTTCGCACATTTTTTAGACGATTTTGATGGAGTGTACTGAAACAATTTCACTCATATTTCGTGTTTTATTTGTTCAGTTTGATAGCCCTTGTTCTTAATTATCATTCTACACCGTAATTTCTATGATAATAATGCTTTTTATAATATCGGAAGGGGTATATTTTTCTACTCCTCTTGAACGGCTTTCCAAAGTCCACAAAGCGTTGTAGGTCGGTGTTTGGATAATGCTGATTTTAAGAGTCGAAAAACACAAAAATCCAACAGTGATACATCAGGAGATTTAGCAGGAATATCAGTGAAGTGTATGGTTTTAATTCCCGTTTTTTGTTCCATTTTTTTCTAGAAAAGCAATTGCGGAGAGTGATGGGTGGCTGCTTGTTTTGTCTTGATACAGTTCAACCGATTCAACCGATTCAAGCATTGCGGATAAAGATCTGGATTTTCATTTTTTAAAATTGGAATTAAAATATGTTCTTGATAGTATTTAGAGCTGATTTTGACATTTTTGTCACATTTCTTTTGCTTTCATCTTGCGCTTGTATGAAAAACCAGTGACAATCATAAATCATTTAGAAAAACTTTCTTTTGATTCTTTGAACCATGTAGAAAAAAAATTTCTCCACTTTTGTGATAATAAATTGATCTTTTTTTATTGCAACCACTTAAATAGACCCAAGATTCATCTACTGTTGCGACATTTTTCCATTTTTCTCCTGATAAATGCTTTTCATAAAGATTTAACTAAAAACTCACTTTGGAAAGAGCGGAAATGCATGTTTCCATCCACTGCCTTTTTAAAAGCGCATTTTTGCATCTAAACAAAAATTCTAAATATCAGAAGATAAATAAAACTTCCAAAAATATAACTGTTGCGAAAATAAAATTCTCCATGCAAACGATTTTTTCTTACTGCGAAATAAAATGGTCTAAAAAATGTGCGAACAGCCTCTGTATATGCCTGTAAGCATTTGCTTGCGAATGAGTACAGTTTTTCATGAAAATGTGTGATCTGGTCACGCACAGCGCCCTCTATCGAGAAATAGCTTATTATATTTTCTTTACACAAAAAAAAAAAAAAAAAAAAAAAAAAACTTTCACGAGAATGATTGTTTTGCAAACCACGTTCAATTCTATTAATTCATTCAATAGTTATTAATCTTTAAAATGTCGACAAGACTTGTGGGACACCCTGTATATATAATGGAAAAAATATGCTTTTTTAAAGCCTTCGTCATCAATGTTACCCTTCAAAGAATAATGTTACATTTAATATTGTTCATGTCAGTATCTTAAATGATATCTAAAAATAATCTTTTTTTTTTTACGATGAAAATAATTCTTCAAATTTACATTTACGCAAATTTTGCCGAAAAAAAAAAAAAAAAAAAATGTTTCGAATAGCTTGCAAAGTTTTCAAAATAGCATGTAGAAATTCAATAAAGTTCTACTCAGTATCCTAATTAATATTTTAAAACCGGACCGACATCTATATATGATCATTCATTTTTGAGAAATGTAACAGACTAGGAAACTAACAAATCTACACGTGGAAACCACATTAGATTTTGCGACTTTCCGATTTCTCACACCTCAAAACGCGTATGAATGTCAAATAACCACAGTCTAAAATTTTTACAAATACCGAAGTTTTTTATATGTATAATAGAGAACTGATAAAAGTTCATTCTATTGGATGAATTTTCTTATAAATTTAAGCATAACTTGATTTATTTTTCTTTTAAGAATATATAAGAAAAGCATTATAATTTTTTGCTGCATTGCACGAGAGATGGTTTGAATCTTGGACTTGAACATTTCCGCACGAAAGTGTCTTACTAGTCCACGATACTTTTATCATTCTTATAGCAATAAAGATAGAAAGAGGGCTTTCATATTATTTCTTAAATATGACGTGACTGATTTAAATGCTATATTTGCGTACGAATAAATTTATTTCTTAAGAATACTTATTCCTCAATAAAAATAGAAATTATCTTAAAGCTTTCATAGAGTTTTTTATTACTTTCTTCTATATATACATAAAGAGGAAGTACTGGATTCATGAAAATTTTTGAACTGCAGTTTTTGATGAATTTACATATTTTTAGGATATCCTAAACACGATTTGATTCTTTTCAGAAAATTTCTGTCTGTCTGTGTGTCTCTGTGCGTGTATCACAAATTTTGTGGATGCTGTATCTCACGAATTAATGAGCGAAATTTAACCAAGCTTTGTATTTAGTTGGACCTTGACGTAAACTGGTGCTGATTAGATGTGAGGATAAATAGCTCAACAGGTGGCGCTGTGATCCCATTTTTTTTTTTTTTTTCTAAATTTTTAGCATGGCAGTATAGGACAAAATTTCATGTAAATGTACATAATGAGAGCTGTTTTTAACGTGCGATCGTAAAATTAATATGAATTATTGATAATAGTAGTAGTAAACTAGGGAAAAAAGTTTGTGCATGTGGGAGCATCGCTTCCCCCCTTGGAGGGAAGTACCGTCCGGGGGTGTAAATTTTCCGTTTAGGTATCTTTCGAAAGAACGTGTCAATACCTTTTAAACGAATGGTTGAACCATCGATCTGTGATAATTATATATATATATATATATATAAAAGAAGCACAAAGTTGAATATATATATATATATATATATATATATATATATATATATATATATATATATATACACATTTTTTTTTTTTTTTTTTTTTTTTTTTTTTTTTAACATTTAGTCTTATAATTCTGTCAGATAAAAAACATTTGCATTTATCGTGGAAAATAATTTACATAAATAATAATTTAATAAATAATTTGTACTGCATAAAATTGCGTAAAATTATATAGAAAAAAGTCTTGTGGCGGCCACAACATACTAGTTTCTAGAGCAGAAGATTTGATACTGATGCATTCTAGTGACAATATTTCGTATAATATATATTTTAGATAAATATAATTATTTGGAAAATTTGAAAATTTATTAGAAAATAAAAGACAATAATATATATTACTTCTTGGTGTTTGACTATTTGTAATGATAAATTATTATTACTATGTATATAATATACATATGTATACATTATATATAAGCATTATAATAATTGCTGTAAATAAAGGTATGTTTAAATACATGAACCTGATCTACAATAATATACTACTTACACATAAAATTGTTTGATTTTATAATTTATTAATTAGTAAACTTACTTCTTTTAATACGAAAACCGTAACGTTACAGCTTCAACGTGTTTCTGTGGATAGCTGGTATGATTGTTTGTATTGTTTTCACTCAAAAATGTCAGAGAAGATCTCTAAATTTTCCCTGTTTTAATTTATAAATTCGGCAAATTTCGCTCCATTCGCAAAATATTATGGGGCAGGCTACATGTAGCTCGGTGGCCGCGGTTTGGATACCCCTGCTATAAACGATTTTTCACTCTTTTGGTCTAAATATGTCAAAATGCTAAACTTTAATTTCAACTAAATAAATTTATAAGTGTATGTTAAAACGGCAGCATTTATGATGTATGTATATATTTACACTCCAAGCTCAAATAGGCAAAAATGCAACACATATGAAAAATGGTAATTTTTTTTGGAAAATAGAATATGATCCATTTAAATTAGGGGGAAAAAAAAGTATTTTTCCACTAACGAAATATAAAGTACTATCTGTAAATTAGCTAATTAAGCTTTTTTGAATTCTATTTCAATATAAGATTTATCGAAGAATTAGACTTTTTAAGAAAATGAATTGCGTCTGGCAAAATTTTATTTATTTTTGAAATTTATTTATAAATCCTTGAATGTTGAACACAATAATTTTCTTTATTCCCCTTTGGGTTATTTTAAAGTAACCATAGAAAGAATTTGCGTAACGATTTCTCGTTCTTTAAATTTTTTTGGGGAAAAAAAATGCGTTAAATTAAAAAAATAACTTGAAATAGCTTTACTTTCACAAAGATGTCCAATTATTATTCAAACTTCTCTTTAAATCCAATAAGTTTAACTGAAGAAATTAGCTTTTTAAAAACAGTATTGCAAATCCCGACATCTTTCCTTGTACGGCTCCTTAATATATTCTGCAAAATTTAAAAACTTGCATTCAATATTTATTTATGTGAATATTTTTTTTAAAATTTCATTTTAATTAGAACATGATCGACAGAATTCAACACGAAATTATTTTAAAGAGGTAGTTGAACATATTTATCAGTGAATGAAGGTTCTTTGACCTTTTTTAGAAATATTCAATATTTTTAATGCATTCCAAAATTCTTGATTTGAATTGAATGAACGAAATCGCTGCGTCTCCATCTTTACGTGTGCGTGGGATTGAATAGGCTTTCGTAAAAATGCCGGGAATATTTTGAAATATTTATTTTATTAAAATGAGCTTTTGATTGAGTTTATATAAGTTTAATTCGAAGGAACAAAATTTTACTTTTGAATATACATTAAAGGGTTGGCACGGTTTAAACCAATTGGCTTAAACCATGATTTAAACCAACTGTTTTTTTTTTTTTTTTTCAAAAAATTCAAAATTTTTATTCCATAGCCCCTTATTTGATTGAAATTTCTAAATTATTTTTATGTAACTGACTTTTGCTGCTAATTCAATTTATTTCAATTGCAATCTTACTTCAGAGAAGGTTTTATTGTATGTTTTATGTGTGACTGGCTGCATTAAAAGTTATACATATAAGCAACAACATGAAAAGGTCCTCTAGAATTTGGGGGGAAAAAATGATTATATTAATTATCTTAATAATGATAAAAGAAAGGATGTAAGGCTAAATACAGTAAAATAAATAAATAAATAAAATAATTAATAATGAAAGGCCAATTTATTTTAGACAAAAGATATAAGGTGGAAATTGTGTAATTGAAAAAGTTGCTCTCATTTTTGAGTTTTATTCAAAAGTGAACAAAAAGTGGTCTTTAGAAAACTAGATATATTTGGTAATTATAACAGCTTATCTTCTTATCTATATATCGATACAAAAGCAAGATATGCTGATTTTGAATTATCGAATATAAAAGAAGCAGCATTAGAATATGTTCGTCCAGGCAGTTTTTTTAAAACGATTTATTACCTTTCATTTTGAATTTTCATGCAAAATGTTCTCAGACTTCTCTGTGAATTATTTTATTAAGATGTAACAGCACTAGAATGCTGGTAAAATCAAGAAGAGAACATTAAAAAGTTTTATATCTAAATATTGAAGAATGTTGAAATAATTCTAATCAGGGACCGATTTACACACTTGGAGGCCCAGGGGACTCATGTTCGGTGGGCCCCTTTTCCTCGTACTTTAATATTACAACAAACAAAATAAACTGCATATTTTTGATTCATGCGTCTAAGAATTCTCTTCACTTCACTTCACTTCACTTTTCATTTTATTGGTAAGAGTAAGGCTTAACTAGATTCGATACTTGTCTATCAGATCAATGTTTATCGTGCTTGTGCAGCTGCTCTGCAGTGCGTGCCTTGGATTTAGTTAGCCTTAGTAAGAGTTTGAAATGCAGTATCGGTAGTATGCAGTTGTATTTGCGTTTAGTGAAAATATTGCAATTTTTTGGATGAGCTGATAGTTTCCTTGAAAGATCATACCGCCGATTTATAAAACAAGCGCAGTAATACCTCCATCCATTGATGAAAAAAAAAAAAAAAAAAAAAAAAAATACGATTATTATAACAAATTTGGAAATTTTTCATTTTAACTATATTTTTTAATTGTATGATGGAATTTCTTAGAGGCCCCTTCAGTGCGAGGGCCCAGGGCACATGCCTCGAATGCCCTGCCATAAATCAGGCACTGATTCTAATAGTAAAATACTCTACATCTAATGCAGAGCGTTTTCTTCTTTTGGAGTTGTACAATTAAAATTGTATAGCCAGTTCAGAAAATTGTATAAGCCAGTTCAGTATGGAAAGTTATAAAATTGTAATTATATTTAAAATAATAAATATAAATTCTATTCAATAAGTAATTTTCCAACGGATTCAATTACATAACCCTAAATTATATTTTTTTTCTCAAATCCCTTCCTATAAATCTTTTTTATTGTGTTGGAATTTTTTTTTTCCTGATCCTAAAATTAAAATTAACAATTTTATTGTTATTAAGTTAATTTTTTATCATTAAATTGCAGGGCAAGGCATGTTAGATTTAACATTCATTCTAAAATCATTACATTTTTGTCAACTTACTCTAATCAAATTATTATCATTTGCATCATATTAATGAAAACTCATAACATTAAATGCGATTTATTATTTTGTAAAAACAATGTTTGAATACAATTGCGGAATATTTATAGAAATTTTAAATATAAAAGATTTCAGCTGTAATAAAATTTAATGCACTTTTATATAACAATTCTTCGTTCAAGGGTAAAGATTGACGAAATTGTAAAACTAAATAAATAAAGAAAAACTTTATGGAAAAAATAAACATTAAAACAAAATAGGAGAATTCAGGTGGCAAAAGCGTGTATTATAGAAATAAATGATTTGATTGCTTTATCTTTTTAAACATTTAAAAAAAAAAAGTTTATACTAACATGGATGCGTGAAAACTTAATTTATTTAGATGATATAACAGAACTTCACATATATCAGAAAATATAACCTTAGACTCACAAAGAACAAACTGTTTCTTGTACTTGATCACAGAGAGAAAATCATAACCTACAAAAAAGTTGAATAATCTCATCCATGTTTATTATTATTAATTTAAATTATTTTTAGATGAGGTAATAATTAAAACTACGGTATTATTTATTTTTTAAAGTGGCAATTTTATTTAGAAATATATATAGTGTGACTGGAAAACATATACTAATAAAAACCTAGTTTAAGCAAAAAAAAAAAAAAAAAAGAGTTTTTTTTTTTTTTTTTTTTTTTTTTGGGGGGGGGGGGGGGAACCTGTTCTTTGGTAACCCTGATACATTATACAAATAAAAGAAAAAACACGAACCTTATTTTTGTTTTCTAAATAATACATATAAAATTCTGTACAAAACAGAATTAAATTTAGTACGACAGGACTTCATTTTAGTTATTCTTCCATATAAAAGCATGCAGTAACCATGTTGAGTTCTTCTGTATATATATATATATATATATATAAATAATAGATAACGTAATAAAATTTAATCTTAAAATTTAGCAATTAATAGAACCAAAACAATAACAGCACACTAAAATATAGAACTGAATTTAACATAGAGGAAAGAATGACACAAAAAGTTGCGATATAGATAAGGAACAAATGAGTTACCATAATAACTTAAAATACTTACGCCGACCTGAAGGATAATAAATAAGGACCATTAAACTTGTGAAAGAGAAAAAAAAAATAATAAACCACATAATCAATTGGATATAAATGCTTAAACTTAGAAATATACTTTTCAAGGGGCGCATACTTCATAAAGCAGAGAAAGCTGCAATGATTTCGTAAAACGATATTGCTAATCATAGCAATTTATAACATCTCACGCCCCGATCAATGCAGCAAAAAAACCATAAAGAATGATAAAAAAGTGAATAATTAAATTAAAACAAAGAATAAATAAATATTAATTAAAATCTTAAAGGAAACCATAGTAATAACATGAAATAAACTGAGTAACCACATGGAAAACAGTTAACACAAACTGGAAAAATGGTTGATGCCAAAACCTAAATTGAAGTTAAAATAATAGCTCGACAGATATCGATTAATCGAAAATATTTCAGAACAATTACATTAAAGATAAAATACACAGAGTAAATATTAAATGATAATGTTAAAATTAATACTAGTAGAGTTAAATTAAATCGTACCAAAAATATTCATAATTAAATCGTTTAAGATAAGGACTGAAGAAAGAATGTACAAGACTACTGAGTACAAGCGCCATCTTTCGGTTAGCAATAAAAACATTAAGTCAGTTAAATAAGATGTATTGACTGAAAGATTAAGATAATTTAGAAGTATTAACAGCTAGATTAAGATAATTTTTAAGATTTTTATTTTGAAGTCAAATTATTAAGTGTAAAGTTTAAGATAATATAGAAGTATTAACAGCAAGATTAAGATAATTTTTAATAATTTTATTTTGAAGTCAAATTATTAAGTGTGTAGTTTCAAGAAGACATAATTACAAGCAATAATGCCAAAGAGCACACATATAAGGATAAGCATAATAATGCGGTCATCAATAATAATTAAAATTAAAATAATTTTTTTTTTTTTTTTTTATGAAGTCAAAGTATTAAATGTTAAGTTTTAAGAAGAGCCCATTACAAGCAAATAATGCCAAAGAGCACAATTATAAGGATAAGCATTATAATGCAGTCATCATAAATTAAAATTAAAAATTAAAATTTAAAAGATTTTTTATTATTAATATTTATAAGATTTTATTTTTGTTATGCAAATATATATATATATATATTAATTTCTTTGGTACAGATTTAGTATTAGGATCCCTTTGACAACTTTTAAATTTTTGTTGTCATTTTGGCGATTAATTAAAATAACTTTTGCAATTGTGCAAGTATAGACCTTGGCGAGAAACTTCCGCGCTACTTCGGTGTCAAATTAAAGATTTCGCCAATGGGTAATGATTGTTTTATTTATCTAAAACGATTTTTGTCAGTTTTATTTTAAATATATTTTTTAACTTGATGCAAGGCGAAAAAAACGAAACACATTTTTTTAATTGAACTAAATATATAAAAATGTAATAAATAAAATAACTGATTTTGAATCTTAAAATACGAAGTTGCTTTTCTTAGAAACTGTTAATATATTCATTTTCAAAATGTTCTTTTGCTGGTTTCATCTTAATTTGTTCCAAACGGAAAAGTATCCTGAAGTACTTAAGTTGAAACATAGCTAATGATGACGAAATGAAATATTTGTGTATCCGCTTTGTTTTAAGCTTACTTTATTCCTTTCATATCCCGAATAAAATTTATTTTTTCCTAATAAATTGTTGCAAAGTTCTTTTTTATTCCCTTCTTCTTATTATTCACATACAATTTTGTAGCAATGACGTTAACGGCCCTCTTCACTTACCGTCGCCGGAAGCCCGAGCCAATGTTATTCTATGGGGAAATTTTCTTTACAAATAACTTATTAACTAATACATATTTTTAAATTCTGTTTTCACATTCAGAAAATTCACAACTCTTAAATGGACGGACCTTTTTTAAAAATGTATTTTTTTGATTTTTAATATTTTATTTTGAAATTGCAAAATAAAAAAAAAATCACGTATTGAAAATTCGTATTTTGCAGCTTCAAAATAAAATATAAAAAATTAAAAAAATATATTTTTTAAAAAGGTCCGTGAATTTAACAGCTGGGAATTTTCAGAATGCAAAAACAGAATTTAAAAATATGTATTAGTTAATAAGTTATTTGTAAAGAAAAATTTCCCATAGAATAGCATTAGCTTCGACTTCCGGCGGCGGTGAGTGAAGAGGGCCCTTAAGTTCGAACTTTAGTTTCGATAAATTTGAGCTTTTATTATTAAGAAGATAATTTTAATAATATTTTAAAAATAATTTTTAATGACATACCTAAATTAAATAGATTTTCATTTAAAATTTGATCCCCTCAAAAACTTAGAAGCTTCAATTTTCAAATTCTACACTTTCATTTTAATTATTATTATTGTTATTATTATTGTTATTTAAAAAAAAAAAAAAAAAAAAAAAAAGATACAATATTTGTAAATCAATAGCTGTATAAACGTTCATTACATACCTTCTCACTTTTTATTTCATTTGTTTAAACCTTTTTCCCATCACTTAATATACCTACCGGTTTAATGATTACAATAAAATAAAAGAATAGCATTATTAACCCAAATTTTTTAAATCTAAATTTTGAGAAGAAAAAATTTTTAAGGAAAAAGAAAAGGATGTCATATGACCAATTATTTATTCTTTAAAAATAAAATTCTTTGCCACCTTTTTGCAGTTAAAATAAATAAGCTGCAGATGATTAAATGAGTGTGTGAAGAATTATGAAAAGAACAAAAGTAAGACAGATTCTTTTCCCCTTGAAATACGTTCATTTTGGTCGTGTTTTTTTTTAAAGAAAAGTACGTGAGTAAAATTGCTTGTTCCCCTTATTCCAGTTTATAAGTGTAATGAATCATGAATAAAGAGTATAACTTTTATTATTTTTATTATTATTTAATGTTTAGTTTCTTTTTTGGCCACATCTAATGAATCACTTGATTTCTGATGACATATTCTACCAATCATCTGTAACAGAAAATTTTTAATCAGAGCTACTTTTTATAGCAAGTTATATTTTACTAACTTCTGTTTAAAATAAGATTGAAATTGTGGTTATTTATATATGTTAAAAAAGCCTGAGTGATTGAACACAATATTAGTGTTAATGTGGTGTTAAAGTTCTAATATCATTAAAATGTAGTGTCTTTAAAACGTAACATTTTAAATGTAAAATGTTAATATATTATAATAACAAATTTCCTGCAGAAATATTTGCTGTTATAAATATCAAGTCTTTTTCTTATGATGGAAAATATTTTTTTTCATTAATTTTAGCATTAATTAAAAGCTATTATTTATATTTAGTTAGAATTGAAATGGAAAGAGAAGAGATATGGATTATATTTACATATATAATAAAATTAGAATGTGAACGAGGTTTTTCACATTTTATATTCATCAATGTAAAAAATGTAACTTACCAGTTTGCTTGAAATTTAAACTAGTTAAAGCTTAACAACGAAATATCTTTAAAATCCTCTAAAAAATATACTATTGATAACTTAGTAATGAATTAACTTGGGAAATAGTGATATAACTCCGGTATAGCCTTTTAAGTGAATGGATTTATTGGTTAAAAGTATTGTTCCAGCTATAAAGTTTGTGTAATATGAGAATGGATTAAAAACATTCATGAAATGTCACAATATTTGTTAAAAGACATTCTAAAAAATACAGGAATATAAAAAACATAAAAAGCCTGTATTATGCAATGTATGATAGCGTGATACCTCATAATTTACAGTAATAACCTTTTCAAAAATAGTCCCGAAAACCAGTAAAGCTATATTTTACTCAGAGAGGATATCTTCAGCATTTCTCAACAATTCTAAGACATTTTCTAACTTTCATGAGTTTTTCTACAGATATATTTCTCGGAGACATGAAACTTTCACTTACATTCCTTGGAGAATCTCGCTTATATTCAAGAGATTTCCAAGCTAGATTTCTAGAGATTTACATTCTAGAGATTTCAAAGCTAATACATTAATCACAGAGCTTTTTAGACTAAAAGTTTCTAGAAGTAATTATTTCTCAATGAACTCGCCAAAAATGTCGACAGGTGTTTCTCAAAATTGTCGTTCAGACCCTCTCGGGGAGATGAATGGCCTTCAACGTGCCTGTAAATGTTGTTTCACTGTAGTAAGACCATCAATGCGCAAAAACTAAATATTTCTCCATATTGTCCGAGTCAAATACAGAGATTGAAAATAATATTTAGAGATTCCAGCAATATGTATTGTAAATGCATTTTTAAAGAACTTATTGTGATTTTAACAAAAATTATATTTAAATATATTTTGAATTGCATTTGAAGTTTGAAAATTTAGTTTAATCAATAAGCTGGAATTTCATATATGTATGTTTATATTTTATATATTGTATTAATTTAAACTTTAGTAGATAATAAAATTTTTAATGAAAGTTTCTGAAAAATTAGGGATACAATGTGAGAATTTATATATACATTAGAGACATACTTTTTAAACAATTGATAAACTTCAAACTTAATGTTCGTATTTTTACAAAACATTATGTATCTAATTTAATTTTAATTGGCTTTAAATAAAATATTGACTTTTGCAATTAAAAAATGTATTAGTTAATATTCTGAAGATTTTCCCAAAAATAAATTTTTCCCTTTGAGATATTTCGCAGACATTTTTATCAATAGCGGTCTTTAAATTAAAGTATAAAGATGCTTAAAAAAAAAAAAAAAAAAAAAAAAAAAAAATCGTGAATTTTAAACATATTTTAAAAGTTTAAAATTGGCTATATATAGTGATTATGGGTTCACAATCCAAAAATCTTTAAATTTGGTTTTAAATTGAAATTTTATAGATTTTTCTAAAATTACTTAAAATGTGATTTTGTTTCAAGCCACTTTACAGTGATGCTTTATAATTAGCCATCTATCAATCTTTCAAAATGATCCAACTCATGCAAAGTCCTGTTTAATTTTATTTTATTTAAGGAGGATTAGAGGTATACGATTAGAGGATCAGAGTATGAAAGAGCTTTAACAATTCGCGAATTTTTAACCTATTTTATCCGAAGAAAGTTGATAATTGTCTATAAATAGCGATCATGCATTCTCAGTCATAAAATTGCTAAATTCGGTTGATAAATGGAGATTTTATAGGAAGATAATATTTAATTTAATTTAATGGCCCGCTTCAGTTACCGTCGCCGGAAGCCTAAGCTAATGTTATTCTACGGGAAATTCTGTTTACTTATAACTCATTGATTAAGAAATATTTTTAAATTCTGTTATCACATTCAGAAAATTCACAAACTATTAAATTGGCAGACGTTTTTCAATAACAGATTTTTATTTATTTATTTATTTATTTATTTACTTATTTATTTAATTTTGAAACTGTAAAGTGAAAAATTTCACATATTGAAAATTCATATTTTACAGCTTCAAAATAAACATTAAAAAAAATCAAAAAATCAAAAACCGTTCGTGAATTTAACAGTTATGAATTTTCTGAATGGGAAAACAGAGTTTAAAAATATGCATTCGTCAGTGAGTTATAAGTAAACAAAATTTCCCATAGCTTTGGCTTAGACATTGGCTTGGGCTTCCGGCGACAGTAAATAAAGCGTACATTGAAATTTTATAATTTGTGAGCTAGCGCTATTGCAATTAAAATGCTTAGATTTTATATTTTTAAAAATGAAAAGAATTAATTACATTTCAAATTTAGGAGATTTTATAAAGCTAGCTTTACACTTTTTTAATTTATCTTGAAATTTTTATTTATAATACAATAAATCAATTTTTTTTTTTTTTTTAAGTTCTTTAATCAGATAAACTAATTTATCACAAGAAAAGTAAATTCATTTTAAAAAGAAATTAAAACTAAATGTTTATATAGTAAAATCAAATTGTATCAATTTATACAATAAAATTAAATTGTATCAAGTTTGTAAAAATTTAAACTAAATGTTTATATAATAACACCAAATTGTATCAGTTTAATTTTATTGCTACATACATTGATAAATCAGTTAAAAAAATTCCCGTTACTTTATAATTTATATTGTTAAAAACTGCCATCCACTCAAATATACTCTTTTGAAAAAGCAAAATATTCTTTAACTGTTGTGATGTTAAAAACATCACTTATTTTTAAATGTTAAATAAGATCGTTTTCTGCACTTAAATGCATTGTTTCTCTCAGCTGGCTCAACTCACCCTGTTGTGTTTGCTTTACTGCAACACACACACAGGAGAAAAATTGGTTCTTCTTTCCTAGTGGTGATGTCATATCACACCATGCTGAGAACCAATAGGGTGATGGTTCTGACTACACCTTCTGTTATTCTGGCAGTTTTAAATTTAGTTGGGTTTCAGCTGCTCTCAAGAGAAGAACATGGGGTGAGAAAGATTTGTTTTGCTTCTGTTTTAAAATAATGACCATTTTATCATTTGGAGAGAGAGTGCCTACTTATTAATAATAAATAAATATATATTAGTTTATATGAATACTTATTCAAATTTTAAAAACCATTAATTTTTATATCCTACTTAATTTGGAATTACTAGTGTGGTTTGGAAATAAAATTAATTAATTTTGATGCAGCAGATTGGTTTTATTGCAAACATTATTTTTGTATGCATTTTTCTTTTTACAGTATTCTAGCCAATAAGTAAATTGATTCCTCTTTTCTCTTATGTAAATAAAATTATTTGGATATATATATTTGACCTTTTGACCCAAAGAATAAAAAGGGTTAGTGGCCAGAACGCAATGTACGCCATGAGGTTCTTTGATCCTCACTAAGTAACTTCTGTTGCTATGAAAATTAAAAATATTAATAAAATTAATTTAAAATATGGAAACTTAAAAGGTAAATGAATTATTTACATCACATTTGGTGCCGGAAAGGAATACTTGATTATTGTTCTTAAGAATAAATGATACTGTAGAGATTGTTTATTTTGAATAAGTTATTTTATTTTTATTGCTAGAATTACTGAAATTATTTTTTTAAAGTCATACATTACCAATTACATTTTTTTGGTGATTGAATATGATGGATACCAAGTGACCTATAAGACAATTCCCTGTTTCAAAAATTGTGATATGCTGGAACTTTGTATAGATGAAAATTTTTTTTTTTGGTTCAATATATTTTGAATAACTGATTAAATAAATAATAGTCAACAGAACTTTGTATTGTTGGCTTAAAAAAAAAAATTTGTAGGTATCTCTCTCTCTCCTCAACTACGTGAATTTATTATATGCAAATAGCCATCAACACATGTAGTTTTATAGCCAATATAGTAGTTTCATATATATACAAAAAATAATGGCTTCTAACAAAGGATTGACAAGAGGTTTACCATTCAAAACTTTAGTAACGCCATTTTCTGGAGACCCTCATTTATTGGATTTTTTTATTGAACAAGTGAAATTTAAAATTGAGAACAGCAAATGGGAAGAATCCCATGCTTTGGCTTTTGTGAAATCAAAATTGGCAGATACTGCTCTTAAGTTTTATGTCTCCTCCCCAGCTTGCCAAAAAGCCAAAAATACAAAAGAGTTATTTAATATATTTAAGAAATATTTTAAGGTAGAGTCGGCAACTACAATAGCACAACAATTTAACGAATTTAAGTTTGAGTCCGATGTCAATATTAATATTTTTGCTAATAAGCTTGAAAATTTAGTGAGAAAACGATTTCCTGATATGGAAGAAAAAGCCCTTGAACAATTACTAATCGCAAAATTCAATGATCTCATTCCGCCCCACTTTAGAATTCATCTACTATCACAAAAAGCCACAACCTTTTATCAGATGGTGGAATGTCTCGAAAAATTCCAGGAAATTTATAACTTGCAAGTAAACCCTGTCTTACCAGGAACATCTTTTGCTACTATTCAGAACTTCAATCATAAAATAGATAGTGAAGTGATAGGTACAAACTCAGAAAACAATTTGACTAAGATTAACAATTCATCTTATAGCAAGCGGCCATACAATAAATTTCCACAAAATAAAGGTTCGCACACGATTCAATGCCAATGGTGTGAAAGACCTGGACATTCTGCTCAGAGGTGCTTTGCACTCAGAAAATTACAAAATAATAAGTTTTCTCACAGATATCGTAATGGGCAAACTTTCTCTAAACCTTATAGAGACATGTCACGGAGAGCCAGGGCCCCTAAAACATTTAAATCCAACTCCCCTCAAACCAAAAGTAGTCATTCACAATGACTAGAAGTGGAGAATGGTAGAAGTGACACTAAACTCCTAAATACAAAGAGTTCCTCATATAGGTCAGGTTTGAATAAAGTCAATTACCATAACAACTTTTCACAGACTAACTCAACATATTCTAATCTACCTAATAATTTTTTTGTAAATAACAATGAAATCATTCTGAGATCTCCAGACACACAGGCAAAGTTCCCTTTGTCATTAGAACGCAAAGTCAAATCTGTTGCGATACAGACAACATCTCCTGTACTGGTAACGTCCCCGAGTGTGGAGGAAAATGGAGACTGCATATTAGTTAATTCACTGGAATTCTTGTTACACACAGACAATGATCTGCCCAATCTCCCCATCATACAATTACTGTTAAACAAAACATTAGAGAATTTTCTTCTCGACTCAGGAGCTTCTGTGTCATTACTCTCAAAACATTACTTCTTACAAAATCAAAACAAATTATATTACAAAAGAATTGCTTCAAGAGTCAAGATATCTACAGTAAACTCTATAGTCCAATGTGACGGATGTGTTTGCATTTCCTTTAAAATAGGGAAAACTTTTTACAAACACACCTTTTTTCTTATTGAAATACCAACTGAATCTAAATTTATTGGTATACTTGGCTTTGATTTTTTAAAATCCCATCACGTAGTTATCAATTTACACAATAACAAAATACAAATTAATGAAAATGCTTTAGATATTCTAGACACTGTACCCTCTTGCAGTCTTCTATCATCTGAATCTGATATGAATCAGGCATCACATAAGATAGCTACTCATATGGATTTTCCCCAAACTGGATATAAAAAATCTAAAATTGATGTTCATAAAGAGAACTTACCCTCTTATCAAAAATGTTGGCTTACCCAGAAGATTATGATTGATCCACAGGATACTATATATGTGCCTGTGCGGTCCATGCTTATTCCAGAAAATCAGTTAGTAATGTTTACATCGTCTAACAAGCATTGTCCACTTGTGTCCTATCCTTCTCTTATGGAGGTACAACATATCAAGGAAAATTCTACTAAACAAGAATTAATTCAATTTTTTATTCCTATGTATAATAATTCGAGCAAGAAACTGCATATAAATAAAAATACCGTTTGCGGATACATTTCAGAGATAGATAAAATAGAAGAAAATTCCTTGGATCTTGCAACAAATACACCTGATCACATGTGTAATCTAATTAAGGCTACACCAGAAGTTTTATCCTTAAGACAGAAAGAATTTAATGTAAATAATTTTTCTATTCAGCATTTAAAACCTACAGAAAGGGTAATAATGCAAGATATTCTTCAGAAATTTAACTCTGTATTTTCATGTTCACTAAAGTCGATTGGACACACCGATCATATCACTCCACATATAAAATTCATTTCAGATATTCCCTTAAAAACTTACCCTTTTCCTATTCCACAAGCTATTCAAGAAGAGGCAAAAGATCAACTTGACAAATTACTGGATGCAGGGATCATTGAGAGAAATATCTCTGAATGGGCATGCCCAATGCTCATGGTTAAAAAGAAAGCTGTGTCTAAGGAGGATAAACCTTCCTTTAGATTGGCCCTAGATTTAAGGTTAATCAACTCTATGATTCGATGCTCCACTTATCCTCTTCCAAGAATTGATACGATAATAAATAACATCTCAAAATTTAAATATTTTACAACATTAGACTTTCCCTCAGCGTATCATCAAATTTCATTACCTAAAGAATACAGACGACGTCTCTCATTTACTACACAATGGGGAACTTATTCATTTAAAAGATTAATGTTTGGGCTGAGATCAGCCGCATCAACATTCCAAATGCTTATTGACACAATTATACAAGAGTGCAATTGTTCAGGCATATATGCTTACCAGGATGACATTATTATAGGAAGTGACTCTTTCCAGGAAACAACAGAAAAATTACAAACACTTTTAGCTACTCTACAAAAGTACAATCTGACATTGTCTCCAAAGAAATGTAAATTCCATCAGTCATCTATTGAATATCTCGGTTTCAGCATCCAAAATCAGAAAATACATCCTATTTCTTCCAACATTACAAAAATTACTCAATTTCCTATCCCAGCAACCAGAAAACAACTAAAAAGATTTATAGGATTGTGTGGATTCTACAGAAAACTCATTCCCTGCTACTCGCGATTAATTGATCCTTTGATAAAATTAACATCTCCGAAAACTACATTTAAATGGACAGAGGAACATGCTGAAGTCTTTAAACAAATACAGAAAGTTTTTTTCTCTAAACCTTTTCTTTCTTTACCCGATTGGTCAAAACAATTTTTTCTTAATACAGATGCTAGCAAAATTGCTATTTCAGGGGTTCTTCTACAAGAAAAGGAAGGCATTCTGCTTCCGGTTAGTTACTTTAGTAAAACACTATCTAAATCAGAACAGCGATATTCAGCCATCAAGCTTGAGCTGATGGCCATAGCTAAGTCAGTCAGTGCATTTAAATTTTTCCTTTTCAACCGACCTTTCACCATTCTCAGCGATAGCAGACCACTCGAACACTATAAGAAAATTTCCTCTCCTGCTGATCTAACTACTAAATGGCTGATTGAATTATCAAACTATCAATACACATTCAGATATGTAAAAGGTAAAACAAATGTTTTGGCAGACTATTTTTCAAGAGAAGACTTTTCTCCATACACTCAAGATCTTAACTCAAACCCAGAATTAATTAAAGAGGCTAACAATTTACCCATTTCTTCAGCTTCTCCAACAATTGAACTCCATCATTTCAATGTCACACAAAAATCTGATAAGTCACTCACCTCATCAGAGCCTCATCGTTCTTCCTTACCTCAGTTGTTAAGCAACGATGCTGCTCCACTCAGTCGTTCCTTAAACAGCTCTGACGCAGATAATCTTATGATGGAAATCTCGGAAGAATGTTTTTTTAAAGAGCAAAGAGAAGATGACTTTCTGCTAAAAATTATTGTCGATATCACTTCGGAGAAACCTTCTCCTAAATATAAAAATTATTTTGTCCATCCGGACACAGGTCTGTTAATGATCAAACGAAAGTTTCACCAGCCTGAAAACTCTCCAAAAACAAAAATTGTAGTACCACAGAAGTTAAAACCTAAAGTATTAAAAATTTGTCACATGCCTCACTTTGGAATTAGAAATACATACAGAAGAATACTTAAACACTTTTATTGGACAGGATTATTTGAAGATGTAAAAAACTTTGTTCTGTCCTGTACATTATGTATTCAATATAAACCGCACAGAATTCCACCTGCTCCACTACAGGAAATGTTTGTTCCTTCTGCGCCGAGTATGTTAGTTTCCATGGACTTTTTGGGTCCTTTCTCTAATGGCTTCCATGTGTTAACATTCCTCGATCATTTTTCTAAACATATTGAATTGGTACCAGTAAAAAATGCAACAGCACAAGCTGTAGTTAAAGCCATTACGGGATACATTACTACCTTTGGTCGACCCTCTGCGATACTCTCAGACTTAGGCCCACAGTTCACAGCAAACATCTTTAACAACTTGGCACAGACATTGAAAATTACAATCTCCCATTCATCATCAGGACACCCGCAAACACAAGGCTCATCAGAAAGAATTAATACCAGCATTAAATCCTCAATTTCCACTCTTACCAAGGAAGGATTTGATTTTCATCAGGCTTTGATGATACACAAGAACCTGTATAACACCACCGTTCATTCTTCAACTGGATATTCTCCAGCCTTTCTGCATTTTGGCAGGTCAATAACAAGCATCTTTGACTTGTTTGAAGCTCCTCAGTTAGAAACACTGGAATTTCCATATGAATACCATAAATATATGGAATCAATGAAACAGATCTTTAGGCAAGTGCATCATAACATGAAGTTTTACCAAAACCAACGTAATACTAGACAACATAAAAAAGCAGTTCTCCGGAAATTCAAAGAAAATGATATGGTCTTTATAAAAACCAAAGATACATTTAAACCAAGATTCATAGGCCCATATTCAGTTCAAAAAGTAATATCTGACGTGTTACTCTCCGTCAGAGAATTCGAAAATGAAGGGGCTGAACCATTAACTATTAACATAGACCGTGTCATCCTGGCGCATAAAAGAAAGCAACATCTCATTCCACAAACAATTCTGACAGGTCAACCAGCTGGGATTGTTCAACCGCAGTCTCATTATGATCTCAGACCAAGATGCAAAACTTAATTTTTGTTTTTTGTTTTTTTTTTGTTTCCATTTTCACAAATGTTCTTTTAACATGTTTTTTTTTTTAAGTTTTTTTTTAGGGGACTTGATAAGCAATTCATTCACCAAAGTTGCCTGTTGTAAACAAGTATGAGTTGGTACAGGTATATTTCATAAGTTGTATTTTGTATATTGTCCTATTATATATTGTGTAGTTATATATATATATATATATATATTTTCTCCTGTGGCAAATGTTGAATATCTACAAAAACTTAGTGCAGTGTGTATTGTAGTTAATATGAATATAAATCTTCTGTTATGCTGATTTATTTTATATATTGTCTTATTTGTTAAATTTGATAACTATACTATAATTATTTACTGCTCAAAATGTACAGTATGTGTGTGTTATATGTGTCGGAAACTTGCATATTTATATGTGTATACATAATTTTTCTTCTTTCTTTTCATATATTAATTCCTACACATTGTCATGTTTATAAATATATTGGGTTATTAAATACAATTTCTGGAAGCTTCCACACCATTTTCACAGACACAAACATCACTTATACAACACAAGTATACACTACATCCACACTATTACACAATCAAATTAATACACAATCCACACATGATATGTATATAAATGTGTATAATGTTTGATAAAATTTTTTGTTTATTGTGATTATTGACATTGCAGTTTTGTTTTGGTTATATCTGATAGTATGTTTATTTGAGTATTATTTGACGTTTATATTAAGTGCATTTTTGATTTTGTTTAGTAATCTAACTTGGTGGCCTCGGTAGCCACTCACATTTATTATTTCCATTTATAATATGTATATTCTTTAAATAATAATAATAATAATGGTAATGATAAAATTTAAAAAAAAAAAAAAAAATCTTATTCGAATATTATACTCGAGTACTTGGAATGCCTTTTCCGTAATGTAATATTTATCTGTAAGATTATTTTGACATTTGTATTGATACTTATTTTGATTTTTTTTTCTCCTTCATAATAATGCTTCAAGAGGTCATCTGTAAATATTTTATACTGAAATATAACTGATTTTGTTTTATCAGTTGTTAACAAGATTTCTTTGACATTTATTTAGTATAGTTGTTCTTTCATGTGTATACTTATACATTGATTAATCGGTAGATGGTATTTAATATCAAGACTATTGGTTAAATATTTTTGTTGATATTGCACATCCACTGAAATTCTTTTGTCATGTCATACATTTTTTTATTCTCGTTAACTAATTATTTTTACAAATTTATAAGAAAGCAGATTTTACAGCAATTAACATGCTTTTCAATATTTCTGTTATACTATTTTCTTTAAAAGGTATCAATGTTTTTTTACTCATGTCACTTGTTGATAAAAGCTGTGTCTGTTTGCATTTATAGATATATTTTATTAGTTGTCAATATCCTAATAAATATTGTTAGATATGTCACTGACCACTTTTGTATCAATAAAATCTTTTATTTGAGAATCTGTAACCACAGTGCTGAAATAGTATTGTTTTTGATGAAATGGTGTATTCCTCGCCTATTTTGGTAGAATTGATCACCTACCAGGGTGGGCGTTGATATTGGGTTTTTTGTCGGAATTTTATTGTTTCAGCTTTACTTATCGATTTTGTATTGTGTTTGGTTCAGATTTTGTGTCACATGTACATTGTTCTCAAAATTTCCAAATTTTTTTATCAAGTGCATGTTATTAAGAGCATTGTAAGACCTTTCAGTTGCTTAAAAATTTGCTTTGTTACATTCATGCCTTTAATGGCCGTTCCTACAATATTATGTACTCAATATGGATATTTTTTTTTTCACATGTAAGTAAAAAAAAAAAAAAAAAAAAAAATTTGTAATCCTTATGTAAATGTAGGTATGCACTCTCCATTCACATGTTTAGTCTTCCAAATTTTTTTAATGGTCGTTAGGGGTAATGTGATGTTAAAAACATCACTTATTTTTAAATGTTAAATAAGATCGTTTTCTGCACTTAAATGCATTGTTTCTCTCAGCTGGCTCAACTCACCCTGTTGTGTTTGCTTTACTGCAACACACACACAGGAGAAAAATTGGTTCTTCTTTCCTAGTGGTGATGTCATATCACACCATGCTGAGAACCAATAGGGTGATGGTTCTGACTACACCTTCTGTTATTCTGGCAGTTTTAAATTTAGTTGGGTTTCAGCTGCTCTCAAGAGAAGAACATGGGGTGAGAAAGATTTGTTTTGCTTCTGTTTTAAAATAATGACCATTTTATCATTTGGAGAGAGAGTGCCTACTTATTAATAATAAATAAATATATATTAGTTTATATGAATACTTATTCAAATTTTAAAAACCATTAATTTTTATATCCTACTTAATTTGGAATTACTAGTGTGGTTTGGAAATAAAATTAATTAATTTTGATGCAGCAGATTGGTTTTATTGCAAACATTATTTTTGTATGCATTTTTCTTTTTACAGTATTCTAGCCAATAAGTAAATTGATTCCTCTTTTCTCTTATGTAAATAAAATTATTTGGATATATATATTTGACCTTTTGACCCAAAGAATAAAAAGGGTTAGTGGCCAGAACGCAATGTACGCCATGAGGTTCTTTGATCCTCACTAAGTAACTTCTGTTGCTATGAAAATTAAAAATATTAATAAAATTAATTTAAAATATGGAAACTTAAAAGGTAAATGAATTAATTACATCACACTGTCAAAGAATTTCACAAGCAACTTAACTTTAAGAACAAAATCTTTAATTGTCTGTCCTAATATCTAAATCTCTTAATCTTTTTCTAAACAACAATTGGCTGTGATATCTTCTAATAACTAAGGAAATAAAGTACAGTTAAATGCCTCAAATTAAATTTTCGAACATTTTCTAAAAATTGATAAAATTTCTGTATCTAAAATAACTTTGATCGTGTTGCCAAACTGAAAAAGGAGGAGGAAAAATTATAAAAAAAAACATTCGATTTTAAAGATCTTTTCGAAAAAAATAAATAAATAAATAAAAATGACATAATCTTGTTAATAATAAAAGATAAAGTTTCCCGGGTGTAACGCGCGAATATAAGGTCACAACTACAAAAATGTATTGAAATTAAAAATAATAATAATAATAAATTTTAATTATTGCTTTGAAAGAATGTCTAAAATAATGGAAGAATGAGGATTTAGTAGAAATTTTGTGATTTAGTGCAATTGCAACAATAGATTGAAAAAAATGAAATTTATCCGTAATTTGAAGCAAATGAAAATCTAAAAGATAATTTAAAAGAAACGGTGTAATACTATGTAAGAACTGCATGGCGATTTAGATGATCCTGTGCTGAAACGTATTCTCATAAATAATTAAATTTAAATTAAATTTCTATAAATTTAAATTATCTTATTGAAATTAGATTATCTTCTTAAATTATCTTTATTAAATTTAAATTATCTTATTGAAATTAGATTATATTTTTAAATTATTTTTATTAAATTTAAATTATCGTACTGAAATTAGATTATCTTCTTAAATTATCTTTATTAAATTTGAATTATCTTATTGAAATTAGATTATCTTCTTAAATTATCTTTATTAAATTTGAATTATCTTATTGAAATTAGATTATCTTCTTAAATTATCTTTATTAAATTTGAATTATCTTATTGAAATTAGATTATCTTCCTAAATTATCTTTTTTAAATTTGAATTATCTTATTGAAATTAGATTATCTTCTTAAATTACCTTATTGAAATTAAATTTTCTTCTTAAATTTTCTTTATTAAATTTAAATTATCTTATTGAAATGTTGCACTTGCATTAGCTTTTGTGAAATTGTTTCCACTGCTTTTCTGAGTGTTGTCCCGAAACCAAGACCCACTGGCTGAATTTTCTAAAAATTTTAATAAAAATTTTATAAAATAATATTAAAATGTCGCTTTTTTAATGTGATCAAAAAATTTTAATGGAAAATTTTATTTATTATATTAAAATAAATAAGTAAATAAATAAGAATAAAATATGTTTTTTTTTTTTTTTCTAGACTTCAAAAACCTATGAAAACTCTTTAAAAAAATCTAACAAAATTCAAAAATCGGTTTTTCTGTTTGTTTTCTAATTGTCGTAAATATTTAGATAATCCTTTGAAACTAATATATGTATTTCTGTTATTCAGGCTTTTTATGTTATTTTTCCTATCGAATATAAGTAACGCCAATTATATGTTTACAGGGGCTCTCAAAAGATTTACATGCATTACAGTTAGTAAGAGATATTTTTTTAAAGCATATTTTAATGTATTCATACTGCAGAATATATATACACATATATATATATATATATATATATATATATATACATATTCTAACGTGTTCGAAATGTTTATTTTAATATATATATATATATATATATAACAAAATAAACATAAATTCTTCATACACGTAAAAGCCTGTTTCTTATAGTATATAAGTATTAATGATTAGTTATATATATTCAGAAACTTTATGGGATATATGTAATAATTTCTAGAAAATAGCTGTATCACATAATGTTCGAAAGCGTTTCATTCAGAAACAGTATGGGATATATGTAAAAATTTCTCGAAAATAGCTGCATCACATAATGTTCGAAAGCGTTTCATAACATATAAAAGATGCATGAGTTTTCTTTCCTTTTTTTTTTAAATTATATATTGCCCAAGATATGTACTCTGTTTTAATATTACCGGTTCAATAAGATTATTTTTAGTCAGTAGCCTATCATCTTTTAAAAAGAATACATCTAGTATGCATAAAGCATGATATAGTAATTTTGTTTTATATTGTATAATTTTTAATGATGAAAAAGATTTTTTTTTTTATATATATATTAGTTTTTGGTGCTTTTATAAAGTTTAATTCCCACTATGATGATTCTAAAAATTTTAACTATACCTATTATATTAACTATACCAGTAGAAAATTATAAATTATTCAAAAAACGTTTCTTTGGTTTTTAACAAAAAAATTTTATTTCAGTTCAAAAAGAATTACTTAATCTCATTTACAAGAGAGTTGTAAATAAAAAAGTAAAATGCTTAACCTTTGAAAATTTCAAGGAAAAAAAAAATGCAATTTATTTTACTTTAGTTTCTTTTATATATTTATTTTTTCGAAACAAAAGCGAAAAAACATCAAGAAAATGGCTTCAACATCTTAAAGAAAATGCTTATATCTTCTCCTTATATTATGTTTTATCCATTTATGATGTTATGGCAGGAAATGACTAATTTATTTTTGAAATGGTGGTATATTTTTAACCTATTTAATTTTGAGCTATTTTCTTTTTGTCAAATTTTAAACCTCGTTTATTTTATTATCATTGCGATCTCATTTTTTGTAAATTCATACCTTATTGGTGAATTCCTTCTCTGGAGTCACCAAACTCCAATTTTCTCTCGTTTATGATATTAGAGCACAAAATAACTTACTTTTGAAAAAGCGATACATTTTTTAACCTATAAAATTTTGTGCAATTCCATTTATAAAATTTTGTGTTTCGTTTAATTTATTACTTTCCGAATATATATCATAGCTGCCAACTTTTTAATTTATTCCTCAGTATTGTTGACACCTGCCTTTTTTTCACACGATTTTTTATTTATTTATTTATTTATTTATTTATATATATATATTTTAAGAATATATTTTTTTATTTATTTAATCGTAACTGCACATTGGAGAAAATTACTCTACAGAGAAAGTGGTGTGAAAAAAAAGGTGGGTACTGGTAATACTACGGATATGGAATATATAATATATTAAAATGTTGACAGTCTGATATATATACTACGTAGTGTATGCATTATAAGCATGGGGAAAAAAAATCGAGCATGATATTTTGGTAAATATATTTTGAGGTTTTCTGATGTCACGTTTGATATTTTTAAGGTGGTGTATGTGCGTGAGTAAACACGATGACATCTAAATCCTGCATTCAATTGAGCTCAAATTTGTTTGGTATACTATAGATTTCCGTCTTGAACTGTACAAGATTTCACTGGTTTAACTGACGTAAGTGTTAAAGGTTAAAGCTGATTGACTACACGAGAGTTCTGGACCTGAAGGGGAATGCCTTTGTAAAGGGTCCCATACCACAAGGCCGGTTTCCACTGGAGTTTGAGCTTCCAGGTTCAAAAAACCATTAATCACGCTCCCGACACAAAGAGCCAAATGTCTTGTCATCAGTTGTAACCTTTTTTTATCAGATTGCGCAGTTACTTCAAAGGAAAGCATGCAAAATTCACAAAGATATCTGCCTCTGGCCCCTCAATTATCTCAGCTGGGGGTTAGAACCAGGGACTTCCAACCCCGTTCGAGGGTTTTGAGCCCGGTTGACCACATCAAAGGATTCTGAATAGAAGCCGTCGAAAGAGTCGTCAGTGGAAACCGTCAGTGGCGCGTTTTGGCGAAAAACACCGAAGACGGCTAGGTTGACCTTCATGGGTGTGGAGCTGAGTTATTTTATTTATTTATTTTATTTTATTTTTATTTATGCTGCCTATGGAATCAAATTACTAAAATAGTGCTCGCGTCTAAATTATATATTCTGTTAAGATTAAATTGGGTACGTCATTTTCGAAATATCTATATAGTTGATTGATTGTAGGGTGAAGGCCGATATTGACTACGCTAAGATCCTAGTCCTATAGGTGGAATGCCCACCATAGGGGGTCTTTATAAAGGATCTTAGCCCATATTTACCCGAATTTCTGAGAAAACCACGGAAAACTCTGAACGGCTAGGTCGACGAGCACGACCTGGGATTGAACCCAGCACTTCTCATCTACCTGCTTTGAGCGCAGAGCCGCTCGGCCACTGGTGGGCCTCTACATAGATTTTCCTGCGTTTTTATTATATAGTTTTCTTGCACTAGGAACCACACTGATACAAAAAATATTTTGTAGCCATCAAAATTGTAAAGCTGGCAGCAAGGAAGATTGTCTTTCTTTTCCTAAAAAATTTCTTTCCCTTTTCTTTCTTATTTTCTTTCGATAAATTTTTGAAAAATGTGAAAATTTAAAAATATTTGTCAAAAAATAGTAATTATAGTGGGATGATAAATAGTATCACACGTATTATCCCTAAATTTAATTATGAATAAATTAACCCACTATTTACTTTTGTCCCCCCTCCCCCTTTTTTTTTTTTTTTTTTTTTGGTCGTTACATTTTTCATTGTTTTTAGAGAATAATTTAAACCGCGCATTCTCCAAAAATGGGATGACCTGTAGTAGTACATTTAATTGCTTGAAATTCTATGTTTTATAATAAACGCTATGAACTGTGCCTTAATCGAAAATGGACATTTTTTTAAAATGCCTTAATTCATCATCAAAGTAAATATTTGAATCTTCATAGTCAAACAAAATATTTGAATCAAGATTTATTTTACAAAATATAGAAAACTACCCAACTTTAAAAAACAAGACAGTAAAAAAGGGGGAACAAATGTACATTAATTAATGAAATCGATTCATTGTTAAAAGAAAGAGACTGTTATTTACCCTGTAACTTGCCTAAGGCAAATGAAATATTTTTCTCATTATATTCTGATTTCAATGTAAAAGCAAGAAAAATTTTAAATAAGAGTACACAGTCAGGATAATTCTAAAAACTGATTGCCAATTGCAATAATTTGGTCGATAATGGCGAACTACCGACTGTCTTTATTAAATGTTCTATTTAAATTTTAACTCTTTCACACAGCAACTGATTTTTTATGCATAAAAAATTTAGTTTTCAATATCAGTGTGTTATTAATCCTGGTTTTTCCCTACCTTTCTTTTATATTCAATAGAAGCAAGTACTGGATCCGTAAAAAATTTTCGACTCTTGATTTTCGATGGATTTACACATTTTGAGGTTTTCTGAACATGATTTGACCACTTTTTTAGAAAATATTTGTCTGCGTGTCTGCCTGTATGTGTATTACCAAAATTTTGTGAACGCTGTATCTCACGAACCAATGGACGGAATTCATCGTTCAACAAGTGCCGTAGCCATTCCATATTTTCATAATTTTTAGTATGGCAGTATTGAGAAAATTTCTGCATGAATGTGCCCAGTGAGAATTATTTTCAGCTAATTGTTGCGAAATTAAACAGAACTATTTATAATAGTGATAGTGAATTAAGAAAAAAATATGTAAATGGAGGAATGCATTTATAAAATGTAGGGGTTCTCCTAGGGAAAAGTGCCCCCCGAAGGTTGTAAATTTTCAATGTGAGTATTTTTCAAAAGAATTCACCAATACTTATAAAACAGATGGTTTGAACCTCAGATCCGTAATAATTTAAAACAAAATTATCGATTTTTTCTCCATTAACCCGTTAGTAGTCGTTATAGACAGCGCCACCTATTACAGATTGAGCACTTTTTATTTAACTGTCACCAATAATTTTAAGAAGTGATGTGATCGACGTTTCTTCAATTTTATTCGTGTTTTATATATATCAAAAGCCACTTCTAAAAATTTTTGGTGGCTGTTGAATAAAAAAAATCTCGCAACACTGTAGGATGGGCGGCAAATCGACCAACTAGCGACTACTAACGGGTTAAAAAAAAAAAAAAATGCATTTTTTTTTTTTTTTTTTCACTCGACATTTAATATAACTTGTGAGATAAAAATCATCTGCATTCATCCTGTTAAAATAGTTTTAGTAAATAATTTGTGTTGCGTCAATTTGTATACGAAAATATAAAAGAAAGTTTTGTGATGGCCACAACATGCGATTTTTTTTTTTTTTCTTCCAGTTAACTTTGTGACGAAGAAACAAGTTTTTATGAATCACCTAATAACTACTACTTGTTTCTAAACACCTAGGTTTTGTTTGTCGTTTTTCTCCTCTCTCTAGAGGATGATCGGTCGGCATCTTCATTTAATAATGATCAAAAGATTAAGAAAACAAAAACTTGATCTTGCACCCAACATTTCCCTTCCGTCATTTCCCTTCCAGAGCACATGGAGAGGAAATGACATCATTATGTCACGTGGTCGCTGAGCAGCGGGACTCCAAAACAAGCTTTCTATTCAACTCCTTCACACACACAGACACCGCGAGACTTCTCGTCTGCAAAGATTTTCGACGCTTCTGTGGGGCTCCTGCAAAATATTAAGGATTTCCCAACAGTAGAGAGAGAGTTATTTTGGATGATTACCCCCCACAATCATCTGTGAACTCGGATATGTTTGTAAAACGCGCCTCTGATATTTCAGGCGCTCATCACTACTGTGTCAAAGACATCTTCGAAAGTCCGTAAAATTGTTGTTGTTGATGTTTTTTTCCGAAGAGAGAAGTAGAAAGATTTCATCTCCCCATATCGTCGTTTATGTTGCTCGTTTCTGATTACGCTCTTCTGGGAAAAACATTCTTTGAGGGTGAGTAGACTTTTATACATTGTATCAATTAAATTAAAATAATTTTAGCTAGCTTAGATAATTCAAAGCAAAGAAAATTCATATAAAATGTAGACAATAATGTGCATGTCTTATTCTGAAAATCCTTTTATATTTTGATTATTATTTATTATTATTATTTAAATTTTCATTGATAACTTGTTTATGCATGACATTAACATTAATGTCATTATAAACATAAATTAAATATCTTCACAGTTATAAAAAAAAACGTAAAATCTTTGTTAATCAGTATTAGTCAGTTTAGTCACCCTTTTACGATAATGATTTTATAGCTTAAAATTTAAGCATAAAGCATGATATTTTCTTTTCTTTTCCTTTACCCTCCCCCTCCAAAAAAAAAAAAAAAAAAAAAAGAAGCTTCCACACAGAGAGGGGGGGGGGGGGAAATAAATTGGTTTCCATAACAACAATTCTTTTCTTTCTTGATTTCAACAGATATCAATAGAATTAAATTAAACAATTTATACATTTATAGAAGTATTAAGTGAGCGATATAATTCTAGAGCTTTATACATCTAAGATACAAAATCGCAAAGAAGTAGAAAATAAATGCATAAAAATAAAAAATAAAAAAAATAAAACAGTTATATCCAAACTTTTTTTTTTTTCTTTAATAGGTAACAAATATAAAATTGCTTTCGCACTACAATTCTACCTTCTTTGAGTAGATGTTAAAACAGTTTACACGTGAGTTAAATAAAGATTTTGTAAATTATTTATTTATGGTATTGAGAGCGAAAGATATTTGCACGGAAATAATTGAACTTATTATAAAAATCAATTTTATGAATTACTTTCTTTTAAAATAACGTATAAACCCGTCTTTAAATTTTCCATCTGTCATCCGTTTTTAAATTTTCCATCTGCGCTGAATATAGTCGATATCTCGCTTCATTGTCGAAAAAAAGTTATAACCCCAATGAGAATAACAGCGAAAAGTACTGTTGTCATGGAAACGAATCCTTTTTTTTCTGTATAGAGAAACACCTGAACAAAAATCAGAATCGGATGCTATGCTTAAATTTCTGACTGCAAATCGGGCCGAAACAAGTTTTATCCTTTTAAGTATTAATTTTATAATCAACCAGTGACTGGAATAAACGTAACGTTTTTATTTTTTTCTATATTGTGGTAATATTTAATGAATATTCATTGTTGCTATTATTTGAAAGTTGGTAATCTCAACAACCCGATAATTTCTTATAGAAAGTTCAGAAATTTTTTGAATTTGAAATTTTGCTTAAATAGTTTTAAAAACTCATGCACGCACAGGGCGTGAATAAAAATAATTTCACTGTTAAAGTATTTTTATTTACTAGTGTAAGTGTATTATTATTAGTATTATAGCTGAGAGCATTTTGACTTAAAAGTAATTTTGTGTAATTTGGTAACAATATCCTCACATTTTTTCTCTCTCTCTCTCCTTTTCTATGAAGGATTTTTTTCTTATCAATCATTACTAATGCAAGAAGTTTAAAATTATTATTATTAATTATTATTATTAAAAATGCCTGTAAATTAAGTCGACAATTTCTTATGCATGTTTACTCAAAACGGGTATATTCGTATAATTTATTTTGGAATACTGTTAGTAATTTTAATAAGGAATGGTTAAAATTATACATTTAGGAATATATATATATATATATAATGTGTGTGTGTGTGTGTATGTTTGGGGTAAGAGTTGGTTTTTTGTTAACTATACATATTAGGATAATTTTAGGGATAAATTTCCACTCTTTTAATGGTTTTCTCTAAATAATAAATAAATAAAACAAAAATAAAAAATATTCAATCTGTAAATAAATCGTTGTAAAGCTTTATTCAATTTGCAAATTATGAAGCATCACATATTATAAATATAAATATATTCAATATTGATATAATATTCTTTTCCGATATCTATATAAAGTTAACTTTTTCGTGTCAATGAATGATGTTACAACATGAAATCATGAGTTTAAATGAAAAGTGGGAATTTAAATAAATCTCATGAACTTCAAATTCAAAATAATTTGATATTGTTATAGTTAATTCTTTTCTATGATGATATAATTAAAAGCATGGATTTTAAATGTATGTCAAACTTAACTATTCATAAAAATTTCGATTTGCTATATCATTCGACATCATAAAACTTTTAACATCTACTTTTATTATTATTATTATTATTATTTTCATTATCAATGCAGTTTTTCAATTAAAATTTCCTAAGAATGGTAAAAATAGTTTTCACACAAGAAAAATAAAATATTCTATTAGGACAGAGGACTATTAGTCTCAATCTGTGATTTTTGCGGTGTCATTTTTCGATAGTTGGACATTTATCGAAATCTAAAATTTATCGAAAATATAATTGAATAGTTTGAAAGCGATGTTATAATTTGGAGAGAAAAAAAAAGAAAAAACTAATAGTCCTCCGTCCTGAACTAAATTCTGCTTTTGTCAGAATTTCATCAAAATCTTTTTTTTTTTGGAAAGAAAAAGAAAAGAATAATCAGTATCGAAACAAACACTATCGAAAAAGTTTTTTTTTTTTTTTTTAAATTAGGAAATAAAAAGTGTGCGTGCAAAATGAAATAAAAATAAGTAAAAAAAAAATGAATTTAATGATTTAATTTTTATATAAAACATGATCGCGTGCTATCTTAAAAAGTAGATGTAAAATTGGCATCTATAAAAATTGTTTTAAGAAATAGAATAGAATAAAGAAAGCAACGATGTTGGTTGCATTTTGTTATATAGTTTGAATTTTTCTTTCTTTCTTTCTTTTTTTTTTTTTTTTTTCCTTTCCTGAGGGGAAAAAAAAAAAAAAAACTTATAAGCAATAGATTTTTTACAAAAACCCAGTCCGCAAAAATGGTTTAGCATGAAATGCTTATCATGTAACAAATTAAATCTAAACTTGTATTTAAATATATTCTTTCTACAGTAGTTTCCTAACAGCCTAAAAAGCTTACGATGTACTTTGCAAGACATTGCACTTTATTAAAAAAATGTTTTTATCGCTACATTGAATGAAATAATGAAAATTATAGTTAAACCTAATAGTAAAAAGAATGTAAATATTTTTTTTCTTTCGGTGAATCTAGCAAATTATGCAAATAAGCTTAATTTGGATACCAGTGTACATTAACCCTGATTTATTTAAACGATGCATTATCATGATATTTATTGAAAGGAAAATATAGTATTAATTACTCAAAAACAAAATATACTGAAAGTAATAGTATAATAGATTTTATCGTAATATAAAAAAATTCTATTAAATTTTTTTAAAATATTTTTCATACAAAACTGATTTTTGAGGGGGGGGGGGGGGGTTCAAAACTGGTTACTTAATCTGGAAAATAAAATTTAATTTCATGTACTTAAAACAAAAATCTGTTCTTTTAATGCCATTTCTGCATGTACCTCGTTATACAGCATTAAATCGAGTTACCTGAAAAACATTCTTCAAAATTTTACTCAAGATATTCGAAAAAAAGAAAAAAAAAAGTGCAAGTCATACGTTATTTATATTTTTAACGTTTCACGTGAAATTCTTGCAATGTTTAAAAAACAGAAAATATGTTTTTTCCCTCTCTCAATGTAATTTTATTAGTTTTTTCTTTCGACTTTTCACTTTTTTTTTGTTATAAGTGGTTGTACAGATCATAGAAATAGTAATAAGACAGATTGATCAGCGAGAAGGAAAAAGTGAGGCCTTTTCTTTCGGGAAAAGTCACTCTAATGGCTGCCTTTCCCCGAGTAAATTACATACAGGAATCAGGGGTCGATCCAGGTTTTAATTTTTGGGTCCCTTTTTTGTGAAAAACAAAATATTTTTGTGAAATTTTTATTTATTTTTGTGAAATGTAAAATATTTTTGTGAAAAAGTAAAATATTGTGTAAAATCTTCCGTTTTTACAATCACTTTATGTAATGTTTAATATCAATTTAATAGAGTTTTGTAGAGACAAATTAAGGCATTAATTAAAAATAATACTGAAAATATGAAAACATTTAATAAAAGGATCATTTTTATAAAACAAAATCTTGTGAAGGGACTCATTTTATAAATTTGAATTTTGTGAAGGGTCCCTTTTCATGGATTTGAATTTTGTGAAGGGTCCCTTTTCATGGATTTGAATTTTGTGAAGGGTCCCTTTTTATGAATTTGAATTTTGTGAAGGGTCCCTTTTTACTATGTGGAATTTTGTGAAGGGGCCGCAAAAGGGACCCAAATTTTGCCTGGATCGACCCCTGCAGGAATACACACGGATAATTTAGTAAATAAAATTTATGAATAATTTATTTACTAAAGGTGAATGAAAAACTCCAGATACAGTTTCAAATTCATTTTTCCTTTTATTCTTATCTTCAATACTCTCTAATGGCTGATTTTAGAACTTTTTTTTTTGGCCTCAAAATTTTTTGCTCGATAACATGGGGATGATAGATCTATATATATTACTATATCTATGGTACAGATAAGTCTAAGAACGTTAAAAGATTTTAAAAGAATTTGAAGCAGTTTTGAGACAGATCTCAAGTTGTAAAAAGAATAAGTGTTTAATCTAATTTGTAATTTAAATTTAACAATCAAAAATTAAATTATTTAAAGTCTTTACAAATATTTATTTATTAATAATACATATTAAAAGCACTTAACCAATATTAATAATAAAAACAATTCATTAAATTGAAAAAAAAAAAAATGCGTTATTATTATTAATTCAGTTTGATTTCACTTTTATTAGATAATTATTTCCTGATTTATTGTTATGTGATTTATATAAGATTTCGCAAAATTCATTTCGATATGACTCTGTGAACAGGCTTTTGTTAACTTTTAAATATCTTTGATATTGTTTTAATAAATTGAAAAATTTTATCTATTGCTATTTATAAAAGCATCTATAATAGCCAAAAGTTCAATATTAAAGAGATACCTTGATAAACTATTTTCTAATTTTCGCAGTATTTACAAACTATTTTTTTTTTTTTTTTTAACTGCAAGTATTTTATTTTAAATGTCAAGTAAACAAATTAAGGTTTTTATGTTGACCATTATAATAAACAATTTTATACAAAATAATAATAATAATAGCAATAATAAATAATAAATAAATAATAATAATAATAATAATAATAATGAAACATAGAGTCGATAACATACCTTTTTATGTATTGAGAACTTATGTTGATAAATTCATTTTAGCAAGTTAATTATAGCTAATAAAAACAAATTGTACTTAAAAGGAAATTTTTATTAACTACAAATATATGCAATATGCAGTTTATATGCAACAGACACAAATAGTTTTGGATTATTTATATTTTAAAATATATTTATATAATCCCCTCTGACTAAATAAGTATCATAAAATAAAAATAAATATTGATATGTTATTTTCAAGTATTAAAATTTTTAAAAATGTAGTTTTTTACAGGTCATATAATTTGTCAGAGTATCGGTTCCTTATTTAAATCTTCTATTTTAACTTATATAGGAAGCACTAAATTGTGCATTAACTTGATAAATTCATTTTATCAAGTTAATTATAGGTAATAAAAACAAATTGTACTTAAAAGAAAATTTTTATTAACTACAAATATATGCAATATGCAGTTCATATGCAACAGACACAAATAGTTTGGAATTTTTATATTTTGAAATGTATTTATATAATCCCCTCTAAATAAATAAATATCATAAAATAAAAATAAAGATTGATATTTTATTTCAAGTATTTAAATTTTAAAAAATGTAGTTTTTTACAAGTCATATAATTCGTCAGAGTACCGGTTCCTTATTTAAATCTTCTACTTTAACTTATGTAGGAAGCACTAAATTCTTCTATTATATAAATGTTTTGGACCATTAAAATATAAACGGTGTTTTTAATGTTTATTAGTCGTGATAATTTATTATACATCCAATCTATTATTTAATTATTTTTATTGTATAGATACTTATAAAAATTACTGCTTGGTAAAATAAAAATATTTGATAATTTTTTGTTAAACCTTGTGGAGGAGAAGAAAAGCAGGTGTTCTTCGAATTCAATATAAATGTATTATTTTAAGAATAGCCCGCATATAAGTATAAGATGTGATTTCGCAGGTAAATTTTATTGAGTTAGTTAGAAGCAGGTGTAAATATATGTCTGTTATATCCCGGGATTTCTATTGAAATAGCTGGAAATTAATTATAACTATAACTATAAGAAATGATGAAACCTGACCTGTTGATAAATTTATCTTTATGTTTAGAGTAGAATATAAAGAAAATGGCACGCGTGATATTGAATCAGCGAGAATGTTGATCTGGCATCTACTACTGTGTAATTATTTCATTAAATTTATTATATTCTTTATAGATTATAGAAATACAGTAGACTCCCGATTATCGGCGGTCGGATTATCCGCTTTGCGGATTATCCGCGGTCCTCAATGGCCTGAATTTAAAAGGGAATTTAAAAATACAGAACAAACTTATTACAAAAAAAAGATCAAAGAGAGTAATGACCTTCAAGGAGTTTGGAGATATTACGCGATTCTTGACAGTATTTATGGCATACACACTACTTGGGAGGCAGTTAACCAGTCTACATTGGTAAGGTCTTGGAGAAAAATTTTACCAAATGTGGAAAATACTTTGATAGAGTTTATAGAGGAGGAAGAAATTTCTGCTCATGATTTGGCAAATGTAGCTAAATCTGTTACTGGAGGAGAAAAAGTCAATGAAGGAAACGTTGAAAAGTAGATTAATTGTGACACCAATGATCCAGGTATTGAACACCTTTGAGATGAACAAATTGTGGGTCAAGCATTAGACCCAGTTTCAGAAGATAGTGAAGAAGAAGAAGAAAATAAAACTCAGCAGAGGATAAGCAACGACGTAGCCCTAGCACATGCAGAAGGACTTATAAAATATCCCGAGGATTAAGAAAAAGTGTTTTAGTAAAAAAAAAAAAAAAAAAAAATGCTTGACCGATTTTTTTTTTTTTTTAATAGAGCAAAATGTAAGTAGAAATTTTTATTAGTATGTTAAATTGTATATGTAGGCCATGCTTAACTGTTAATTAAATAGTATTGCTCAAAAGTCTTTATGCGTTGATTTATATCCCCTTTTTGACCATTTTGCGGATTATCCGCTGATTCGATTATCCGCGGTTGTCTATTCCCCGTTCACCGCGGATAATCGGGAGTTTACTGTATTAAATTATAAATTTTCATTTATTTAAATAGCTTTGCGCTAAACTAAAAACCAATAAAATATTTTCTTTTCCTATGATGTTTTTCTTTCTTTTTGTTGTGTTGTTTATATTTAGGCAGTTTGCATGGTAAAAATGTAAATATCGTCATAGGTATGCAGAAACTTATAAACAAAACTGTATAAAATTAATTAACTAATAATAAAGAGGTTTTTTTTTATGGTGTTTCTTTATAAAGTTTCTTCGCAATTTTTGTAATAAAGCTGAAAACTTCAAGCAATATTCTGAACGAATTTACTATTACATTGTTATTTACTTTATTTAAATTATTTATGTGTGTTAAAACACCTTCCCCTCATAATGAACAGGGATGATAAATGTTTCCATAAAATTAATTGAATTTGTTAACTATTTTACTTTTTCACTTTAATATCAAATTTCTAACATATTAACAATGAAATGGTTAAAATATTTATTATTATTATTATTATTTAATTTTTACTTTTATTTAAACAATTCATAAAATTGCTAAATATTTTGTGATCTTTAAAAATTAGCATTTATACATTTTCTTAAAACGTAATTTGTTTTAGAAACATTATATGCATTTATTATAATATGTTTTTCCTTACATTATTTATTAAATTATGCATATATTGTTTAAATTTAATTCAGATTTAATTAAATTAATTTACGTTCGTGCATTAAGGGCTTTGTATTACATTCTTACTTTCATTCTATACGAAGGGGGAGAAAAAAGTATATTTGTAAAAATTTCAACTTACAGTATTTGACAAATTTGCACGTTTTTCAATATGCTTTGGAAAAGAAAAGTTTATAACAAGTTAATTATAATGAGAAGTGCCACGTTTAATACTTCCCGTGGTTAAAGCATAGATATAGTAATTTATATAGATCTATCATCCCCATGTTAACGAGCAAAGAATTTTGATGCCGAAAAAGTTTTTTTTTTTTTTTTTGGCATCAGCCATTAGAGAGTTAAAATTCGAAAACAGTAATAGAATAAAATGGTAATGAATTTTGAAAATGCCGAAATATTGCGCGGATTTTAAGTGTTCTAATAAATATATGAAAAGAAATGGGGTAAGTTTCCATAAATAAGTTATATTCAAATAATTTATGAAAAATATAATTTTTATAATCAGTTGCTTTGTTATTATTATGAAATAATTACTGTTTTCATATTTAATGGAATACTTTTTTTAAATGTTAATTAATATTTTATATTAGTAAGTAATAAGGAATTCTCAAAATTCTTTTAAATGTAGTTAGCAGCCGCGGAAGTTTTAATATATAACTAGTATGTTGTGGCCAACACAAGACTTTCTTCCATATATCTGTACTGATAGTATAAAGGGTTTAAGTCCAAAAATGTCGATTTTGAGTTAAGTACATAGTCAGACTCAGAAAAATATTCTCAATCGATTGGCATAAAGGATTTAAGTCTATGTCATTTAGTCTTTGAGAAAATCGATTGGTAAAAAAAGGTTCAAATCAGAAATTTACCATTCATGTATGGTATAAAATATTTAATTCAGTTTTTTCCTGTTTTTAAATGAAGGTTGACAATCACTGAATGGTATAAAGGGTATAAATCAACATAATCCCTTTTCCCTAATCGATTCTTCTGATTTGTTTTTAGACAGTTTAATTTTATTTTTCGTTTCCTGAAAAATCAAGAATATGGACTTAAATCCTTTATACTTATCAGTACAGATATTATCCTATACAAATTTACTCAGTACAATTAATTTATTAAATTATAATTTATTAAAAAAAATTCATGATGAATGCAGACGATTTTTATTTCAAAGAAGTATAATAATAATAAATGCCGAAAGAAAGACAGTTTTGTGCAGACATGAGTATACTAGAGTATAGTAAAAGAAAAAGGAAAGGAAAACGAAAAGAAAAAAAGAAAAAGCGGTATCTGGAGTTTTTCATTCTCTTTTAGTTTTAGTGCATAAATTTTGTTTGCTAAATTACCTATGTGTATTCCCGTGTACATTCACTCGGGGAAATACATCCATAAGAGAGTAAAATGGCCGTCTTTTCCCGATTAAAAAAGCCCACCAGCGGCCGAGCGGTTCTGCGCTCAAAGCTGGTAGACGTGAGGTGCCGGGTTCGATCCCCGGTCGCGCTCGTCGGCCTAGCCGTTCGGAGTTTTCCGTGGTTTCCTCCGAAACTTGCGTAAATACGGGCTAGGAAACCCTTAGAAAGACCTCCACGGAAGGCACTCCCCCTCAGGCCTAGGACCCCAGTGTTGTCAATCGGCCTTAATCCCTAACACCAACACACACCCGATTAAAAAAGGTATCACTTTCCTCCTCTCAATGATCAATCTATGTCTTATTACTATATCTATAGGTTAAAGTAGAGATTTAAAAAAAATACATTTTAACTTTTTTTTTTCTTCTTTATTATTATTATACATTAGTCTTTAATTCTATTTGTTTAACTGTTGAGAAACTGAAGTATAAATAACTTTTTATATGTTTAAAATTATGCTTCAAATAACACACAATGTTTTATACGTTTTTATTTTACTATTGTGTTCCGCATTCACTTTTAAATTTAGTGTTTATTTATAATCAGTAATTATTAATAAACGAAAACATTAAAATTCGTTTATCATTTATTTTTATAATCCCCGACCAAAAAAAGAAAAAAAAGGGATGTTGAAGTCTTGTCTACCTGTGTCTGTGAAACTGTAAATCTTAAATTATTGAATCAATTTCAATGCGTTTTTTTGTTTCTGTTTCTTTATTTAGAACGTTGATTTAACTAGGTTTCTTTTTTGGCCCTGTTTGATGAACAAATTATTTGAAGATATGGTAGATAAATTTTTTTAGAATTAATTAAAATGTGATATTTTTAGTCCATTTTAATAAAAAAATTATGATTATCATCTAGCATAAGCTGCAAAACTGATAGCTCGCAAATCTTGAAATATTAATGTAAGGTAGCCATGGAAAAAAAAAAATCACAATTAAAATTTGCGAGCTCGCAATCTTCTAGCTTATATTAGGTGATCAGTTTTGTGGTACATATTTGGATTGGAGTATAAAAAATCTTCTTTCAAAATTCACGAATTGTCAACTGATTTTGACAGGGGAAAAAAAGGCTGTAAATAGTGGTTTTGAGTCTACAGTCCAGAAAATTGCAGATTTTATAGAAAAAGAAAATATTTGCTTAAATTCAAGGTCGTAGGGTTTTATAAAACTAGCTTTACACTTATAATATGGTACTTTAACACTAAACCTACCGATACTTCATGCATACCTATTCCTACCACAGCGGGTCAAGTGACCCGTCTTTAAAATGTTATACATATTACTATGTATAGCAAAAATATATTATTAAGCACAATTTGGTACATGAAACATAGACGATGTGATTATGTTATTTGCAAGAAATTCTGACAAAAAGTTTAAAACGGGTCATTTAACCCGTCGTAGTAGATTTAGTGTTTAAAGTGATCCGTAATCAGTAGGATTTATTCACCAACGTTATCAACTTTACCATTTATGTAAACAATTTCCGCGTGAAACGGAAACTATTTACAAAAGGTTCTTGTGTTTGTTAATTTGAGTTTTCGGCCGATCTATTATGCAGGGTGGTGTTATATCTGAACTTCCGCTGTCTACCCTAGCGTCCTACCGCTAAAATGGGCGGGGAAATCGCTACCAAATTTAATATGCAAACAATTAGAGAGAGAAACTGCTCAAGAAAGTTAAAATAGAATAGAATAGAATGTATGTTAGGTGGCCTGGAAAAACGGGAACTATAATGAAGAACAGAATGCATAAAGTATTTCAACATTTAATGGTTAGTTTTTGATACCATGTGGGTCCAACCATTCACCAAATTCGCCATTTTTAACACTTTCCAACAAGTTGAAAAGTGAATGACTTTGCTTTGTCAGCCTGTCCGCACTCTAACTCCCGTAAATATTTATGGAATTTCATGAAATTGATATGTTATTTAAGTTCACTGCGATATATGTATTCCCTATTGAAAATGGCCTAAACCACTGGTTCGTGTACAAGGAACACGCAAAAGAATTCCCACTGCGGTCTGCGAGAGGTATTTCTATAAACACATTTTAATTGCCTTTATTTTCTCTCAATAAAATTAACATTTATTATTCATACACACACACACACACAAACAGTTTTCTGTAGAATAAATTATGATTAGCATTAAGATTTACAGGGCCTCACAAAATTATTCAGATACGTTAAAGTCCATGATTGGAAACTGCTACAGTTGCATTTCCGTTCATGTTAAAAGTTTTTAACATTTTCCAACAATATTTAAAAGTTATTATTTATTCAGTTAATCTACAAGGTGGTTATAATTAAACTTCCCCTATAAACAGCATCCTAGAACGCAAGCGGGTGAACGGAATGCAACGACATTTGGTATATAGACTATACACGAGATGCGCTCACGGAATTTCGAAAATTTTTAGTTCCAAAATGTCCACCAGAGGGCGCCTTTTCCGGAAAAAAACATTAAATTTAACACAATAAACAACCGAAACGGAATACAAAAACAATATTATTATTTATTGACTAGTTTCTGATCACCTTGTCGTCTACAAACGTTTTATACCGTAACCTGTTTTGCATAAAGCTTCCTCTTCTTCGCAAGCATGCAAATCTCGACATTTTTTCCCTAGAGCTGATAACTTTTCCCGGTTTTACATTTTATTACTCATAAATCTTGTTCTGGATTGTTAATATTGTTTCTGTATTCCGTTTTGGTCGTTTATTGTGTTAAATTTAATGTTTTTCCGGAAAAGGCGCCCTCTGGTGAACATTTTGGAACTAATTCCTCCCCCCCCCCCCCCGAAATTCCGTGAGCGCATCTCGTGTATAGTCTATGGCATCCTATGGCGCATCTCGTCTATGTCAGTTTATGGCTCGTCAGTCTATGGCGCATCTCGTGTATACCAAATTTCGTTGCATTCCGTTCACCCGTTTACGCTGTAGGTTGGTGTTTATAGGGGAAGTTTTAATTATAACCACCCCTTCTTTGTCTTTCTGTTCATCGTGTGATCGCATAAGAAAGCGTTGTACATTAAAGGGTAAATGAACCAATGAGTACGTGCTGTTGGAAAATGCTAGTAATCTATTTGAATCGTATGATATTTCGTTTTTGTTTCTATTTAAACAGTACTCTGTGGTCATTTTTTCTTTTTATCCATTCATTCTTTTTTACTTACTTTATTATTATTATTATTATTATTATTTTAAGGGAATTCATATGAATAGTATTGTTTTGTTTTGAAGAACGATGGAAGACTGGGCTTTAGAAAACAGGAATTCTTGATGTTAACACTAATGTCTAAAAATCATCATTTTTGTTTCATTTCTTTGCGTTTGACGTTGTTGTTATATAATTTCACCCGTAAATAAAAAATAAAAATGTTTTGTTAAATTTTCTCTGTTAATTTTTAAGATTTGCTACGTTATCTCATGCAAAACTTTATAAGAGACGGCCCCCTGAACTACTCCAAAAGAGAGATTTATTTATATCTCGAAAACTAATAACTGGAATGAGCTGCAAATTTGCACACCCATATTTTTCAGCATTAGGGTTCATTTTATGTAAAAATTAATATAGGTCATAATTTTTATGAATATGAATTTATTAATATTTTTCAGAATCAAAAGTAATGATGGATAAAGTTTGGGCTTCTTCACTGTATCTCGTAATATATATATATATATATATATATATATATATATATCAAGTTATTTTTTGCGAAGATAATACAAGTTTGAAATATGAATTTAACATTAGCACCTTCAAACTTTGAACGCTTATTACTATGTGAGAAAATAAGTAAAATATACAACCAATATACTTTTTCGCGTCGTCGCGATCCCAGGAATTCAAATATGAAATAAAAATGGGGCATTACCATTGAAAAAAAATCATAGTTGGCGCGTGTTTTAATATGTAGACGACCCCCAATTAAAAATTTCAATTCATTTTCTGAAACTACTTACGATTCCCCGTCGAATGATACCTATTACATTTTTGTACATCGATTAGCAACGAAGTTACGTTGAGTGCTGCGTTTTTTTCCCCCGAATGTACATAATGACTCATTTTTTTACGTGCAATTGTAAAATTAATATGAATTATTGATAATAGTAAGTAGTGAACTAGGAAAAAAGTTTGTGCATGTGGGAACAATGCTTCCTCCCTGGGGGAAGGTGCCTTCGCAAGGGGTGTAAATTTTCAACGTAGGTATCAATCTTTTGAAAGATCTCGCCAGTACCTTTAAAACGAATGGTTGAGCGATACATCTGTGATAATTTAAAACAAAGTTATCGATTTTTTTTCTTTTTTTAACAAAAAAAAAAAAAAAAAATATTTCTGATATTGGCGCAAAATTGACTTTGTTTCGGCATTTAGTGATATAATTCTGTCAGATAAAAAGCATCTTCATTTATCATGGGAAAAAAAAATTTCATAAATAATAATAAATAATTTCTACGGCATGAACTTGTGTAAAATTATATAGAAGAAAATCTTGTGGTGGCCACACCACAACATACTAGTGTTACTATTAAATTGTTTTTTTATACAATTCCATATTTATTTATCGAACTAAACTACTTAATGTGTTCTTGTGTTTCTTTTCTTTTTTATTCGTCATTTTTTTTATTATTCTGTTTGTGTTTACTATATAATTTAAACAGTTTTCGTCTACAGAATTGGAACCATGAAAAACACATTTATTTTGAGTTTGAACTTTCAATTCTTCTTATTAACATGATAATAACATTCGATTATTTCATGAATTGCATGTTCTATTAAGGGAATTTAAAGCAAAAGTGAATGTATTAGAGGAAATTATGAACTGGAAAATCAATTTATTCAGCTTCGTAGAAAAATGGAAATAAGTAAAGCTATTATTCTATTCGGTTCTCCTCATCGCATCTTTCCTTTCATTTAGAGAATTATAATAAACTTTTCCATAATTGCTATCACTTTGCTTTTATAATTTGCAAATTAATTGAAAATTTCGTAAATGCCGGAAAGTAAATTAATTTTTTTTTAAACATTTCTTGTAGTTATAAATTCATTGTCTGTGAAAAGTGTAAAAAATTTATAATAAATTTTTAGTATATTTCTATCAGTTTATAATGAAAAAAAAAAAAAAAGAGCTTGTTTGGTTGCCCTTAGTAACTTTTTTCTTTGTGAATATGTAATTTTTAAAGAAATGAATGTGTTCTTAATTACCTTATTAAATAATACAGTCGAATCTCCTTAACGTGAACACGCTTAGCGTGGATTACTTTTAACATGAACTATTTCCACAATCCAAGTCAAATGAAGATTAGTTTAGTTATATGAAAATTAGTTACGGATAACATGAACTACTAATAACATGAACAATTTTTTTTTATTCCCCTTGAGATTCACGTTAACGAGGTTCGACTGTGTGTGTGTGTATATATATATATATATATATATATATATATAAAGACATCCACACGAAGACACACACAGATATATATAGATGTCATGAATTGTGTATACCTATACCCTACATTTTATGACACAACGAAATATTTTATTACGTGCTTATGAAATTCAGTTACATACACGATCTTTCCATAAATGACCGGGCACTTTAAATTTCAGACGTTTAGTCAAATATCTCAAAAAGTACTGGACGAATCGTCTTGAATTTTCAGAAGTATAAAGAAACATATTATACCTTATATATTTCAGCGAATGTTTTGCACCGAAAGTCAAAAGATGACCAGTAAAATAAATAGATAAATAAAAATAGAGGTAAAAATGTTTGGAACCCAATAAAAAGTAGTGTTTGAAATGTGCTCCTGTTGTAGCATGTGATTATGAGCCTTCTCCTAATTATCTTCACAGTCGAACCTCGTAAACATGAATCTCAAGGGAAATAAAAAAAAATGTTCATGTTATCAGTAATTCAGAAACTATTCTTCATTTTGACGGGGATTGTGGAAACAGTTCATGTTAAAAGTAATTCAAGTTAAGCGCGGTCACATTAACGAGGTTCGACTGTATAATGCTTTATGAAGCTACCTCATATATCCAGGGAGATAAAGGTTTCTTTAAGAAATTGAACCCAAAAAAAAAAAAAAAAATTGTTTTTAAAAAAACTTGACTTACTTTTAGACACAGCATACTGCATGCAATCAGGATACAAAAATATTAAACATCTAATGAAATATGAGCATCTTTACTGAATTTTAACTACGCATTGCATAATTTATTAGCCAAAATTATTGAAGCTACTTTTGTAAAAAAAAAAAAAAAATTCTGATAAATATCGTGTAAATTAAAAAAGTTGATAAAAAAGCATAGATGATAATCAGTTCCTCTCTCTCAAAGGAAAGAAAAAGGTTATCTGTAAAAGGTTTTACTCACATTTTTATTTTGATTGAATCAGTAATAATATAGTGTTCTTCAATTATAAATGAACATTGATAGAACCCTTTTATAATTTTCCTTATTTTTGAGAGAAACTGAAATACAGACCACGTGATAATAATTTTAATTACATAAAAAAGACAATACATTTATAGATAAAAATGAAACTACATATATGAATGTCGTTATTTGTTAAATTTTATTTTTATTTAATTCCATTAAAAACCTTTTAATTACTTTTAAAAATTGATTTTGTATGAAAAAAAAAGAAAAGAAAAAGAAACATGCTGCGTATTTGTTTATTTTTTATTTATTTATCTTTATTTATCCCCACCCCCACCCCCTAAAATTAAGTTTTAACGATAACTTATTTGTATCATACATAGATTAGTCTATTATTTTCAAAATCGAGTTTCCCAAACTCACTTTATTCACTGATGCACATTAGTTACAATGTAATATGCATTAATCTGATAATTGTCGATACCGCGACTTTATTAAATGAATAGTTTAAAATGAAATGAATGTGTTAAAAGGAATTGAATCAATTGGTGACACATAAAGAAATTATTAGAGTAAAGTGCTAGTTCATCGTATGAAAAATATTTTTGGGCCAAAAATTTATAACACTCATGGAAAATATTATTGAATTTGAGCAAATAATTCTTGTCGTTTTCTGATAAATAATTTTTTTTCAATGTGCTTTAAATTGTATTAAAAAATAAATAAATAAATAAATAAATAAAAATGCCAAAATGATCTCGAAGTTATCATAAATTATATTTTAATGAAGAAAGATGGGGAAAAAAACTGAAAACACTTCGATTATAAAAATTTCCTCATTATTAGATGTAAGAAAGATAATTATCACTGCTATTATGGCAATCGGCATGATAGTGTTGAATCGTCTTAAAAATCTTCTCAAATAAATGTGTAAAAACTAAATATTTAAATAAATAAATAAATACAAAAATATGTTTTGAATTCCATTTTCCATTTAAATAAATAAATAACGTTCACACATATCTCAGATTTAAATTTATTATGTGTCTTTCTCACATTATTAAAAACGATATCACTATATCAGATAATTCACAGAAACCACTGATTGAATAATTACTCGATTCACGTTAATTGCTGGTTGAATTAACATATGATTCACATAAACTACTAATTGAATTAGCTTTTGATTGAAAATGAGTGATTCATTTCGCTATTAATTCGGACAAGCGAGTGATTCAATTATCCATGGACTTCTATGAGTAAAGATTTAATAAACCTTGACTCATACAAGCGAATGATTTAATTAATCGTTGATTTATATAAATTGAAGACTGTTGAAATAAAGATGACTTAAACATCTATTTATTTGCTTAAACGTAGTTATTGTGCGTTAAAGAGATTAATAAAGAATTATATTAAAAGTTTTATTTCAAGTTCAATAAAGTCAGAATAATAAAATTTGGTACTCATTTAAACTTAACTTTTCTGAATTTATATTATAAAAAAAAAAAAAAAAAAAAAAAAAAAAATCTGGTGCAAAACAACCATACGACTTCCATTACCCACTATTACACGTATTTTATGCATTTTTTGGAGATGTGATCAGAAAAGAGAATATGATCAGAACACATAAAATTGACCTAACAAAGTAGAAACCTAAAATATTTCCGGTAAGACAAACTTAATAAACGTGCAAAGACATATAAAACAAAGTTTGCATAGCGAGTTAAAAACTAAGAAAAAATAAAATGGTAGAGTTATTTTTTGAAACATTAGTTTTCGAGATTTAAAACTGGCCTATAACTAAGCAGGATGACTGTTAATTTTCATGTAATAACCACTTAATACATAAGAAAGGATATCTAAAATGGATTTATGTAACAATTTTCAAGAAAATCGTTAGAGCCGTTTTTGAGATACCAACTTTTACCAAAACTTGGAATACTCAATTATTGACCGGAAAACAATAATTACATACAAAAGGATATTTAAAAGGGAGTTAATATGGCGAGTTTGAAAAAAATCCGTACAGCTGTTTTTTAAAGGAACGCACTTGCGAGTTCTGTTTTCGCTTTACAAAGTATTATGCTGAAAAAAATTAGAATATAGGGGCAAGATAAGAATTATGCCAGTCTACAGAATTGAATTGGGAAATTAAATTAAATCCTTCACAAAAATAAATATTTGTCAGTAAATTAAAACAATCCAAATTAGAAAATTTTCATCCGTACTGAGGGGAAAAAAATATATATAATAATAATAATTTGTAAAAATTATATATATATTTACTGTTCTGATTTAAACTATGAAACTTAAATAAATAGTATTTTTAACTAATAATTAAAAGTAAATTCACTATCTAAATCTATAGACCAACACTAATGCGCTTGTGTTCAAGCATGAGCCGAACTTATCTTAAATAGAAAAATAAATAAAATAAAATAATTTCAGATAAAACTACCATGAGTTAACCTGTCTATCACTTTTTCGAAGGGTCTCCAGAAGACCAAGTCCCACCTGTCGAATTTTCGAATTTTTTTTTAATACATATTTTATGAAATATTATTTAAATATTGCTCTTTTATATGCAAAACATTTTGACTAAATATTTATTTATTATATGAAAAAAAAAATAAATAAATGGAAAAAGTATCCTTTTTTTTTAGCTTCCGAACCCATGTAACACCTTAAAATTTTTCATGCAAAAATTGCAGTTATTTTATTATTATTATTATTATTTTTTTTTCTATGTAATTCTTCTGTAAGTATGACAAAAACTTAGTTGAGAAATAATAATAATATCCTTGGAACCTTTTTCCCACTCCATTTTCTTTTCTTTCTTTCTTTCTTTCTTTCTTTCTTTTCTTTTTTTTTTTTTTTTTTAATTAAAATGATAGAAATTTCTAAGCAGCTGATATTTCTTCCTTGAATTATTCGGAACACATTGATACCTCTCATGACGGGAAGGACCCTGCCCTCCGCGAGAACTTGTAGTCGCAGACAAATTATATATATATATATATATATATATATATATTATGCACTTTAAAAACACCAATTAGATATAAAACTGCGGATAAAATCTGCTATTTTTTATGTTTATAAAAAATTGTTATAAAATTCATAATTATCTGTCTTGTATAAGTTTTTATTTTCATTAACAATATTTTTAACCCCATTAAATTTATAGGATTAGCTTACAAGATTTTTTTTATTATTATTATTTCGAAATACTTTTACTTAGTCTGTTTTCGTAACATATAAAACAAACAAAAAAATAAACTCTACTTTTTAAAACTTGCTTTTATTGAATGAAATGCTCTTTTAATAATTTAAAATATCGTCGAAGAATCAGTGCAAAATTTTAAGCTATTAATTTTCTTTTCTAATGATTAACCCGTTAACAGCCGAATTAATTTTGCAAAATATTATTAGCTGATTATTTCACTTCTAAATTAATGTAGACAACTGACAGTAAAATAGATTAACTTAAACAATTCTTCTGATAGTTTTAAATTTAAAGCCTATCCTCATTTATTGACGTTTAGTGTTCTAGCGAGAAAAATTCTAAGATAGTAAAACTTTGAGATAACAGATTAATTTCCTATAGCATGTTGACAAAGATCTCGAAAGTAATGTATTCTTATATATATTATTATTCAACTTGATTTAAGTTAGTATACCTGCGCAAAAAGCAAATATATGTGCGACGAATGAAAAATCATAAAATGACTATCCAAATTATGAAACAACAATTAATAGTAGGCACATAAAACTTTCAGGGATCATTTAGAGTGACGCTATAAACTGTCACTAAAAAGCAGAAATCATTCCAAGAAACCACAAAAAATATACGTGCCATTTTGTTAACTGTCCTCAAATGAAGATACTGGGCGCTAACGGGTTAAGGAAAAGATGAACTGAAATTTAAATATGTTTTGAACCTGTTAATATTTTTCAGAAATGTATGCAAATAAAAAATTTTATGAAAAAAAAAAAAATTGCAATTAAATAAAAATAATAATAATAATAATAAAAAGTAAGAGATATTAATAATAATAATAATAATAATAATATATATATATATATTATATATATATATATATATATATATATATATATATATTTTTTTTTTCCTCTTCTTTTTTTTTTTTTTTTTTTTTTTTTTTTTTCAAATCTGTATCGCTGTGGCATTTCTGTTTCCTTTTTTACTTTCTTTTCATAATTATGAATTATTTAAAAATGACATAAAATAAAAACTACATTAGAATGCAGAATATTTTAGAATTAAAACTTATGTTTGACATTTTACAGAAATACTTAAAAAAAAAAAAAAAAATCTGAAAAAATATATGAAGTGTTTAAAAGTATCTGTCTCTATATTTTTTTTTTATAACTCAATACTGAAATAAAGTGACATTTTGGCACGCAGTCTGTTACGATATTTTTTTTTTTTTTTTTTTCATTCTTTCTTTCTTTCTTAAAAAAAAAATCATTAAAATTTTTATCATTATTCTTGGAGTTGTTAAAGATTTTGTTATTATGAATTATTCAAATATAGAAGTAGAGATTTATTTATTTATTTTCAAATCCATGTGATATAGTCATACTGTGAACTATATTTATAAATTATAATTCATTTATGAGATTTAACATTATGGCTAGATTATTTGTAGCATAATTTATAGAAAAGTTTTTTTTTTTCACCATAAAAATGTTTAAAATATTTTATTAATTGTTCATTAACTTTTTTCTTTTATAAACATTACCGACTGTTAAAGTGCATAAACTTTTTTTTTTTTTTTAATTAGGGTAGGTGCTCCAGTGATTGTCATGTTCCAGTAATTGACATCTATCCCGAAATAATTAATAAATAAGAAAAATAATAAAATCATATATTTTACATATAAGAATTTTAACATTTTATGTCAAACACTGGAGCATAGGGTGCTAATAACTGGTAAAATGAATAGCTAGTAGTGTCAAACACTGGAACATAGGGTGCCAATTGCTGATAAAATGAAATGGCAGTGTCAATTACTGGAACATTGAGTGGGTGTCAAATAAAAATTCATATTTAAAAAAAAATTGTAATAAAATGTATATATTTTAACATATCTGGTTCTGAATGTCCTTCATGCCATATGTACTAACTTAAGATTTCTAAAAATATTTTCTCATGACTAGAACATTAAAAACATCAGAGATTGTTCTAAAAGTGTCAATCACTGGTGCACTTACCCTATAGAATCTAAATAACTAAATTCGTTGTGAAAATTCAATCTTCAAAATGTATTCAGAAATTTAAAAATGATTAACCTGCTTATTTTCTATGATAGTTTTTTTTTCCTCTTTTATTCTCAACGTTTTTCTAACAAAGTTTAAAAATATTTTACTTCGGTTCATTTGTCCATCCTTCTACTTTTAAATTTTCGCTATACTTTTAGAATGTCTTGAAAGTGATATAGATTATTCATTCAAGTATAATCTACTTAATTCAATCGCAAGATTTTTTTTCCTCTTTTTTTTTTTTTTTTTTTTTTTTTTTATTGATTATTTACATACAAAGAGATAAATAAATCTGTCTTTTATGGATTAAGTTTACTTATTACTTTTTATTTTGAATAATGTTTAAATTTTATATAGATTATGTAAAACATTTGGCGAGTTTCTGAAATTTCGCTATTGCTATGTAGTAATTTAACGACAAATTGCAAAAATATAATTTATGTATTATAAACATATGCATTAAAAATCAAAATGATTTTATCATCCACTCTTCTAGCTTTTACAGATAAATATTTCAATAAGTGTTTTTCATGATTGATTGTGACCGTTTCAAAAAGGGTTTAAACAGCATGGCTTATTAATTGGTCATTTTAACGTGATGTCAAAGAAAAGGAAAGAAAAATTTATTCCATGTGGTCTATAAAATTGAAGATGACGTAAAATTGCAGGTCAAAAGAAAGAGATGTGTTTAGCTCTTAAAATAATAATAATAATAAATAAATAAATAAATAAATAAATAAATAAATAAATAAATATCACCTTTTACTAGAAAATATATTTTTATTAACATTAAGCAATGTTCCTCTTTGAATAGCTCTAAATTTTATGTCACTATGAACTACTGTATTTTATAAATAATTATAAGACAAAAAACTTTTTATAAACCATGTTTTTAAATTTTCTGTTGAATCATAGGGGCCGTGCCCTTAGCGACCGTGCCCTTTGCGGAAATCTATAAACCCGTGCCTTAGCGGAAATGTTATCCCCCTTCGGTGGCGTGTTTTTAGTATACGTGCCTTTAGCGGAAATGTATAATAAATTTCAAAATAAATTAATAAATAAATAAAAGAACTCTTCAGTTTTCCTTCACACTTTATCCGCATTTAGCACTGGCTGTATTTTGCTTCAAAAGTAAACTGTCGCAAAAACAAGTATGCGTACTGTAGAATATCCGTTATTTGAGGGAACGGTGATCTGTAACCATATAAAGTTTAATGAATCACAGTACTCTATACTATACAAAAACGTACATTACTGCCATTTTAGGATTTTATTATGTTCTTGAAAATATAATTAAGCATTAGACCTTTTAAAACTAAAACAAAAACGAAAAATCATGAGGTACACATTGATTATCAGCATTTTCCAACTGTACTTACTCATTGTATCGTATAACATCCTATGTTCTCTGTCTATATTATCACACAATAGACAGACAGACATATAGAATAACTGAATTCATAATCACTCTGAAACATTGTTGGAAAGTGTTAAAAATGAACATGTTAAAACGGAAATGTTGCTCTTAGTTTCCTATTTACATCCCTTAATGTATTGTAACATTTTTGGGTAGCTCTGTAAATCTGGAGGTTAAGCATATTATAATTTATAGAAAACATTTTCTTAACATAATAACAATAAATATGAATTTCTTTATGATTTTTTGATGAAATTATTTAAATGTGATTTAGAAAATTGTCTCCCATAAAGCGCAATGCATTGGTATTTTTTGGATGTTTATGTACACAAACCAGTGCCATATGTTCTGCTAGAGTCATTTTAAGTAGGGAATATTCAATAATGAATTTGAATAACACATATTATTAAAAAAAAAAAATGAAAGTAAAAATTAG